>LZPO01074523.1:1475150-1495145 GCA_001675575.1 Neotoma lepida
CTATGCTGGACTATGTTCCCCTAGACTTGAGCCAGGATAAGCCCTTCCCCCATAAGCTTCTTGGTCACAGAAGTAAGAAAAATGACAGCACCCATCCTGGGGGAGATGAGATGTGTCTGAGGGATGTGAATGGGAGCCCCTGGGGTATGATCAAAGTTCAGAGCTGAGTTGGGACCTATAGCTCCGGTAGGGAGAGAGTGATATCCAGGGTCAGAAAAACGAAATCTCTGGCNCTGATAGTATCTGAGCTAATTTTTGTGCCACTCTAATAGACGGGCTTAACAATTTCTAAAGAAGTGAATTTATTTCTCACAGTTCCCGAGGCTGGGAAGTCTGAGGTCAAGGTGCCAGCATGCTTAGTGTCTGCTGAGGTCTGGTTTGGACACTTCCAAGATGGTGCCTTAAACATGGGGTTCCTCAGAGAGGAAGAAGTCTGTTCTTCACACAGCACAATTTCCCAGGAGAGANTGACCAGTGCCTGTAACCCTTTTGTAGTGATGTTCATGAGAGAAGAGTCCTCAGGGCTCTGAGGATTACGGTTTAATGTGAGCTNGGGCGGGTCACACATTCAAACCTAGCAGGCAGTGACTTGCTGTGAGGCTGCCTGGGTGCCTGCTCCATCTCCATCTCACTGNCCACCTCCATNCCCAGGATCTTTCTGAATGATGAGGGGGTTTGACATTGTCCTCTTGCTTAGACTGTTTAACCTGCTCCAACCTGNACGCATCAAGATACAGGACAACAAAGGCAAGCCAGATCCTTGCACACACTAGTCTTTCGACAAATCCTCAGATCACAAAGCTAATGCCGGATCATAGTGATTAACAGGCTTAGAACTATGCAGAATACCAAATGAGGTCCCTACTCCNGAACCTTGTTCTGCTGTCAGCATCTGTTCACAGTGTGGGGATGTCCTGTCCTCAGTGCTGACTGTGCTAGCTCTGTTTCGTCTTTGATTGCAAGCTTTACCAATGAATTCCAAAATTTAAATTCCAGAAGATGAAATGGATTTTGAATTCACATTCAGAAGGCCTCTANTTGTTTGCAGATGTAGGTCTCAAGGTAGAGCAAGGCACGAGCATGGTTTGGAGGAGCAGCTGGGTCTGGAAATCCATTCCCTGAGTAGAGACAGAGGCCCCGATGGTAGGAGAATCTCCACTTTTTTGCTGAGGCTTTGGTTGCTGCCCTCTACCAGGCTGGAAACCGTGTGCATCCGGATTCCTCCCTCTTCACCTCTTTATTCTGCCCCAGGCTCTGCACAGTGCTTTGATCATCAATGGCTGATTGGTGTTGGTTGCATAGTGTTTACAGTGTTAGTGTGTGTGTGTGTGTGTGTGTGAGAGAGAGAGAGAGAGAGAGAGAGAGAGAGAGAGAGAGAGAGAGAGAAAGAGAGAGTTCAAGGTAGGTCCGTGGGAAAGGACTGATTCTCTCTGGCTACAGTGTGCTTTTATCCAAGAAACCCAAAGATTATGTCTGGAATCAGAAAGAACAGTTTTTTCTTCTTGGAAGGCAGATGTCTTAACCTGGAGAACAAGGGGAGGGTCTGCCCTATGAAGAGACCTCTGTACTTGTTTGGAAGGTACCATTGTGAGGAGGTGAGCTGTGAACTCTATCTCCTGGGAGTGGCTGTTCCCCCACAACTTTCATGGTACCTACCTCACCGGAGTCTAGAGGTGTGAAACTGCTTTGAGAGGTTGGGGCTGAACATAGGGTAGGGCCTGCTCCCCACAGCAGTAAGGCAACAGTTGGTGTTGACGTGCNAGGAGTGATGTCCGTTTAACTGGGTTTAGAATCACCTATGAGATCAGGAAAGAACACCTCAGGGTGTATCTGTGAGGGTGTCTCCAAAGAGGATTACCTGATGGGNGAAGAGCCACCCTGAATGTGNGTGGCAGCATCCTATGGGCTGGAGGCATGGCTGGGCAAGGGAGGGATANGGAGCCAGGTGCTAGTGCCTGCTGTCTGTTTGTCTGTGGCATGTGAGCGAGCTGCTGCCTTCCACACCTGCTAAGAACATGATCCAGAATCTTCTGTTCTTCCTTTAAATGGTTTCTGTCAGGCATTTCCAGTCACACTTGTAAAAAGGAGTGGTAAGTACCAAGGCCTCAGCTGCATCTTGCTGTGCCTCCGGGTGTGGCCGGACCCATGTCGGACTCACTAGTTTGCACAAACAGAAGCATGCTATGTACAATCTCTAGATATTTACTTTCCCCCATTTCTTTGCAAGATTTACTTCATTCTTTATAATAGCTGTGTAGTATTCCTCCAAAATGNGAAGTTTGGGGTTTGTTTTTGTATTTTTAGCAATTCTCCTAGAAACACTCTTCCTCGTACATCTTTTGGATTGGGACTTTTATTTCAGTTGGATGGGTTCCCAGAAGCAGCATTGTGTTTGGGTCAAAGGGACTCCACATCTCTAACTTTAATAAATCCTGTTAGATTACCTTCTGAAATGGTTGAAATAAGTCACAGTTCGCCCGCCATCAGGGTTGTGAGTGCCCTTTGCTCAAAAGCTTGCCAGGGCCGGGCACATCAATCTCTCTCAACTTGGCAGCTCTCACACGTTTGTTTTCATTTGCCTCTCCCTGGATGCTCAGGAGGTCTTGCCTCTGGACTAACCTATACCCTGTGTGCTGTCTCTGCAGGTGCACTGGGTGGGTTGCCTGTGAGAACAGAAGGGGAAAACCTTCTAGAAGGTTCAGGAGTGTGGAGAAGGTGCATGGGTTCTCCAGATTACAGGTGCTCTTGGTGGGCCCAGTGCATGGAAACAGGACCTTATAGCATGCACCAACNCAACCTAAGAATTGGGGTCTCCTTCCCCACAATCAGAGTTGAATGTAAATTGGCTTTTTCAGAAGTGAGTGAGCCCTTTGTTCTTGGGAGGATTTAAGCAGATATCAGGATGAATTCTGTTGTTTATTCCTGGAGNACAGAGTNAGGGCAGAGAACAGAGAGGGTGTCCTACTTTAATCTCTATGATATAGCACTCTGTCCAAAAGCAATGCAGGGAGGAAAGTGTTTATTTCAGCTTACACTTTAGGTCACAGTCCATCACTGAAGGAAGTCAGGACAAGAACTCAAGCAGGAACCCGAAGGCAGGGACGTAGAGGAACATTGCTTGCTGGCTTACTCACAGGCTCATTCTTAACTAGCTTCCTTCCTTCCTTTATTCCTTCCTTCCCTCCCTCCCTCCCTCCTTCCCTCCTTCCTTCTTTCCTTCCTTCCTTCCTTTCTTTATTTTCTTTCTTCCTTAAAATATATTTATTTTTGTTTATATTTGTGTGTGTATATGTGTTCGTGTGTATATATGTATATGTGTGTATGTATTTGTGTGTATGTGTATAGATATGTGTGTGTGTGCAGATGCCTTTGGAATTAGAAGAGGGCACTTGGACTTGAAGCTATAGGTGGTTGTGAGCTGCCCAACATGGGTACTGAGAGCCAAACTCAGGTCTTCTGGAAGAGCAGCAAGTTCTCTTAACCACTGAGCCATTTCTCNAGTCCCCTTGTGGGCTTTCTTATACAGCCCAGGACCACCTGCCTGGGGAATGACGTCACACACAGTGGGATGGGCCCTCCTACACCAGTCAACAGTCAAGACAAGTCCCATAGACAATGCCTGCAGGCCAGTCTGATCTGGGCAGTCCCTCAATTGAGACTCTGTCCTAGGTGACACTAGGACAGGGGATGAAACAGAGAGGAGGTCTTAAGGTGATTGAGGACAGCACATCTNCTCAGCGTGGGGTCTGCCAACAGCTGTCTGTGAGTCATCACTGATGAAGACCACCAGTGGAACACATATGAATAACAGAGAAAGCTTTGAAAATCTGTCCTGTCAATTATAGTTATCATCTAAGCTAACCTGGGCTTGTAGTGACAGGCTGTCCNTACTTGCCTAGGACCGAGGGATATCCTTGACTAGGAAATTTCAGTACTAAAACCAGCCAAGTCTCAGAAAAATTATTAGGAATTGATTACCTGACCTGGATGTAACCCTGAAGACACCAATTTCTTTGAAGTAATGTAAAATCTCTGGAGTGGTTCCCAGGCTAGACTGCAAAAGGGGGTGTTGGAGGCATGATCTAGTCAGCCATACTGAGGTGCTGAGGACTTGGCCAGGCACAGTGAGGGTGTGGCAGTGACTTTTGTGAAGCACTAAACTTTTACAAATGTCAGAACAAGGGTCACACTAAGGTTGGCCCTCATGGAGCATCTGAGTTAATTTTCCCTTCTTACAGAATTGGTACTAAGCTNTNGGTGCCACCCTCAAAATGTATGTTCTTGTCATTATTTCTAGAATCTGTGCCTTAGATGGCAAAANATATTGACTTAATTAGGGTTTCTATTGCTGTGATTAAACACCATGACCAAAAGCAACTTGAGGAAGAAAGGGTACACATTCTGAGGTCACAGTTTATTGAAGGAAGTCAGGGCAAGAACTCAGGCCAGGAACCTGGAGANAGGAACTGAATCAGAAGCCATGGAAGGACACTGCTTACTGCCTTGATCCTCATGATTTGCTCAGCCTGCTTTCTTATACAGCCTAGGACCACCTGCCTGGACTGGCACTGCAGTCAGTGAGCCGGGCCTCCTACATCAATCTGATGATCAAGGAAATGCTCCATAGACTTGCCTGTAGGTCAANGTAATTCAGACTTCTTATCATTTGAAATTCTCCATTTCCAGATATCTAGGGTTGTGTCAAGGTGCCAAATCCAGCACAGATGCACTAGAGTTGAGAATCAAGAGAGGAAGGATTTAGTCTCAATTACTCTGAGAACTCCAAAGGCCGACACACAGGACCTTATAGCAAACCTTATAGCNAAGGACATAAGGGTTGTGTATCGACTCAGAGAAGGGATGTGATGACCAAGGTTAAGACTGAGGTGATGCAGCCACATACCTAGGGTTACTATGGCAGTCCCTAGGAGCCAGAAACAGCACATCNTCTTCCAGGACCCTGAGAGAATATGGCCCTGCTAACTCCTTGGTCTTTGGCTTCTGGCCCCAGGACCTGTGTGGTGACACATTCCTGTGCTTTGAAGTCACACCATATCAGTGTTCTGTGGTCACAATAGCTAGAGGACACTAACATAGTGTTCAAGACCTAAACTTCAAGGGCCCCAGAGAAGTGTGGCTTTGGGTCCATCTGACAATCAGTTGTTTGGGATCTCAGGAATAATGGAGACTTGGTGGGAAGGAGTAACCAGTGCCCTGAGCCTTCTGAGTCCCAGCATTAACTCTCAGGTGACATGGGACCAGTTTTCTGCTGTGCTCATGAGTAGTGGCTGTGTCCCCTGCAGTCAGTCACTTCAGGGCTCCAGGGAAGACATGCATGGCTCTAGCAATGTGTGAGACAGAAACTGGTAGTAGGCAAGGAAGGCAGGGCAGGCTTGGCAGCAGAGCTGGTGTTAATTCATTCAAACACCATCTACCATTGGCTCAGCCTTTTCCAGCTTGCAAGGTGTTTTCACATCCTGTTCCTCCACTGATCCTGGCGAGGGTCCTGGGAGGGAGGCAGAGAGGGCTGTTAATGTGTTGGGAAGCCACAGCTATGGTGGCTGGAGGAGGTGTTGAGGCCCTAGTGAGCAGAGGAGACAGGGCTGCTGCTTCTCATCCAGAGTCTCCTCAACTTTCAGGGGGCTCCAAGTGGCTCAGGCAGGTTCTAGGAGTGCTGTGCCCCGGCAGTAGTTATTGCAATGCCACTTGAGCTAGGGTGTCTCAGGTTGGGCTTCCCAGTCACAGATGCTGGGTGTGCAGATATGTATTATGAGACATCCTGGGGACTTGTGACTGGAGAAGGGAAGGTGGGATGTGGGTGAGGCTGAGCTGCAGTGCCACCCCACAAGTCCTCAAGGGCTCTGTCACCTGCTTGCTATGAATTTGGGAAGTTAATCTGTATGAACTTTGGTTCTTCTCCTGGCCATCAGGCTGCTGGAGGTTAAGCTGGAGGGTCCTAGAGGGTGTACACCCTGTGTTGCTTCAGGGTGGTGCTCAGGGCAGACTGGCTTTCCTTCTGTTATCCCATCCCACAAACAGTGCTAACTGTGTGTGTGTGTGCGCGTGTGTGTGTGTGTTACTGAGTTGCTGGGTGCCTGCAGTATTCCCAGCCCTAAACCAGAAGCACCTAGGGAGTGAAAGTGGGAGACACATTGGGTCTGCCCTCAAACAGTTTTTAGTGTAGTGAAGGCCACAGAGTATCCTTGTGGGCTGAAGATATGGTTCAGNGGACATGTCTAGCACTGTGAAGTGTGAGACTGTGGGCTCTATCCTAAGTAATGCAAACAGACAACACCCAAACCAAACAAGCCCAAAGTCATCTCCTTATGAATTAATAATAATAAGTTCCCATACATGATTTAATTTACTCTCAAAGCATATAGTGTTTTTTTTTAACTCCATTTACAGATAGGAAAACTGAGGCTCAGAGAATGGATGGGACTTGGCAGAGGTCCCTGGGCAGGTTTGTAATGATGGGACAGGATGTGGAATTCAAATCTCTAGGGCCTCAAACTCCATCAGCTCCTCAGGGCAGTGGATATGCTGTTGCTGTAGGGTTTGTCAATGTCCCTCTGCAAAGGGCGGCTACCATGTCAGAGAGAAAGGGGTGGGGAGATAGCTGGGTTCATTACATGGGTTCATTAGGGGCAGCTGCCTGGATGGGGGCATTCTTGCCAGGGCCAAGGGAAAGAGGGTCCCAGAAAAGATCTGCAGGAGGCTGTGGGGACCCCAGCCCCACAGGAGATGAACATTGTCAAGTGTTCTCTCTCTCTCTCTCTCTCTCTCTCTCTCTCTCTCTCTCTCTCTCTCTGTGTGTGTGTGTGTGTGTGTGTGTGTATGAGTGTGCTTGCATACCTCCAAGCTTGAGTCTTCTCATCCAACAGGGAGGAGGCATGAGAAAAGGGCTTCCATGTTTGGAAGTGACCTTGCTCTGAAAAGGGGCTGATGTCCTGGGATACGACAAGCTTGGATGACTCTTGACAGCAAGGAAGCTGGAGCCGGTGTTGGAGGCTGTGTGGGAAAGTTTAAATTATTTTTAAAGCCTGNTTTAAAGTGTACAATTCAGAGATCAATTATTTTTATGATGCTATGTAACCAGCACTGTTGTCCATGAGTGAAGGCTTGGCATCATCCCAAGGAGAAACACTGTCCCTGCTCTTCCCAGACCCTGTGGACTTTAATCTGTCTGCTTCTATATATTAACCATGTGTGGAAACATATACTAATATGGACTGTTTAGTATCGATGAACAGTTTTGAGCTTTGTAGAGCTGTGTATCAGAACTGGTTTATGGCTGGATATTCCGTTGGATGTGCACAGCACATTTTGTTTGCCCATCTATGGTCAGTGTTACCTTCTGGATACTCTGAACAACACTTCCAGGAACTGATGTGGCAGAGTGTATTTGAGTGCCTGTTTTGGTTTTTTGAGTGCAGTTGATGATATGCTAATTCTATGTTTAGTTGTGTCTGTGTGTGGTGCATGGATATATGTGCATTCGTGGGTGGACACATGTGTGTGCAAAAACAGGTATGTGTACATGTATGTGGCGGACAGAAGTTGGTGCTGTCAATCTCCACCTTACATATTGAGGTAGGGTCTCTCACTTGAACCCAGAGCTTCTGGTTCGCTAGTTTAGCTCTTCAGCTTGCCTTGGAGATCTGTCTCTGCCTCTTGTATGCTGGGATTGCAGGTGGGCCATGATGCCTGCCTGGCATTTACACGGGGGCCTGGGAATCTGAACTCTCTTCTTCCAGCTTACGTGTTAAGTGCTTTATCACTGAGGCTCCTTCCCAGCTCCGTGCTTGGCTCTTTACAGAAGCACAAACTATTTTTCCACAGTGAGTGTGCTGTTCTATTCCTAGCAACAGCACACTCATGGACACACCAGCCTCTCCAAGCCAACAGTCCCTCTCTTCTCTTTCTTCTTTAAATCAGTTATCCCACTGGCGGGAGGGCGGCTCTCTGTGGCTCTGGGCTGGTGGCGGATGGTGCCAAGCATCTTGAGTCTCTTGGTCCCCGGCCTACCTTTCTTGGACTAATGTCTATTCAAGTTCTTTGCCCATTTTAAAACTGGGTTGTTTATTTTATTGTTATTGAGATGTGGGAGTTTTCTGTGTAATTTTATGAGTGAAGTCCTTTAGCTAACCTTACAGCTTGATCAGATGTATAATTAACAAATATTATAATTATATAATTAACAAATATTTTCTCTCATTCTGTGGGTTGCCTTTTCGTTTTCTTGACAGTGATTATTTGAAGCATAAAACTTAAATTCTGATGTGGCCCAATTTATTTAATTTTTTTTCTAGCAGAGTTGGAGCTTATCAAAAGATGTTTTTAAGTATGAAAGCTAAGAAAAGGGCTCCAGGGAAGAAAGTGAAGCACATTGGAGAGCCCGGGTGCTGGCTTCTCCAGGGAGAGATGCTTTTCTTGCATTTTCCCCTACTTACTCTCCCTCTGGTGTCATACTTATGAATCCTCTGCCAAATCCAGGGTCATGAAGATTCCTTCTACGTTTCTTCCAAGAATTTTATAGTTTCAGCTCTTAAATTTGGGTTGTTGATCCATTATCACATATGCTGTGAGATATGGGAAATCACTTTAAAATTTTATGTTTAATGCTTCTATCCTATTTTTTTCAATGAAAAGAAAAACTGGTACTTAGAAGTAAAAATCTGAGATGAAGCAAATAAAGTTAGATGTACTTGGGCAGTCCCAGATGGCGTGGGATTCAGCTTTCAGTGCCTGGGCAAGAGATTTTGTAAGTGTTTCTGCTATCTTAACTGGGGTTAAGCACGGTGGGCTGCAGATACTCTGGGATCTCACTGAAGCAGACTCTATTCAGCAGGTTAGGGGAAGGGCCTGACAATCTGTTCATTTTCTGTTTTGTTACTGGGAGGAAACCTAACATGTGATTGACCTTCTGTGATGGTTAGCACTAGCTGAAAACTTGACACAACCTAGAATTGACTCCAAGGAGTTTCAAGGAGGGTTTATCTACATTGGGGTGCCATGTGGGCTTGTCTGTTGAAGATTATCTTATTAAGTTAATTGACGTGACGAGTCCCCATCCAGTGTAGGTGGCACCGTTCCCTAGGCAGTCCTGTGCTGTGGAAGAGAGGAGAAATGGAGATGAGCTCTAGGTATGCAACAGTTAAAATTTCTCTGCTATAGACTGAAGATGTGACTAGCTCCCTCAGGTTCCCGCCTCTTCAACTTCTGCACCTGATGGACTGCAACCTGGACCTGTGAGCTAAGATAAACTCTTTCTCCTCTAAATTGCTTTTTGTCAGAGTCTTTTATCACAGCAACAAAAATGAAATAGGACACCTGCATGCAAAGTTTGTACGTGTGCAATATGGTATTGAGATTGTGTGTGTAGCATTCTGCAGCACACCTCTGGCATTCATTCCCTCTCCTTCCCTGGCCACCACCACTCCACTCTTCAATTCTACAAACTTCACTATCCCAGTGTCCTCTTTAAATGGAATCATGAACTATTTGTCATCATGTGACCCACTTCGCTTAGCCTAGTGACCTCCTGCTTACCTGCATTTTTATACATCTATCAGGATGCTGGGATGAAAAAGACAAGAGGTGAGTGCTGGTGAGGACATGGAGAAACTTTAGCTCTTACATACTACTGGCAGGAGAGCAAGATGGTGTGTGTGTGGTGGAAAACAGTATGGAGCTTCCTCAAACATTAAAAATAGGACCCAACAATGCCTGGGTTGGGTATTTGCCCCAAAGAGTTGAAATTGAGATCTCAAAGAGACATTAACCACTTCCATGTGCATTGTAGCCCTTTTTATACTTGTAGACTTATGGAAACAGCCTAGATGTCTACACACAGATAATCAATGGCTTATATACTTAATGGAATATTATCCAGTCTCAAACAGGGGTGGGTTCTGCAATATGCAAAAGTCTGAACTTCTAGCCTATTTTCATGAGACACAGTTGGTCCAAGACAGCCTTAGCTGCTTCAGGGGCTGATGGCCAGATCCCCATGGCCTGTGTGCCCAGCCCTCTGTCTCCCTTGTCCTCTTTGTCCAGGAGAACAATGGTCAGGACTGGACTGTAGGTGTATAGGTAAAAGGGAAGGAGTGAACATCATGGAATTTCCTTCTTGGAGGCTGTGTTTGGTAGACATCCCTTTATAGCCTGATCCATCAGCACTGTGACTAGGTCAGGTGATAGGCACCCAGGGGCTCACTTGTAAGGCCATGAACCTGCAGACTTGGCATGTGTATGGCTCAGACAGTGGGGGCCTCTTTATATTTCATACCCCAAGTGTCTCACTGACCTCATTCTGGTTCCAGCCCCTAGTTTAGAGTCCCTGTGAGGTCTCTGGTGGCCTATTAGGGACAGACCCAGCTTGGGGTTCTATGGAGGAAAGTGTGGAAATCTGAAAGATCACAAATAGACTCCCCAGTCAGACAGCACAGCTACCTCATTTGGCAAGCTGAATGCAGAATGAAAACTCATTGTTCAGAATTCCAAGCTGGAAACAGCATTGCATTTAACTCACTGAAGCCTCTTCTGGCTTCAGGGACCCCAGGCTGTTGCCTGGGTCATGGGACCGTGAAGTCCAGCCTTGTCAGACCTGTAGTGATAGGATGGCTAGTTAGGTGAGNAAGTAAAGTCCTTGGCGGATGCAAAGGAGCCAGTAGCATTAGAATTGTGCTGCCCACATCTGGTGGGCTGATTCTCTGAATTGCTGAGCTGGCCTTCTGAACTGAGGCCCTCAGGCTGCCTGGGCCAGCCCTGGGAGGAGGCTTTGTTGGCTCTGTTTTACAAAGCTACAGCAGACAGCAGGAGACAGCTTCATCTTTCCCCACCACAGGTGTGGGGCTTTGCCTGGGGGTGAGCCATCTTCACTCAACCCCTTTCCTTTTAAAACTGAGCAGGCAGGAAGAAAGCCTGTCAGCCCTCCCCACAGGGGGAGCAGAGGTTTGACTGGAAGCCTGGAGCTTGTTCCTGATGGGAATGAACCTTGCAGAAATGGTGTGCTTACAGAGTGGATAGGGCTGAGTTGTAGAAACTACAAGCCCTGGCCTGTGGACCTTGGACAGCAGCCTCGCTCAGGCTGTCAGGCCTAGGCTCTCCTGTGCCCTTTGGAGAGCCTCAGGACTCAGGAATAACATGGTCAGGTTTGGAGGATGGCTGGAAACCTGATCCTATGGGTGGATCTAGGGCCCATGTGGCTAAGATTCAGTCCCCATCTCCAGTTCTCAGGCCTTGAACTTCAGACTCAGCTTTCTGTTTGAGAGAGTTCGTAGGTAGCCCTGACCCACTAGGCCCTACTCACACCAGGGTCCTGGGCTTATTGGGGTCTTTCTTCTCTAGTCTGCCTCCAATATGCTGTGGCTGCAGNCACCAGAGGGGTGGGACAGAATGCATGTGTGTACCTGTCTCTTTGCCTCTGTTGTTACTGTGAGTCTTTGGGTGTCTTCAAGGCAGTGATGTGTCAAGGAGGTGGGTTGCATAGGGCAGTAGAATGAAGGCTTCTGCTGCTGGTGACATAGGTGCAGCAGCGGGTGCTGAGAACTGTCACTGCCCTGTCCCTTGAGTTCCCTATCAAATCTTCAGAGTGAGAGGATGCTAAATACNNAACACAGATGTTTAAGTGTCACCCAGGTCAGCCTCCAAAACAGCTGGGCTAGGGTAGAGTGCAACCCACCCACTCAGAACTGCAACTCNTCCTATANCCTGTAGCCCAAACAGGCTTTTTATATACACCAAGTAGCAATGGTATTGGGGGAAATAACAACACAGCCAGCAACGGAGGAGACTTTCTCGTTAGGGGAATGAGTTTGACCATGTTCTTGCTTGATAATCGCCATGACTAAAACCAACCTGGGGAGGAAAGAGTTTATTTGGCTTACAGGTTAGAGTCCATAGTTGAGGGAAGCCAAGGCAGGAACTCAANGCAGGAATTGAGGCAGAGAGCACAGAGAAATACTACTTGCTTCCTCTGGCATATTTAGCTAGCTTGCTTGTATAGCTCAGGTCTACCTGCCTAAGGATGATATTGCCCACAGTAGCCTGGGCTCCTTGCATAAATTAGCTTAAGAAAACGCCTCACATACATTTTATCCTCAAGCCAACATGATGGAGGCAATTCCTCAGCTGGGGTTCCCTCTACCCAGGTGTGTCAAGTTGACAACCAAAATTAACCACCACAAACCACAAAGCCTGGCTTTCTTGCTGAGATTTTAAAAGCTGACTGTGGTGTTCCAGAAGCCTGGGGTAGGTAGGAGAGATCAATCCCAGCCAACTACAGAGCCCTCATCAAGGGGTGATTCTGCCCCAGGCATTTAGAGTGGAGGAGGATGATCCCAACTCCCTTACCAGTGTGTCTGCAAAATATTGCACTTGACTGTGTGTTTCTGGGCTACTGTGATAGCCTAGTGTGGTATCTCTTGGTCACTGCATGCGGCTTTTATAATTTTATTTCTCAGAGGAACATGCCATTAAACCTCAGCTAGGGCACTTCTGACCTCCCTACTGCCATTGGCCAGTAACAGTCTTATCACTTTCTATAAACACACAGCTCATCTTCATATCATCTAAACATAAGGTAAGTCTACTGTTAGTATAGCTACAGAAGTAGGGGGACAGGAGCATGGAGAAGTTTAATCACTTGCCAACATTCAGGGAGCTGGGGCATGAAGCGATTATGCCACTTGACAAAGTCACAAATCTAGCAAGTGGCAGTAGCGCTGAGATTTGAGCTTGAGATGCTGGCTGTAGGTACCATCCTTTTCTTCAGGGTGAGTCTATTTTTTTTTAAACATTAGTCCACAAATCCTGGGAAGTAGCATTTGTCCCTGTTCCCCTTTACAGAGTTTTTGCTATTTATTTATTTTAGGACAGGTCTAATGTAGCCCAAGATGGCCTTGAACTTGCCATGTAGCCTTAAGGGCAACCTTGAACTTCTGATCTTTCTGCTTCCTTACAGGCATGTGCCACAACACCTGATCAGTGTGGTTCTGGGGCTGAAACCCAGGGNGTCACATATGCTAGACAAGCACTCTACCAACTGAGCCACACTTCAGCCCCAACCACTTGCCATTTTGACCTGTAACAGTAGCTTCATGATTCAGTTACTAGATCTCCTTTTATGGATAAGGTGCAGAGGCCACACACACAACTTACCTCAACTCACTCAGTTAGGAAGCAGCAGAGCTGGGATTCATTCTTAGATAGTTAGTTGGTCATCAACTGGATTACAGAATCTGAACTTAGCTGTTGCACATTTTTGCTCTTTATGTAACTGAGCTTTAGAATGGACTGGAGTTGTTAGTCCAACTTAGTTGGACTGGCTTTGTTAGTCTGGCTTTGTGCAGAAAGTAATTTAAAGTTGAACTCTGCCCCATTAATTTATTTCTTTGACTAATTCTTTCTCCTTCCTAGATGGAACCTCAACAGGTTCTCACCTTTCCTGTGAACTCCTAGGGATTAATAAATAGCTCATTTTCTCTAGTTGTTAAAAACACCCATCCTTTATATAATTGAACCTCTAATCTCACTTCTAATCCTAAGCAACTTCTTCCCAGACACTCTTNCCCCAGACTTCCCTCAGTCAGGGAGCCATCACTGTAGGCTCTGTGCTGAAGGAGGAGGAGAGGTGAGAGGTCAAAGCTCACATATCTGGTCTGGTGTCCTTGAGTGAGGGGCCCATTCCAAATAATGTTCTCTCATGGAACACTTTGGAAGATTTCTGGGAACCTCTCATGACTTTGTCCTATCATGGGCTGCTGCTCCTGGTTATAACATCCCTTTTGGCCCTGGCTTCCTGCTGCTAGTCCCCAAATGGACTGGTGTGGGTCTTTTGGAAGGGGGTCCTTGGATTCAGGATAACTCTCCTGAGAGAGGTTATTGTGTATCCTCCTAGTTGGACATGAGCAGCACCATCTTGGATNAGGGCATCTAGTCACTCCCATGTGATCTTTATGAGATAGAGCTACACAGATTCATGGATCTCTAGGAGATCCTAGCAAGGCCCCTCCCTAGGTTAGGTGAGAAGTAAGCGATTAGCTGGGCCCACTCTTCTACAGTGCAGTTGCCCTTAAGCTGCCCCCAAGACCTTTCAGTGGCAGCTTCTCACAGGTTCTCATACTGTGAGTGGAACAATCCAGTGGTATTGTTGCCTAGAGCACTTCCTCTTGGTGTGGCTGTCCTTGAGCCCACCAAAGCTCCTGTTAAGCAATCCCAGGGAGCTCATTGCTCACCAACCTGCTTTTGGATGGAACCCTTTCTTTGCTCTGTTAGGACTCTCTCTGTGAGGGTGACTAGATGTGACAACCAGAGGCCATGCATCATACTGTGAAGAAATCAAGATTCCCACAGCCACCTCTCTTTGGACACCATCTGCAACCCCCACTCCCTGTGTGGATGTGCTATTCCTCTCACTGGAAGGTTCATGTCTTCTCCTGCCTGACTTTGGCCTGACTTATCACTCACTCTAGGCATAGAACACAGAGGAAGTGACCCCTTGTCAATTCTAGTCTTCTGGCTGGTGTATGGTGTGTGTGTGTGTGTGTGTGTGTGTGTGTGTGTNNCCCAGAAGTAAATGTTGGATCTTCTTCAATCAGTTTGCACTTTATTTTCTGAGTGTGTGGGCACTGGGGAGCTGAACGATGGTCCTCATATTTGCAGGACAAGCATTTAATTGACTAGACCATCTCTCCAGCATTTCTGTTTTTTGTTTGTTTTTCTTTTTGAGATATAGCCTCTGATTTACTAGGCAGCTGATGATNATCTTAAANTTCTGATTTTCCTGCCTCTGACTCCTGAATGGTGGTAAGGGAGTATACTCCTACTGCACTTGGTCTATTCAGTGCTGAGGATCCAAACCAGGGCTGCTGGACTGCTAGACAAGCAGATATAGATTCCACTCCAGCGGGTGCTAGAACAGAAGGGTTTACCATCTAAACCACTTG
This sequence comes from Neotoma lepida, assembly GCA_001675575.1. Taxonomy (NCBI): domain Eukaryota; kingdom Metazoa; phylum Chordata; class Mammalia; order Rodentia; family Cricetidae; genus Neotoma; species Neotoma lepida. The sequence continues at coordinate 1,490,102 of LZPO01074523.1, forward strand.
CAGCTGCACTGTTCAAAGCTCCCTGCATGATGTGGCAGACTCATAAACATGTCCTGAGGTAATGATCAGGACAGAGGCAGGTGTTGTGAGAGAGGAGAATGGGTTATGCCTCTGGAATGTTCCTCCCTGCTGGGGACAACAGCAATCATTTCACTAAGTCTGGATTGCACTTTCATTACTGAATGGGTTTGGAGTCTTGGAGTGGACAGCCTTAGTATTCCACTGTGCGCAGTTTTCTGATGCAGAATTAAGGTTCACTCAAGGATCCTCCTACACCTGGGTGTCTAGGAGATGGGCTCTCAAGTCACTCTGCATGCCCTGCTTCCAAGATCCATCTCTAGTGGCTACAATAGAGGCCCTCTAGCATGACTAGTGGCCCAGAGGATGTTCAGTTGCCCTACCACAAGAATACCAGGAACTAAGTGAGACTGGACATTTCACTGGAACTTGCATGAGAACATGCTTTCTTCCNGGCCTGGGCCCTGCAATGGTCTCTATGCTCACTAANGAAGCCACTCTGAGGCCAAATAACTTCCCCTGGGTCACCAGGTACTTCAAGGTCTGAGGAGCTGTTGACAGGACCCTGGAAGTAGATGCAGAGATGGGGGCAGTGTGGAGAGCACTTGGTTGAGAGTCTCAAATCTTGGTTTGCAGTCCATCTGGGAGGCCATGGGGTTGGCATGGTAAGTGTGGAGCAGGAAGACATAAACTGGAAAGTAAAGCAAATGCTATATTGGCAAGGGGAGACTTCCTGGAGAGGGCATCTGGCAGGATGGGCTGGGCTGCCAAGGTGGGTTAGGCTGGACATTAGTGCCAGAAAGCCTGCTCCAGCCTCTTGGGTTCATCTCTGGTGTGGCTCAGGATGTAGTGCACAGAACTCATTCATTCAGTCAACAGCTAGCACTTGCTGAAGATCTCCTATGTTCGAGGCCCTTCCTAATCAGTAGAAATATCAATATAAATGCAACGAAGTTGTAGCTCTCAAGGCATTTAAAGTCTAAGAATAGGGAAAGGCAAGAAACAGGGGACAAATGGCTGGGATCACTGATCACCTATGAACTCTCCGTGGTACTAGGTTAGGATCTATAGCTCCTTTCCTCAGGCTGGATGTCTGCTGGGCCCTTCCAGCTTCATCTATAGCCTGCCTGCGCTCTGAGCAAGGCTGGTGATCTCAACCTCTCTCTACACCCCAGTTGGTCCACTGTGTGAGTCAGCCTTGCTAGTCCCATCCATTGTTGCTGTGCTGACCCAACCACCTGTGGACAGAGGTGCCCCTGGATAAAGCAGCCTTGAGAGCTGTCCAGGCAGCAGCAGCCCTTGGAAAGTTAGCTTCTCCAGCACAGGGCCTGAGTNTTTTCAATATTGGAACGTGTGACCTTCACAGTCTAGGAGACGCCTGTTGTAGCGATTACCACAAAATCCAATTTTAAACAACACAATTTATTTGACTATCACTGTCTTCATCTCTGGTTAATTTTTATCCCTGTAGTTTTTTCATGCTTCTGCTGACAGTGTCTCATTTCTGCAGGATATTTTGTTATAAAACAGTCAAGGTACATCAGATTTCCTTCCCAGGGGTGACAGAACCAGAAGAATGGAGATGTCCTCAGTGTAGGAAAACAGTCTTTCATTGTTAATGTTGAAAGTGATGCAAGATACTTGTTATTAGCCAGCAACTTTTAAGTTGTATTCCTTTCCAAGAAAAGCAGAAACCAATAAGACTGTGCCCCAAAGTTGGCCAAAGACTGTTCAGACTGAGGTCAAGGGAGAGGTTGAACTCCAGAGTCTGAACTTGGTCAAACAAAAGGAAAAATATTCCTAGGCATTTATTCCCTGAATGCTGACCAGGGAATGGAGCGTGTAAGCATAGGCCAAAGCCTAGCTGGCTTCTCCACTGACTGATTATAGTGTCTTGGGCAAGTCTGTTCACTGGTCTGGGTCTCACTTTCTCCACCTCTGGGCACACTCAGTATGCCTCCGAGCAATGGGCACACTTGAACCTTGCTGGTGGTGTAAGCTTGGGCAAAACCAGAGCAACTTGGCTGTATCCAGTGGCATCGAGGATGCAGCCAGACCCAACACTTACTGACTCTACTGGCTTTCCACCTTAGAGAAGCCTGCCAGGTGGGCGAGGTTTCCACATTAATCACAAAACAAATGCATAGGAAACAGCTTAAATTGCAGGCTTTGTTTTGGGGTGGGGAGGGGGCACGGTGAGTGAGTCAGTCTATTCACGGAGTATAATTAAAAGCAAAGAAGTGGTGTGTTTTGAGCTCATGCAGCCATGGGCACAAATCTCATGTGTGGTACCATTATCATTGGGAGTGTGAGCTGCCCTAAGCAGTTTCCTGGGGGGGGGTATTTTACGTCTTCTGCAATCAACACATGCAATGCTATATAGTATCCTGGGGAGTCTCTGTATCCACACGAAAGCTTAAGCTCAAGCAGCGAAAGCGCATAACCAATTTCTGACGGTGGTTATTCTGAGGAAGAAAGTGGTCTCCCTTAGGAGTCAAGAGGGGAGGGACTTCGAATCTGGCTGTAATGTCCTGTGTGTGTATGACGTTTTACAAATATGTAAATTTGCCAAACAGTAAAAGACTTAATTATAAATGCAAAATATGTTAATATCTTATAAGTATGGAAAAATTAAACATGATATAACTGATCTATCACATATATACATATAGATAGATACATATAGATATATACCTGTGTATTTNTATATCTATCTATATGTATATATATATAAAGTGACATTAAGAAAGTGTCAGTTCTGATGGATAGATAAGAATACTGTCACTTGTTTTTCCTGCATCTTTACAATTTTTCAACAAAATTAAAAATGGCAGAGTACATATAAGTATCAGCTAGAAAAGATGGCTCAATAGGAAGCAGTGAGCCTGTATTTGACTCCAGGGCTGTGGGTGCTGGCTGGGGGTCCATCTGGGATTTTAACTCAGGAGGGGTCCAGCTTATTGGTCTTGCTTTGTACCTCTGACCATGCGGTCCTGTGAGGAGCTGATGCAGCTGGAATTGGCTGCAGTTAGGAGAGCAGGGCTCTAACAGGACCACTGAGAAAGAGGCTGAAGATGGAGGAAGTAATTTAAAAATTCCCTTGGAGTTTCCTGAAGTGTGGAGGCAACAGGAGAATCATAAACTGGGCACAGTGCAGGTAAAGGCAGGGAGAGATGGAGGGGAACACAGAGCCAATAGCTTCATACTGAAGATGCTTACTCAGATCCAGTTCTGCAGAAGTTGGGGGCCTGTGGTCTCCATGCTGCCACAGGGGAGCCACAGCTTGGAAGTCTCCCTCTGCAACCAGGGTAGGATTTCAGATGGCAGCGAGAGCCAGCGGCAGGGGGAATGCGCAGGCCACACTTGTCCCAAGGGCTATTGAGCCACTGCATCTTATGATGCCTGGACAAATGCTCAGTAAAAAGCAAGAAAACATCCTGAAAACAAAAACAAAAGCAAAAACAGCAACAACCAAAACCTCCTAATAATGCACCAGTGGTGACCTGAGCCATTCCAGTCCTGGCTGTTCCCGTGGAACATCTGCTCTCCATGCTTTCTGTAAGACCACTCTGAAGTGCAGGAGGCAGAGTACAGCATTCCCAGTCTAAGGCTCAGGTAGATGAAGAGCACCCACTAGCATGGCTGAAGGGGCTGGGGACTCAAGGCTCTGGCTCTTCGGACTCTGCCCAGCAGCCTGCAGACCTACAGTCTCTGTGAACCAGTCTTTGCTCACCTCAGACCAACCCTCAGTTCTTCACCTTCCCCAGTTTGTGGGAAATGTCAAAGAGAGAATCTTGGTATTTCTTAGCTTTGCCCTTTCCTAGTGACCTTTCCCACCCATGATTCACAATTTTATGTCTGTACTGAGCCTGTGCAGACCCAGGACCTTTCATTGTCTGTGGCATCTGCTGCCAATTAGCACACAGAGTAGACCTTCCAGGGGCGTCCCAGGCTGTCTTCCCTCCAGGAGGCCCAGTAGAGCAGTACTTGTGGATATTTTTATGGGTCGTGTTTAAAAAATTACATCCAAATTAAATTTGTGCTGATTTAATTAGAAAATGTAAGCCTAGGGATTCCTTTAGTGCCGCTGCTGCTAGGTTCCGGGCAAACAGCGCTCTCTGGAAACTGATGTTCATACCAGGAGCAGATGAAGGGCATCTTGGGCTGGCCCTTGCTGCCTGTTGGCTAAATGATCTTAGGAAGTAGGAGGGCAGAGCTAGGAGCACCCTGGGACTGCCAAAACTCTCATCTCTCCTTGCATGGAAGATAAGNGGTATTGGAAAAGAGGGCCCGAGAACTGTCAGATTTGAGGACACACAAATAGTGCCAGATGGCCTCTATGATGGTGGCATTGCCTAGAAGCCTCTACAGAAAAAGGGCATGGTCCGGGGCTAAAAATCTCTGCCTCCTGCAAAGAAGAGCAGAGGCTGAAGCCAAGGCATANGATTGTCTACAGGCCTGGGCACCCAAAGNAGGCCCTAGGGAAAGATGCACTGCCTTGTAGAAAGCAATCTCCTGTCTTTCTTTCAAGATATCCACAGCCTAACCCCCTAAACCCAGGCACGTGTTGCCTTACATAGCAAGAAAGCCTTTGATGCTGTGATCAAAGCAAGGGTTGTAACATGAGGAGATGCTGCTGAATTCTCCTGAGGGGCCCAAGGAAATTGTAAGTTCCTTCTAAGAGGGAGGCAGGAGGGTCCACATACGGAGATGTGATGGGAGAAGCAGAAGGTGGAGAGGGAGCAGAGGAAATAGGAGATGGGGAGGGAGAGAGGAGGAAGGGAAGAAGGAGAAGGAAAAGACAAAAAGGGGAAAGAGGCAGAAGGGGGCAGGTGGGAAGACAGGGAAGATGCCTCACCGCTGGCTTTGCAGTTGAAGGAGGGACCCAGAAGCCAAGGACTGTAGGGGCCTTTAGACAAGCAGATAGGTGCCTCCTCTGAGAGCCTGGGAGGAGCACAGCTTTGGTGACACCTCATGTCACCAAGTTCTGACTCACAGAACTCAGGACTGTACTGTTGTTCAAAGC
>LZPO01074523.1:1503760-1513837 GCA_001675575.1 Neotoma lepida
CTGCATGTATGGAGATGGGTGCTGCCCAGGTGCTGGTGAGAAGTGAGCGTTACTACTGACTCTCCCATATTCTTTTTAGCCTAAGGTATCTCAGGAAAGCTGGGGAAGGGACCTCACTGTCACAAACACCAGGAAGAGGAGGGAGGAATGACAAGTGGTTGGAGGTCTGCAGTATAAAGGCAACACCCAGCCCTTCCTGAGACCTCGGATTTCTGGCCCGGAAAGGCAGATGTGAATATGGACAACACTTCTCATGTACTAAGCCTTGTGAGATGCACTTTGTGGACACTGCTTAACTTAATTCATCCCAATGATGCTGCAGAACAAATGTCACTGAGTCTATTCACAAATAGGTCACTCAGAATCTAGGGATGAGGACAGAGGAAAGNAANGGGGTTGAATTAGATAAACAGCNGCATTTCCATTCTGAAAGGCTTTCAAGTAAAGAAAGTATTGTAAGATGAACAATGAATGGTATCCCAATGATGTCCACTTCCTGATATTCAGATTCCTTATTATGCTATTTCATATTGTAAAAGGACTTTGCAGATGTGCTTAGGTGATAGATGAGCTGTGTGATTATTATGGATTATCTTGATGGNTCCAGCTTAGTTACAGGGGCACAAACAAGTGGAAGAGAGCAGTAGGTAAGTCTGTGAGGTGAAGATGTGACCCCAGAGGACAGACACTGTGAAAGCTATCTCACTGATGCTTTAGAAGATGGAGGAAGGATGTGTGGGCCAAGGCATGCAGCAACCTTTGCATCCCAGGAAAGAAAAGGGCTTGAGTCATCATCTCCTAGAGTCTCTATAACAATCAAAACCTTGCAAAGACCCCAAGGGTGGCCCTGTGAGACTATAAGACTTCCAACACATCAACACTGTAAGAAAGTAAACTNATATTGNCTTGAACCATTGAGTTTGTGGCAATTTCTGATGGAAGTCATAGAAAACAGATGGCNAAGAAAACAGAACAGAGTCTAGAGGGAGGCTGGAGGAAGATGAGCGTGGTCAGAGATGGTCTCTCTGGAAGAGTGACGCTTGAGACCTGATGGCACCAGGAACTAATTTTGAAAGGTCTGAGAGAACAAATTCNAGGCCGATGGTCCTCAGGAAAGGATCTGTGGTGGGGATGAGCTGGTGACTCCAGACAGAGAGGAGGTCAGAATGTGGAGACTTGCTACTTGAGAATGTGGTCCATGGGCAGGACCACCACTGGGAAGATGGTCAGAAGTGCAGATGCTCCATCTGAGACCCATTAAACCAGAATCTTGAGGAAGCAAGTCCTGTAAGAGCATTGTGTGAGACTCATTTCTTACAGTACTGAAGCCTCTAGAAAAGTTGAAAGAATAATTTAAAAAATGCTTCCATTTTCTTGAGTCATTTGAGACCTGAGTGCTGACTGATATTCTAGNATCTTCAATATTTCAATGTATATTTTCTATAGTGGAGAACGTCCTCAAGGAAGGCATGGTCGTACATTCCTATAATCCTAGTTCTTGGGAGGCTTGAGGAGAAAGCATCAGGTAGTGAAGGCCAGCCTCAGATATGTAGTGAGTTTGAGGTCAGCCTAGGCTACATGAGACATTGGCTCAAAAAGAAATAAAAATAAAAGAAGGGCTGGGGAGATGGCTCAGTCAGCCAAGTGCTTGCCACGCAAGCAGGAGAGTCTGAGTTTGATCCCACAGAACCCATATAAAAAACTAGGCAATGCTTGTAATCCCACACAGGGGAGGAAGAGCTAGAAGGATCNAAGGCTTATTAGCTCAGTCTAGTTGAATTGTTGAGTTTAAGGCTTAATAAGAGACTCTGTCTCAATAAGGTGGAGATTAATTGAGAAAGAACTGAGGTTGGTCTTTGGTCTTTACACACATGCATATCCACATATGAATGGACACCCCCAACGCCCACCACATGCACAAGTGTGTGCAAGGCTCCCCCCACAGAGAGAAACAGACAGAGAGAGAGAGAGAGAAAGAGAGAGACAGAGAAAGAGAGAGAGAGAGTGAGAGAGAACATTTTCCTGCCTACTTACAAGACAATCATCATACTCAGGAAGCTGACAAGGATATATTGTATGTATGGCATCTTCAGAGCTCATTCAAATCATCCCAGTTGTCCCGTTAACGAATTTTACAGGGAAAAAAAAGATCTATTTCCCAATTGTGTATTGGATCTACTTCCTGGGTCCCTTTAGATTCCTTCAGTCTGGAACAATTCTCATCTTCCCCTTGACTTTGGAGACCTCAGAACTTCTGAAGATCATAGCAGTTCTTTNGGGTCTGTGTGATGCTTCCTCATGATTAGACCGCATTTACACATCTCAGGCAGGAATAGAACAGAGCCACCGGTGCATCCCTCCCACATCCTCTCCTCCATCCCACCCAGCACCACGTGATTCCAATTTGTCCCTTACTTGAGATGTTTGTGTTCATCACTTAATTAAGATGCAGCCTGCCAGACTTCTTTACTATAAAGTTATTCTTTTCCTNTTTTAATTAATAATCATTTTTACAGCAAAGAGGTTTGAGATTGCATAATTATTTTATTCTTCCCTGCATTTTAATTTATTCACTTATTTGTATCTACCTGTGTTTCCAGTTTTATTCCTTGGGCTGTGATCCATCACTGCTACTATTCAGTGTGGTACTTGGATTATCTCACTGGTGACCAATGGGAGCTTTGTAGAGCCCCCCATTATCACTGTATCATGTCACCATTATCCTTTGTCCATCTCCTTAGATTNTGGACTAACATTTTTCTGGATTCANTATGCACATGTCCTATGCATAGAAGCAGTCATTTGTCTAAGGGACNCTTAGCTTCTAGTGGACCATGGTATTTAGTAGCTGTGATCTGGGCACTGGACACATCTAACTCTTTTGGAATAGCTCTTCTCCTAGGCTTTCTCGGAAGACAGAGCTAGGAAACTTGCTTCNTGTTACATTAAAATTTATTCTTTATATTTTTTCCAAGTCCTGANATCCATCAGGTTACCTCNACACATCCAATTCTAANTCAACTCCACAAAATCTNTTTATTCGGATTTCTTCCTTTCAGTGTTCATAACCAGTTTCTCAGTAGTGATGACCCTGGACATTAGTATTCTAGGGCTGTCATTAAAAAGTGCCACAAACTCAGTGGTTTTGACAGCAGAAACTTGTTTTCTCAGAGATCTGGAAGCAAACTGTCCAGGATAACCACAAAGCTGTTGGCAGGGAAGGTCCTTTCTGCTGGCATGAGATTCTGTTCTGTGCTTGCGCCCTAGCTCCTGGAGCTCACTACAGAATTTATGCATGCCTCAGCTTCTAGGTACATCCCTGCATTCCTGTGGNTGGGATGTTGGCTGGCATGGGGTTTCAGATCTCAGAGAGGCCAAGAACACAGGGGCACTGCACCCATCTTCACATGGACACTTCTCTGATGTATGACATGTTTTTACCTCCAACTTTGCTCTTTCTGTAAGGATGTCAGTTAGATGGATTAGGGGCGCTCTCTATTGTGGACTGACTTCATCTTATCTAATTTTATCTACAATGACCCTNCTTTGATGTAAGGCCACATTCTAAGGATCTTGGGGTGAAGGTATCACCATGTGATTTGGGGGAGACACAACTCAGTCTGCAATGTCTGCTCTCATCAATGTTTATGTTATGTTATGTTTGATCATGGCTCCTCAGTTGATCAGCCTTCTGTCCTGACTCGACCTTTGTCTCTCAGAACTCTGAGCTCTCAGGCTATTGCCNTACCCTGTGTATTGTGGTCTTTGCTCCCCCTGGGATCTGACATTCCAAGCCCATCACCATCTCTACGGAGGCCTTCTCACCTTGCTCGGACTTGAGGTCTTCACTCCAGGTTTCCCTCCATCACCCAGTCTTGGATCTGAAGCATGCCAGGCCACTCTCTATCACACAGATGTCCTCCTCAGCCAGTCTGGCGCTCTCAGCCCGTACCACACTGCTCAGAAACTGATATTCCTCACAATGCCCCCCCTGCTCCCCTGTGGGTGCCCTGCTTCTCTAAGAGAGCTCCAGCACCCTTGGTGGGGCATTCCTGTGCTAGTCTGCTGGCTGGAGGTTGGAATGTTCAGGAAGGAGGAGTATGAAAGAAGGCAGGGGAGGCAGAAATAGGAGTAGGGACAACCAGACTGTGTATTTCAGCCTCTCTCTTCAGCTGCCATGGAGCATGCTTGACAACCATGTAGACTGTAGGGGCGGAGGGGGGCAGATCCAGGAGGGACTTTTAAGCTGTAGCAAAGAGTCTCTCTCTGGTTCTCTTTTTNTAGGNATGAAAATAAGCTTATCTGGACAGACATATTGTGGCAAACAATGTAAATTAGATGCAAGCTCATCTAAGCATCCTTATTAACTAAACAAATCCCACAAACGCTGCTCTCCTGAGTGTGCCTCTTCAGCTGTCAGCACGCTGAAGTCTCTCCCTTCTAAGATGACAACACATTCTCTGTCAGGCTGCCGTTTGCACCTCTGACTGGCTCTCCCTCTCCTAACCATGCGTCTTGCCTTTAAGTTCCTCCGACACCCTATTCACACCTCGACCCTGTGCCATCTGCCTAGGCTCTGTTCTGTTTTTAACTTACACACACCAAGAAGAAGGCCTTTCATACCTCAAATACAATCTGATTTGTGCTTTGAAAATGCCCCTCTGGTTACTTTGCAGGGAGTGGGTTTGGAAAAGCCCAGAGAAGCCAGCCGGACAACCTGGGGCTGCCGAGCACCTAGCCCAGAGGTTGGCAGCATGGGTGGAGAGGCAACACGGGAGTTGAAAGGAGTGAGTAATGCGTTGTGTTTGTGAGGCAGGGCTGGATGGAGGCTCCAGTTGGCCTGATGGCGGAAGGAGGGAAGGACAGCAGATGGCACAGCTGACATAAATCCAGACATGCTGGAGGAGCTTTATGGATGGCAGTCACAGGAGACTGGGGAGGAAAGTGTGTGGGAAAGAGGGTGTCTAGGAATTCCATTTGGGATGAACTCTGTTTGAGCTCCTCAAGCACTGTCTATATCAAGCAGAGTTAAATATGTCTGTATAGTGGGGTGGGGCAGACAAGCCAAGTCTATGTCTATATAGTGGGGTGGGGCAGACAAGCCAAGTCTATAATGTCTGTATAGTGGGGCAGGGCAGACAAGCCAAGTCTATAAGTTATTGACTAAGGAGGAGTCCTCCCAGTAGGATTAGCTTCTGGATGAGACCTCACTATGACATACTCCAGGAAGTTGGGAACAAGGTCTTAGGGAGACCTGCAAACANTGGCTCTGTGGTAGNCATCAAGGGAAGGGTNGTGAGTGAGCCCTGGACAGGCTGAAGCTCAGCACTTGTCAGCACTGGTCTGAAACTCATGCTGAGTGGAAGAGAAGCCAACAGCTTGGTATGGATTAGTCCTCAGCATGGCCACGCACATGTGGGACCACTGCCAGGCTCCTCAGCTCAGCNCCAAGCTGAGGGACAGACTTTGCTCCCACTTTATGGNGACTTCAAAACTAGTGTCAGAGCTGCAGGTCTCAGAAGGCAGCTCTTGTCNCACTTTAACTTGGAGACCCCATGATCCCACTCCATTAGTGGCTGGCCGGGTAAGTGAGGGCACATTAGAGATTACAGATCACTGTCACCCTGTCTCATCACCACACCAGCTCTTAAGGGATGGGAACATGTTTAACAGGTTTATTTTACAGACAAAGAAACAAAGGCTCAGAGGTCTTTTGTCTGAGACCATACATCTAGGACACAGTAGGGTCGGGACTGTCTGATTCTAGAACCTCCTCCCCCACATCCTCCACCTCCATCAGAACTCATGAGGCCCTTAGGCTCTGCCAACACCTGAGAGCTCTGGCTGGCAGGCTTTCCTCAAACAGCCAGCCAGGTGTTACTTTATGCTGGGACTGATGTTCTGTTCTGTGACCTCAGGCTCAACAAGTCCCTTAGCAGAGACTGTACTCACTGGTTCAGATCTACCAGTCCTGAGCCTTCAGCTCAGTGACTCACAACCCTTTGGCATCAGTTCCTCCTGGTGTTCCACCTTCCTGATCACCTCTTCCAAGGGAGGACTCCTTGACTCCTCTACCCTCTGTGTCCTCCCACTGCGGGCCTCCAGACTACAATAGGCCTGAGAGCTCCCTGGCCCAGCCCTTGTATATCTATGACACGTGCTTTTCTACCAAGCAGAGAAGCATGCTGTAGTCACACATAGCTCTCCAGATGAACTCTCTTTCTGCAGCTGCCTCCTTCTCGGGTACCCACATTCAACAACTCTCCTTGGCCCTGGAGACCTAATTCAGCTTTCTCTGAAANAGCAGAATCGAGATGGTCAAAAGTGGACTGAGTCAGGGACTCTTGGGGCTGTAATGTTCCCCTGCTTCAATGGTTGCCTGAATGTATTCTTCCCTTTCCTTGTTAACCTCAAATCAAGCCTGTCCCAACACAAGTCTCACCACCTCCTGGAAACCCACTCCTTGGGACAGGCACTCTTTCATTTTCCCTTTAAAAAATAACCACTACCCTCCCTGCCCCTACCTCACGTTGTCCACTTAGTGGTGCAAAGATACAATCTTGACCTTGAGCCTTACCTTCTCTTTTGAAACAGCTTTCCTACCCCNGTGTCATCTCATGTGGCCTCTGTAAGACCAATTTCTAAACGGTCTTATTAATAAAAACACGGAGCCAGAAATAGGGGTGAAAATATGACAGAGATCAGAGGAATAAGAACGGCCACCAGCTAGCCTCACCTCACCAACAGCTGCTGCTATCAAAGAGATCAATTTCCTCCCCTACCCAGGTTTTTATGCCTGTTCATTCTGCTAACTCATTTCCGCTCCGCCAAGCTACATCACTTCCTGTCTGTCTGCACAGACCTCCAGAACTCTACGGTTGATGCTGGGATTAAAGGCGTGTGTTACTATGACTTCTGTTTTTACTACTAGCGGTTGGCTGACCTTTTTCCTCTGATCCTCACTCAGATAAATTTTATTGGGGGACACACATAAAATATCACCACAGGCCTCCTCTATCTTGTCCTTCTTTCCAATACATGACCCAGCATCTTTGTTCCAGAGGCTTTTTTCCCCCCTCAAGACAGGGTTTCTCTGTGTAGCCCTGGCTGTCCTAGGACTCTCTCTGTAGACCAGGCTGGCCTCGAGTTCACATAGATCCACCTGTCAGAGACTTTTTTTAAACTTTCCACTAACCCCACAAAGATACACAAAATCCAGAAGTATTTCCTGAATGGTCTGTGTGCAATGGTCCAGAGCATTGCTCTGTTCCCCTTTCCTGTCCCAGTGGATTCTGGGAGCTGAGTTCCCAGTGGGGAAACTTCAGAAGGGATCCATGGAGCGTAAGGATGGGTCTGTTGCACTGCATTGCTCTTGGCTAGATAAATAGTCATCACCAGCCAATGTGGCTAAGTAATAATCAAACCACACGATACAGAAAGCACACTCCTTAAGAGCCCCNGCCTAGTCCCCGGNAGAAAATGCTAATCCGTGGCACACGACAGCCTTTAATTTTTCGAGACAGGAAGTGTTTTCTTCAGTCACATAACAGCTTTCCCTGACATAATAATGAAGGGGTGTGGATTTAAAGTGGCCCAGGACTCTTGAGCCTTTGTGGCAATATGGAGGGCTGGCTGCAGGGAAATGGCTTGAGTAACTGCTGACAGGCTGGCTTCGCCTTCATTGAATTAACTGCTGACAAAGATGGAAATTCACCAAATTAAATTTTAGTGAGTGATTTCTGTTCACACAAATTGAAGAAGTGAAATCATTGTGGATGTGGTAGGTAGACCATCCCGTGGGGTTGGAGTGACATTGGTGGAGTGCTGTGGAACCAAGCAAAGCCCCAAGAGAGAGAAAGATTTGGTCCTGGTCAGCAGGAAGCCATGGAGTGGGTGAGGGGAGACCCAACTCTAGAATCTGCAGGTCATGGTCAAAATTCCAGGTTTCCTACTCCAGGCTGATAGGTAACACCTAGGTAACACCATTTGCAACTCTCTGAGCCTCAGTTTCCTTATCTGTAGAATGGGAATGTGGTACAGTTGCAAAATGGGTTCTGTCTATGAAGGCACTTGCTCACCAGTAAAGGTCTATGCAAACCATGGTCGGTAGTTGGTAAGTAATTTTCAGCCTCAGGAAGTGGAGTGGGAAAAACTGAGAAACAAGGCAGAGTGGTCCCTCGGACAGTCTCCTTTGTAAGAGGTAGGCAGGTGAGACGTTATGGGATAGACAGAACCTAACACGTCATGGCATGGGTTCCTCTGCTTATGGCCAAGCAGCCAGTTAGTCCAGCAAGCTGATGGTCATCTAAGTTGATCACCATGCACCAAACAATGTGATGTCAAGTGAAAGCAGTAGATGAGAAGACAGTTTGACTTCTCAATTCTTAGTGAGGCTGAAGACATCACCGCAAATGGCCCTTTGATAAACACGTAGAGCCCATGTGTAGTAGACCATTGTTAAAAATATTCGCTCTCCTTCCTAAATCATCCTCAGGCAAGCTTATCTGTTTACCCCTGGGCTGAGGCTTGGTCAGATGCACTACAGAATTAACAGGCATGATGTGAAGGAGGCCCTGAAGGGATCTGTGCAGCGGAGATTTCCCATTTGTGCCTTGGCCATTGCCTTGAGAAGATCTTTTTCCCTAGTAGCTGTTGCCTCTCCATCCTGGCTAGGCTCAGGAACAACACAAAAGGATTGAACAGAGCCTAACTTGGTCAACAACCCATTCTAGACTAAACCTTAGCCTAAAGCAGAACAATTCAGCCAGCTTCGCCTGGATCAGATACTGCTCAACTGACTTACAGACATGGGGGAAGTAAGTGCTCAGTTTCTTAGGGCNGAGATTTGTCACTGTTGTTGTGACACAGGGAGAGTTGATGGACACCAGGAGCTTCCTATTTACTGGTTCATTCAGTCTGCAGAAAACCCCCATAGTACAGAGAAGTCAAAAAATTGCTTTCTTTTATTAACCTTTTTTTTTTTAAAGTGGAAGAAATCAAAGCTCAGAGACTAACTAACCTATTAAGTAGTTAAGCCAGCCTTTCAGAGTTTTCCCCGTGCACTAGGATGACTTCTCTGCTGGGGATCTGGGAGCTGAGAGATGCCCTTGGGTACCAAGGTGGAAAGATAAACTTCCTCCCCTTCATCATTTCACCCAGGGCTAGTCTGTCAGAAGTGCTGGAAGGGCTGAGTGACCTCCCAGGGACAGCTAATGATTGGTCTACAGTTCGCATTATGGCATTTCCTGTGACTTGGGTTGGTGCCCAAGTATCACTGGGCAGAGATAGAAGGCAGTTTGTCATGTGTAAATTTAACAGGCAATAATGCCAGCTACTAAATTGTATATCATTCCTAACGATGTTGTCAGCCCCTAATCAGTCTAATTTATATTGTCAACATGATGTAATGGTCCCACCAGGCACGGGCCTTCACAAATACGGGATCCAATCGTGTGAGAGACCAAAGTGAATTTCCACCAGTTGTGACTGAAAATTAAATTAGGATTGCTGACTCCTGTTTTGGAGATCAGGGAGAATGCATATGAAACACCCAGCCTGGGCCCAATACCTAGTAGGCATGCAGCTGGTACTGCTGAGAGATGCCAAACAACTGAGCTAGCTGGTGTTGGGACTCCTGTCCTTAGAGCTTCAGAGGTGTGCAGTGAGCTCCAGAAATACCAGGGGTATCACTCCTAGCTGCTTTCTGTTCTTTCTTTTGAGAACAGTGCTGTAAAGTTTACCATGGTGCTGTCACATGGGCATTTATGTCTCTCTACAGCCCTGGGAGCTGGAGTAGAGGAGAAAGATATTTAGGAATGGGCCCTCTCCTAGTCTCCATCCTCCTTGGGTAAGGAAACCCCACCTTAGAAATGGCAGTGTCTTAGTTACTGTTCTATTGCTATGAAGAGACATCATATCTAAGGCAACTCTTAGAAAAGAAAGCATTTAATTGGGAGCTTGCTTACAGTTTCAGAGGGTTAGTCCATGATCATCATGCTATTAAGCAGACAGGCATAGCAGCTGAGCTTTACATCCTGATCCACAGGCAGCAGGTAGACACACACACACACACACACA
>LZPO01074523.1:1514515-1537269 GCA_001675575.1 Neotoma lepida
GTGTATGAGTAGGTCACGGTGACACACACTTTTAATCCCAGCACTCAGGTGGATCTCAATGAGATCGAGGCTAGCCTGGTCTACATAGTGAGTTCTAAGCCAACCAAGACTGCATAGTGAGACCCTGTCTCAAAAGAAAAAATAAACTCTCAAGTCCCCCATGCCCATAAAAAGAGTAGGTGACTGGAGGTGGGCCTTCAGAATTATCCTGCCCTGGTTCCAGACTGCCTTCTCTGCTTCTCGACTGTAGTTATGTGATGAACCTTTTCCTGACATGCTCCTAATAGCTTATCTTCTCACCACTGAAATCTTTCTGAACTCATGGACCCGAATAAACTTTTCCTCCTTTNGNGGTTTGAATAAGAATGTCCACCATTGGCTCATACATTTGAATGTTTGGTCCCCAGTTAGTGGAACTGTTTGGGAAGGATTAGNAGGTGCAGCCTTGGTGGAGGAGGTGCTTCATTAGGGGTGGGCTTTGAGGTTTCAAAAGCCCATGACAGGCCTGGTCTCTTTCCTTCTGTCTGCTGCCCATGGATCTGGATGGAGAACTCTCGGCTACTTCTCCAACACCATGCCTGCTTGCCTGCCTGCTGCCATGTTCCCTGCCGTGATGATAATGGACTAATCCTCTGGAACTGTAAGCAAACCCCCAATTAAATGCTTCCTTTTAATAGTTGCCTTGATCATGGTATTTCATCACAGCAATAGAACAGTAACTAAGACACCTCCCTTAAGCGGTTTCTATCAGGCATTCATTCCCAGCAACAGAAAAGTTACCAACACAGTCAGACAGCAGATCATGGCATGCCCNTGAATAAAATCTTGGCACTAGCCTGTGTGTCGGAGTTTAGCCAGGAAGACAAAATCCATGCCAGCTTGATAGTCACAGGGGGCCTGAATGTAGGTGTGTGAGAGCTGAGACGCAATGGGGTGGGGTTTAGGGGCTTAAAGATGAGCGGCAGTCCCCTGGGTTCAGGTATAAAGGAAGGAGGTGCTGTGACTGGATCAGGAGCAGGGAGCAGGGCCCACCANTGTGGGTCTCCCATAGAAGCTGGGCCACAGCACCATCACCGGAGAGTCTACCTACCCAGTGCAAAGGGTGGTGACAAGCAATGTGCCTGTGCCTTTCCCCATGTTCTTTTTCTTGCCCTCCAATTTTCTCACCCTTACAGATGCTTGGGCATCGATTCCAGACTTAGGGTGTCTGTGTTTGCAGAGTTTGAGTACAGCCATGCTTTCTACCACACTGCTNGAAATAGCACCAAACAGCCATTTGTGTGGTGGCTCATACCTATGAAAGCAGAGACACAGGGAAATCACTGCAAGTTCAAATCCAGCTTAGTCTATGGTAAGAGTTGTAGGGTAGCCAGGGCTCTATGGTGAAACACTTTCTCAAAAAGAAATGACACAGAACTAGAAGCAATTCTAAATGCTCACCAACAACGAAACAGCTGAAGGGACCAGGTCTTTTCACACAGGAGACCAGGCCAGCACATAGACTTACCCACGAATGATGGATGTGAACCCAGACAATTAGTGGCAACCAAGGAGAGTTTATGTCCAGTATCACATTCACTTCCCATCTTTGAGGCATGTCTGAGGGCAGAAGCTAGCTCTGCCTGCTGGGCTCCCTGGGTTTCTTTGTGACTGGTGCCCATCTAAGAGGGCCACTGGCCAGGGATCAGAAGGTAAGTGAAAGACAGAACAAAGTCACTCACTGAAAATGTCATTAGCTACTGACAGGTCATCCTATGAAAAGTTGGCACCCATCTACAGCCCACTAAAAATATGGGAGGATTACAGAGCCCTCCACTACCCCAGAAATTGATGTGACAACATTTACAAATGAAGAGACAAGGAACTGCACCTACGGTTACTAATGAGACTGCGTGGACCTGCTCTGTGCCACTGACCATTGAGTACTGGGTGTGATGGCCTCTTCATCACCTCCCTAGTTATCTCTTCCTTAGTGATGGACAGGAGTTATACACTGACCATAGGTTTTTAAATCCTTCATCTGTCAGCTGCCTGTGTTACAAACATTGTGCAGAATGTCTTCTCTCTCATTGAGATAATATTTCCTAAGAACTGNAAGTTCCTTACATTAACCTGATCGCCATCTAGTTGTGTTATACAACTCTTAATTTCCCCCCAAATCTAGATTTTTTTGTTTAAAAGTTCTTTTTCACATACTATATTTTGATCATGCTCCCCCTCAATTCCTACCAGATCTTCCCCATCTCTCTACCTATTTTTGTGCTTTTCTAATAACTTCCCTTCCCTTTCTTACTCCTGTTCCCACAAATTCTTACATCACTTTACTGACATGTACTGAAGATGCCTTTGCAGAGATGTCTGAGAGCAAAGATCCTGTGCGGGGAGTGTTCTCTCCACCTTCAGTTTGATGTGGTTTCCTACCNTGTAAACTCAGGATCTTTTTTTTCATGTTTGTCTTCCCATCAGACCTGCAGACTTCACCTTACCCCTCTCTGAGTCTTCATTGANCAGGACAGAAGTGTGGTAGGAAACATGGGGACCCCTTCCCCACACCCTACAGATTCCTTCTATCTCTGAGCAATTTGCTACTCACTGTGACTCTGGTCTTCTCTAAGTGCTCCAGCCAGACACCTGGCTGTATCAATATGCCACAGACCACACACCATGAGTCCTGGGAGCTTAGTGTCTACTGCCCCAAAGCTTCCAAGTGGCCATTACTCTACTTCCTATTGCTTCCCTCAAACTCCAGAAAACAGGCTGCTCTTGGCCAATGTAGAGGAAGCAGGGTGAGTCAGAAGTCTAGTGAGGGAGGCTGAGACAGCCAGGAGGCAGGAAACTGCTTCTTAANGGTACTCACACGCCCACATCCTTTCACCANAGCCTTTCTTAAATGTTTGTCACTTTCCAGGAACATAATCCTTATGCCTTCCATCATCCTGNCTCCTGTTCCCTACAAGATCCAGCAATANCTACACCTACCCAGGCACTCTGGAAGAAAGCCCTGGGGGTGCTAAGGGTGAAGCTGAGGTGGGAAAACGGATAGGTAGTGTGATGCCTTTGGGGAGGCAGCAGGGGGAGGGAGATGCTCTCCAGGGAGGAGGAGTTAAAAACTTATAGCTCATTTCTCCATCTGCGTGTCTTTAGTGAGCATAGTGGCCATCCTGTGGGGACAAGGAAGACACACAAGCACAGATAATAAGAGGAAGGGGTGGCAGGCAAAGCAGGAAAAAGCTTAGCAAGTGGGATTGGAAACTCTGGATTTCAGTCGCATCTCAACATTTTGTAGTCTGTGTGGCCTGGGGNGAGTTACTAAACTTCTCAGGGTTCCGTTTCTTCTCACATGAGACAGTTTGAATATGAATGGAGACAACGATGAATCTCTGCAGGGCAAATGTAAAGACTCATTGCTGGTAATAATCTGGGCGATGTTCTATGTGTCACACATTACACGTTTTACCTGTCATCTTATTTAGTCCTCCTGAGGTCCCCAGGTNGAGGTTTGAAGGTAAGAAAAATGTCACAAAGNGGCTCATATTGAGAGACCCACAGAGGNACCCCAGGGTCTGGAGTCANAGTCACAGATTGCTCTTCCCTGGAGTCTTGGTTTGAGAGTAGGGTTGAGCACCAGTCATCAGAAGCCTGGGTGACGGGCTTTGAACCTACCTGGCAATGTCTTTGGCTTCCATGTTTCATTCCTCTGTTTTGTTGCCGAGGATGCCTGGTTCTTNTGCCCAAAGCTAATTCTAATGGCAGAGGGCACAGCACCATCTGGGAGAAATGATTCAGCCTTCTGAGGCCTTAGTTGCCCTAATAATTCTGGTGACCTCTCTGGGCTTGCAATAGTAATTACAAGGCCTCTTTGAGACCACAAAGCTCACCTGTGGGTCACAGAGCCCCTGACAGGATAACGAAACTGCTTCAACACAAACACAGCAGTGTAGACCTGACAGAAAGCAGGCTGGCTGCTCTGTTCATCCCTTTGCAGACAGGGAAGCTGAGGCTCACATGGGAAGTGACTTACTTATAGTTACCCAGCAACAAGAACCAGACCAGAAGCCAGGCAGGACCACCCCAATTCTACTTCCCCATTGGGTGGTCATCTTGGCATCCTCGGTATGGGATAAAGTCCCGAGTAATGACTTCAGCTTTGCACATCATACTGTAACTTGCAGGCTACATCATCTCTGTCTCAATTACTGATTACTGTCTAATAAGTGCAGAGGAAGCTGTAGCCAAATTGCAAAGGAGTGGGCTGGGCACTTTGAATAAAGCTTTATTTGCAAAGACACAAAGTGGGCTGACTTTTAGTGGCAGTCTACAGCTTGCCTTTTCTTGGTTTAAAGATTACATTTTTTTTTCTTCNGGATCTGGTCTGCAGCCCACAGAGCATCTGGTATGTTGACATTTTGCTCCAAATGTCAGGACCATGATTGGTGATGGGGAGACAGCACCTCTCCCATGAGATCCAGTGCCCATCTGTCCAGTGCCAGGGCATGCTGGACTGTCTTTGACTACTTGGACTATCCTCTTATTGTGAGGACCCTTCACAGCATGCAGCATGAAATCTGAAAAGTTAACAGGGCAATGAGAAGAATTTTGTGTGGACAAGGACTGGGCAGGCTNNATCACTTACCTCCCATCCTCCCTCATGTATCCCCTTTCCATCCTTCTGATACCTGCTTGAAATTCTCCATTTTCCCATTGTTTCCATGGCAAGGCTGAGAGCCCCTCAAAGTAGAGTTCAGTCCTCACTCACTGCTATGCTGCTGTGTCCATGGAGCCCCACACCAAGCCTACTACANAATTCAATAAAGGTTGCTGAACAAATGAATGAATGGGTGAGTGAACTTAGCATGGANGATGCAGGTCCTAGAGGNGCCGATGTCTACCCTTTAGATTGAGGAGGAGACAGTGCAGAACTGAATTGGGGTGAAGAATGCTCATACCTGCCAGCTGAAAGCTGTATACTCCAAAGTTCCTTGGTNCTTAGTGGGCAGCAGGGATTGAGGCTTCAGTGCCATTTTGATGTGTGATGACCAGGGACTAGTTGGCTGGATCCAGTCCTGGCCCTCACCCCTCTTNATTAAAGGTCTTTGCAATGAACACAACCAGACTGGAAGTCAAAACCTGCTATAGCCTTCACTGTGTCACTTCACCCCAAAATATGCTGGAGTTGTAGCTGCCTGTGCCTCACATGGTGACCACATTTATAGACTGGGTCTTTACAGGTGCTGTCAAGTCAAAATGAGGGCCTGAGGGTGACCCTAATCCAGTATGGTTGGTGTCATCATATGAAGGGAAAATTTGGACACAAACACTACACAGTGTGGAAAAACAATGGGGAGAGACCTGAAGAAGGAGTCGGAGAGACGACGCAGCAGTAAAGAGCACTGGCTGCTCTTCTAGAAATCCACGGTCAGTTCTCAGCACCCACATGGTGGTTCACAGCCATCATAACTCTAGATCCAGGGGATCTGACGCCTTCTTCTGGTCTTTGTGGGCAGTAGACATGTGCTTTGGGATATCTTTCTGTATGCTGTGAATATGTGTGGCTCCCATTGGATAATAAATAAAGCTGTTTTGGCCTATGGCAAGAAAGCTTACAGCCAAGTAGGAAATCCAAGCAGAGATACAGAGAGAAGAAGGGAGGAGCCAGGAGAGATGCCAGCTGCATCCAAAGGAGCAATAAGATGCCAGCAGACTGGTAATGCCATGGCCACGTGGCAACATATTAATAAGAATGGGTTAATTTTAGATGAAAGAGCTAGCTAGCAAGAAACTGAAGCCATAGGCCATACAGTTTGTAATTAATATAAGCCTCTGAGTGATTATTTCATAAGCGGCTGGGGGACCCAGGGTGGGAGAGATTCATCCGGACTGCTGGACAAGGCAGGACTGGATACAGGCATGCATGTGGTGCACAGATATACATGCAGACAAAACACTCACACGCATTAAATAAATAAATGTAAATTAAAAGAGGCATAAAGAGAAGGCCAGCAAATGGAGAGACTAAAAACAAACCCCTTCCTTTCAGCCCTCAGAAGCAGCTGACCACCCTGGCACTTCCCTTCAGATTTCCCACCTCTAGAGATGCGAGACAGGTATCTGTTTGTGTCAGTCACCCAGTCTGTGGTCCTCTGCAGTGGGAGCCTTAGCAAAGCAGTACAAAGCCTTACTGTCCTCATTGGTTTTGGTCAGCTTGATGTAAATGGAGGCATTTTCTCAATTAAGATCCAGGAAACGGGGATCTTAATTGAGAAAATGCCTCCATCTAGATTNCCTGTCGAGTATTTTCTTGATTAGTGATTGATGTGGGAGGGCCTAGGCCACCAGAAGGGCAGTGCCACCCCTCTGGGCATGTGGTTCTGGGGGGTATAAGAAAGCAAGCTGAGCAAGCCAGGAGGAGCAAGTCAGTGAGAAATGTTCCTTCATGGCCTCTGTTTCAGTTCCTGCTTCCGGGTTCTTGCCTTGAGTTCCTGGCCCAACTTCCCTTGGTGATGGAATGTGACCTGAGAGTTGTAAAAGGAAATAAACTCTTTCTCCCCCAAGTTGCTTTTGGTCATGGTGTTTTATCAGAGAAATAGGAACCNTAATTAAGACACTTACACTTGCTTCAAAAGTGGCTGGGAAAGTAGAAGAGGAACTGGTGGGGACTTGGAAGGGGGCTGGGAGGAGACAGAGGAGAAAGGGTAAAAGGGTGGGGGTGCATGATCAATGAATGATATCTGTGTGTATGGAAATGCTGCAGNGAAGCCTATTTATTTGAATAATTAACATATGTTAATACTTAAAAGAGCAGCATGGATTCCAGATCCAGATGCAGGGCTCTGTTGGAGTACATTGTCAGGCTATGTTCTTACTGGTAATTATAAAGAATGAATTTCTATTTTTTAGACTACTTTAAAAAATTATATGTATGAGTATGGGTTGGGCTTGTACACATGAGTGCAGTGCCCATGGCAACCAGAGGAGTTGGATCCCCTTGGAGCTAGAGTAACAGGCAGTTGTGAACTGCCCAGTGTGGATACTGGAACCAAACTTGGGTCCTCTGCAAGAGCAATACACTGTCTTTACCTCGAATCCATCTCTCCTACCCATCAGACATGCATTCTCAAAGTGCCACCTGAAATGGAGCCATTGGCCTACACAGAAAGCCAGCTTTTTTTTTTTTTTTTTTTTTTTTAATGCACTGTGCCAGGTGCTGAAATTCCGTGGAGAGTGCCTGGGAGGAGTGTGTCTCGAGGCTGAGAGGTCAGTGCCTGGGGCTGTGGCAGGCTGTGGTAAGGCCTTACTGAGATGACAGGAGCCATGTGGATGTGGAGAGGGGAAGGATGCAGGACGTGTGAGAGAGGAGGAGCCTCCCATTCTAAGGAGGCTCCTTCATTCCTCATTAAGTGAAGGTGGCACAGGCTTCGTGTGTATTTTAGTCACTGTGATATTAATTTCACTGAGTTCCCAGGCCACGATGACTCTATGAATCCTGCCTTTCCTGAGCTAATGGGCTGGCATAAATAACTCCAGGGGGAAGCACTTGGCCTCACAGCTCCTAAGCCAGGCTGGAGTTAATCAATCCTTGGCTCCATGTGTAGCCGAAGGCAAAGATGTCAGGTCAGAGGTTGTGCCTGTCTGGGGCTAATTTCCTTCTAACAGATGCCTCTCTAGAGAGTGTGGATGCCCTGTATTTAGGGGAAGGCCATATTGGGTAGGGGGAGGATCGGAATCTGGCCTATGAGTATTTTCTTGGTCCAGAGACCCAGTCAGTCCACCAGTGAGTTAGGCTAACTCCAGTTTTCTATTCGGTGGACACTCCCATGTCTTGGGAGAGGCTAGTTTGGTCTCTGTTGGCAGTAGATACACAGGCTGCCTGTCTGATGTCTGCAAGTGTCCCCCAACTAGTGGCTCACCTCATCTGGCAGTACATAGTCTTCATCTCTCCCAGAAGACTNGATGCACAAGTTTTAGAATTTGGCCTGGAGCCTGGCTGCTTTAGTTCATATTTTGGCTCTGTCTGCTNCTTGCTCTGAACATTTTCTAAGCCCTCTGACTCCCCATTTCCTCATTTGTCAGACAGGGAAGGAGTGATGAGGGCCACCATCCAGCCTTGCTAGCGTTGCTCCCTCTCAGGGCTTACTGTAAGGACTTAATGTATGACCATGACCACGAGTCAAGTCTGGGGCTGGGGCCTGAGCAACACCAGAGAGCTTACTGAGTGTTTGCTATTATTAGATCTCTCTCCTCGGGGATCTCATCTGCCCTGGTTTTATGGCAGCTCAGATGCTCTGACCTTCTCCACAGCGTCCTAGGGANGGACAGGACTATGGAGAGCGTACACAGGGACTCTACTGTTGGGGCTCTCAGTCTCCTGTCAGCCTGGCTGGGAGTTTTTCAGGTCTGAGCATAGGCAAGGGTTCAATGGTTAATTCATCAGATGTTTTTGTCGATGGGGTCATAGCATCTTGTACTTCAGCAGGCTATGAACAGAGCCTCCTGGGCTGGATCATCTTGCAAACTCTGCTGAGCGCATGCTCCAAAGACTATGAGGAGAGCATAGAGGGGCTTTAAGCAACTCCCTTTGAACACAGGACTTGACAGTCACAAAGCCTCACCATCCTCTTATTTATTTATATTGTTAAAACTTAATTTATTCTGTCAGAATTTCATATATTAGTGTATATATTCTTAGTTTGCTTTCTATTGCTGTGATAAATATCATGATCAAAAGCAACTTGGTGAGGAAAGGGTTTACTCGGCTTGGAGGCTCTGATCACAGTCCATCATTGAGGGAAAGCAGGGTGAGAACTCAAGGAAGGCAGGACATGGGAGGCCAGAACTGGAGCCGAGGTTGTGGATGAACACTGTTTACTGGCTTGCTCCTCATGGCTTACTTAGTCTGTTTTCTTATACCCTAGGACCACCAGGAATGGCACCATCCACAGCGGGCTAAGCCCTCCCACATCAATAATTATTCAAGAAAATGTCCTGCATGCTTGCCGACAAGCTAATTTGATGGAGGCATTTTTTCAACTGGAATTTCATCTTCCCAGACGACCCTGCCACATCAATTTGATAAAAACAAACAAACAAACAAAACTAACCAACACACACACACAGAGAGAGAGAGAGAGAGAGAGAGTTCTTTGATTATATATCTGTTTTCTTCCCCTTCCCACTGAACTTATTTTAAATTTCATCAAATCCTCCTTTTATTTTTTATGTCTTTTTGTTTGTTTGTTTGTGGCCCACTGTATTTAATTAGGTTTGCCTGCATGAACAGGGGGGATTGTTTATTTGAGCAAGGGCAACTTACCAGAGGCTACACCACTGAGGAATATGAGTTCCAGTGCCATTAACTCCCTATAGCTTCTTGGGGGGGGCTTATTATCCCTCCCTCCATGATGGAATGTTGAGCCCAATCTTAAACAGGTGGTCACCACTGTTGTGAGTTATATGTGTGATAGCCATGTCAATTCCTGAAGACAATACTTCTTTGTACTCCTCCCCACTTTCTGCCCCTTACATGCCCCTTCTTCTATGATGTTCCATGAACCTTGAAAGACTGACTCTTTGAGGTCTTGTTGGAACCTCTCCAGAGCTCAGGGGGACTGACATCTCACTGATGAAGATGCTGAGACCGCAGAGGGAATGTAGCTTCCCAGAGGGCACAACTGAGTCAGGGGACCGTCTTCNGCTGTCCCGTTTCCCCAACTTGCTCTGCATCTACACAGCTTGGTGCCTACTTCTGGAGAGACTGGTCCAAGACTCTGATCCTTAACCAACCCAGAAAGTTGATCTCGGGCTTTGTGCTGGGAAAGGGTGCCTTTCCCTAGTATCTGCACATGGAACCAGAAAGCATAATTCTGAAAGGCTCCATGACGTGTTTATTTTCAGAAGTCATTGGGCAAACCCAGCTCCCAGAGACAGAGGCTCAATTCATTAAGCTCAGATGATTAATTACGGGGCAATTAAATATTTGATTAAATTAATCCTAAAGTGTTTAAACATTGTTTTGCAAAGAATGTTTTCTCATTAATTCTAAGGAAAAATGCATGAATGAAGCAGGGATGAGAATTGTGTGAGAACCAGGAGGTCTGGAATATGCCCNTGAGGCTTTCTCCTGGAGAGACAGGAGTAGGAAGGAACCTGCCTGCAGTCCACTTCTCTGCCCTTGGCACCTCTGTGCTCCTCTTTGTAAATGAGTCTAAGGAGGATGGAGTCACAGATGAATCCCTGGTAGACTAGGGTCCAGAAACAGGAGATCTAGTCCTGACTGTTGCTGACACCTCAAGTGTCCTTAAGTGAGTGCCTGGCCTATTGGTATNAGGGTCTGTGTCTTCTCATAGGCACATGTGGGGGATAACATCAATTCTTCAGTTTCTTGTGGGATGAGCTTTTAAGGAATTTAACCCACATTTCTATTGCCAACCAAGGAGGTAACAATAGATCAGGGAGTCCCTAATCC
Organism: Neotoma lepida; assembly: GCA_001675575.1. Classification (NCBI taxonomy): domain Eukaryota; kingdom Metazoa; phylum Chordata; class Mammalia; order Rodentia; family Cricetidae; genus Neotoma; species Neotoma lepida. The sequence goes on from LZPO01074523.1 coordinate 1,524,978, forward strand.
CTACTGGTCCTTATTTCTGTAGGCTCCATTCCACCTTCCTTAAAACCCTTTCCTTCAGTGGACACTGAGGTTTGATGGGACATAATGNGGCCCTCAAACCTTGTGACTAAAATCCACTGGGAGGGATTTCCAGAGATGAGCAGACTCTGAAAGGGAGGCTGACCAAACAAGCAGGAGTGACTGGGGCTTCTGGGAGATGTTCTGGGACTTGACTCCAGGAGGAGCTTTGGAAGGTGCTCTGTTGCTTTGGATTGGCTGAGTTCTAGAGACAAGAAGAGCCTGGGGCCTGGAGGAAAGGAAGGACTCTGGGCATAGTCTAGCCAAGNAAAGTGGAAGGCAAACTATGGGCAGCTGGAGATGCTGGGTCCAGGGGTGGTGTGGCTGGAGGCCAACCANAGTCCTTATAAGCTTTATTGCAAGGGAGCAACAGAGATGTTGCAGTGGCTAGAATAAGATTTTGAGCAAAGAATGATTGTTTTTTTTTTGCTTATAATATGATCAGAGAGTACAATTTAGTGTTGAAATCTTCAGAGAACCAGGATCATGGGCTGCATGNTGTGGTTACAGTCTCTGATGGCTTTGTCCTATCTATTGTGCCCCTTCCATTGGGCTCCTGGGTGGCATACATGCCAGGATGATGGATATGAGTCCCCAGGGTGGACAACTTAGAGCCCTGAGACTCATGAGCTGGCCAGAAGAACAGCAGGACACAGCTGTGTCAGGTACTGCTGATGGAAAGAGTGGGCTGATAGCCTGGAGTGCTGGGTTTCCCTCCTGAACCTGCTACTAGCTAGCTGTGTGAACTTGGGCTGGCCACTTCCCTATTCTGAGCAAAAACTTTCCTCAGAGAGGGAATAGTTCTGTACTGAGGTTTTGTGAACCAGCTCCCTTCAGGGTACAATTTTTCTTCCTACAACCCCCATATTGTTCCCCATGTCCAGGTAGAGGCCACAGGAACCACTGGTTATCCCTAGCTGTCTTGTTTGAAGTCTTCTGAGTCTTCTTAACCACCCCTACCCCCTGTGAAAGCCTTCACTCTAGTCCAGCTTAGCTCCATCTGCAAAGCTTCTGGGATGGTTGAGACTGTACCTCTCCTTGATTTGGAACAAAGTGAGAAGCTCTGACCTTTCTCCAGTTCCCTCTTCCCTGGCAGGATGAGACTCATGTTCCCTGCCAGCAGTCTATACTAGGATGTCTGGAACAGAGTGGGACTCAGAACCATTTCCTGCCATCTCCAGTCACTGGAACAAACTCTTAGCTTTGCCTGAGCATTGCAGGGAAGAACAGATCTCCAAAGCCAAGGGCTTCCATCAGTGGAATTCCAGCCCACCATATTAGCAAGCTGAGGAGTTCCCTGTTTGCCTCTCCTCTGTCCAGCCTCCCGGAGCTCTGCTCAGCATTTGGGGCACCAAGAGGATCCAATGGTTCAATCTACTTTGTGAGACTTAAGATACTGGGACATGGAGGGAGTCCCTGCCCCTTCCTAGCAAAACTCCACATCCTTGGAAGCTGTAGGTTATTTGAAACCAACATNCACTTAGCTCCTACCGATTGCCTGATGATGTTGGATTTCCCTGTTTCAGACTTGATAGGAGAGAGAGGGATTATCTTGTAGGAAGTCTGTATAGTGTCGTCGTGAGAACCTGAGTTTGGAATCACGCTGGAGTTTAGTTTGGAATAGTAGTCTGACCACTTCCTAACAGTTTGCCTTTCAGGCAATTCACCCTCCTTCATCCTCAGTTTCCATCTGTGAAGTAGAGNTGTGTATAGAGCCCCTGTCTACTTGACTCACAGCTTTGACATTAAAATAAAATGAGGAGTTTGTGTATCTGACACCTGTGGCCCAGGGAATGGTGGATGGGAGAAGGTGGCCTGGCTCCCAGAGCTGCTGTTCACTAGAGGCTGGAGGTGAGGCAAGTATGGCACCATGCTGCACACAGTGTGGGCTTGGCTTTTAGCCTGGATCCTGGTGAGGCAGTAACTATTCTCGCTAACTGGAGCAGAATAAAAATGTACCACAATGCAGCAGAGAGGAGATAGCTGGGGGAGAAGGAGCTCACGGGACAGATGCTCCAGCTGCCTGGAGGAGGATGAAGTGGTGTAGGAGCAGGGGGGAGGATGGCAGGGCAGACAGGGTGGCCAGACAAGAGGGCCACCTGGGTGATGGCCCCCTACAGCAGGAACTCAAGGAGGAAATGAATCTGTTTAATTTCAATGTACATTTGTGTCTCAGTTAACTTTGAGTCAAAAGTATCTAATTTTTTCAATGTGTTCTGTCAGCNGCTTTTGGTTAATCTTTGGGTCATTAAAGGTTTNTAAAATTTCAGAGTTGCCCCTGGGGTTCTGCCTCCTTCACTGCTGCCATAGAAACCAAGGTGCTTGGAANGGGTTAAGGACAAGAAGAATTCTCCCAAACCGCACCTTTTATTTGCTGTCATTACACAATGAGAAGCCATGCTCTATCCTTGGAAATTAAACATTTCTTCCCAAATGACAGCATCTGTATGTAAGAGGGCAGGGGATGGGGACACCTGAGATGTGATTCTAGCTCTGTCACTAGGGAAGAATTTTATTATCCATACAACATGCATTCCACAAAGGACCCAGGACAAAAATGAAGACAGAAAAGAAAAATGTTAAAATCAGCTTAATAAGAACTCTAGGGGCTGGAGAGATAGCTCTGAGNTTAAGATCTCATGNGGTTCACTCAGAGAACTGACGTTCAGCTCCTAGCACCCATGCTACATGGCTTACCACCGCCCGGAGCTTCAGCTTCTGGCGATCTGGTGCCCTCTTCTGGTCTTTGTGCATACCTGTACTCATGGGCACATACCACACTCATACCTCTCATAATTAAAAGTAAATTAAAATAACTCATCAAGAAGGACTCCACAAATAGTGTAAAAATTCACTTTTTTTTTTGGTTGGATGTGGATGGAACCCAGGGCTCTCCACATGCTAGACGAATATTCTACCATTGAGATTCTCCAACCCCTGAACTTTTTTATTTTTATTTTTATTTTTAGGTGATGACTTAAGAATTAAAGCATTCTTCAATGGTCTAATAAGAATAGCTATTTCTAAACAGAATTGTGCATTTATAGAATGCAAGTAAGATTAAAACCAGGGATGAAAAGAAAAACCTATGTCACCACACATCAACAAGCTGACCAACTCCCTACAGAGTTCTGAAAGAGACATAAGGAGGAGCAGATTGTATTTGGACATCCCAGTCACTTCAGAAAGGCCAGGAGAAATGAATGAGGAGGGCGAGACAACAAGAAAAGGTTTGTATGGTAGAAAATGCAAAGGGTCGGGAAAATTTACGAATTAAAGAGTCTGAGGCAGAAGATGGATACAAACGGCATACATGAGAATCGATGGTCTTTCTGAACACCAGCGGCAGCTAGCAAATAGAATGAAAAACATCCATTTGTAACAGAAGCAAGGGATCTAACATGCTTAGAAATAAATATAATATATGCCTGACCTTTATAAAGAACATTACAAACGCTGGTGGGATGTGGACAGGGGGAGAGCTGTAATATATTCCCAAGATGAACATGCTTGGTANTGTGAGAATGTCTCCTGCCTCAGGTTAATTCTGCTAATTAATACTGCCTGCCTCTGATCAATCCCAATAGGACTCGTTCACACACACAAGATTCCAGAGACACAAGGAGATGAGGCTTTCAAAGGCTGTGCTGAGAAACTAGAGGATGTNCCAAAGCCTACCCCACGAAACCCTGCAAACGTTTTCTAAAATAATAATTTAAAAGATAATAAAAAATAAATGATGTTGGGAGAGTGGATGGCATTGAAGAATTTTAATTTAGAACCTCCCTCACATGAAAATAGACTACAGATGGATTAAAGAGCTAAATATAGTCTTGAAAACAGAAAACTTAGCAGAAAATGAAATATGTATTATTTTTGTCAATAAAGACCACTCTTGGCTTTGAAGCAAGAAAGGAATCCACCGAGAGATGGCTGATGGATGATGCCAAGAACAAAATTAAAACTCTGTTGTGTTATAGAACACACACACACACACACACACACACACACACACACACACACACGGCAGCAGAATGAGGAAACTCTAGAAGGAAAAATGTAGTCTCTTCTACTTTGATATACAAAAGGCTGATAACTGTGCTGCAGGAAGACCTCATTAAAATATCTGCAAGGAAAATTATTACNACTCAATAGATAAATGGGGAATGCATTGCAGAGACGATCCACTTGTGGGGGGACCCCATGTGTTAGCAAACACCTGGGGGAGTGTTTAGCCTCTCTGCTAATCAGAGCAAAGGAAACGAAGCAGTCTTAATCTCTTTGGTACTTGTTGAACTAGCAGCAACACCTCCCCCCAAAGTGCTCTTGTCACCAACCCCGTGGCAGGAATGGAGTGAGGACACAAACTCATCCATGCTCAGAGGTGGAAGGAAGGGCCCTGCTTTTTAAGTAAGCAGTGTGTAAGAAGAATCTAAGGACATCTGTGTCCTTCGGCCCTGTTAGTTCAACTCTGGAAAGAAAGACACTGTCCCTTTGATGGAGTTTCATATGTCATTATTTAAAAGAAAATGTTGGCAGTAACCTGTACACTTGGTGATNAAGGATTATTGAGGAAATTAGAGGTCATCTACACTGTATTTTGTATCTATTAAATTTGATTATAAAAGCTGTATGAAAACATGAAAAATGTTTATTAAGCATTGTTAACTGGACAAAAAAAAACCCTGCATGCCAAATTACACACACAAGTGCAGCAAAGAGAAAATGTGTGCTTCCATAGACAAGGGCAGGGAGGAGAAACAGGGAGATGAGAATAGTTTCCTCTGTGGGATTTAGGGTGCCTTGCTTGTTGATTTCATTTTATGAATGTGGGCTTCTGAAGCCTGTGAGGTCCACATCACAGGCTCTTTCCCAGCCATTGCCCCTCACTGGCTGGGATCTCTGTCCCTTGGATCACCCTCCGTGCTGGCTGCCTGGATCTGGGCTAGACAACCAGGCCAATAACTTCCAGTAGCTCTTCCAGATCNCAGCAGAAACTCCTGGCTTGGGACACCAGCAGGCCATCTTTGCAGCATAGCCCCAGGGGGCAGCTGACTGTCCTCCTGACAAATGGTTACTGCAGTGCCCACACTGACCAAGTTCCATCTGCTTCCTGTCCTTTCAGGACATCNCAGCTTCAGTCCCAAACTGGAGGCCAGCAGAGGAGCTTTCAGGGCTAAGGGACAGCTTCTCCCCAGATGAGAGTAGAACAGGGGATGGTGCCAGATCTCAGGCAGGGGCAGGGACAGGGACAGGGGCAGGGGCAGAGTTAGGCGCATCATGCCAGCAGCTACCCTGCTGAGTCAGGCATACCTGGGAGTCAAGCTACCTAAATTTGACTAGAGCTTCACCCACCCCACCCATGCCTTCAGGCAGCCTGAGCTCCACAGCTCAAAGACCCTCCACATGCTTGTCCATCCTAGAGTTGCTCAAGTGTGTGTGCATGTACACGCAAGTGCAGCATGTGCATGAGTGTGACGTGTGTGCTGTTCATATGCTCCGATTTCTCCTCTCTCATTCTTAGTGGTTGTCCCCTCTGCCCTACTTCCTACAGTCTCTGCTTCCTTTTCCTCCCCTGTAAGAGTCTGCAAGTAGGAACCGGACAGCCATTGTTGTGAATGATGCAGAAACAGCCTAGGAGCAGGTGGACAGCACTCCTTTTTGTACAGGGCTTCCACCTAGGAAGAACAGCTTCAGTACTGAGCCAACTCCCTCTGTCCCTGGTTCCACAAAAATGTCATCCCACCACCGTTCATGACTTTTGCAGGGTTCCTGGAAACTTTTAAGAGCATAAGAGGGGGGAACACAGTGACACATGGCACTTTGATGGAAAGTTCTGGCACTTACGTTTTTTTGGCTGGTCTCCCTTCATCCCAAGGGCCAGCTTCCACCCTGGGTGCAGGAATCCAGATACTTGCCCTCTGGGTGGGGGCCCTCACACAGGCTGTGAGAGTGATGTGGATTGTTATCCCAGGAGTGAGAAGCTCTTATTTCATTTATACTGTAATAAAACTCCTATCGATTTTAATAAAATTGAAAAATCTCTTTGTGGCTGAACAGCCCGGGGCCCCACCCATCGCTACCCGACTGGCTGCATTTTCTCCACACTGTGGACATCGTGATTCATGGCTGGGCACCGCTGCAGCCCAGGGCCGATTTTCCCGGCAGAATGAATGTGAACTATAAAAAGTTGCACATTTGAGTACCTCCCAAGAGGGCCTGGCTGGGAGGGAAAGAGTTTTCAGTGAGGGGGTCAGAGCCATGGAACAGCCGGAGGATGGCTTAGGGAAGATGCAGAGAGTCTGAATTTCCCTGCCCCCAATGGTGCATTGGTTCTCAGCATCTGTCCTACCTGAGCTCTGAGAAATAGCTTCACCTGACCCTCAGAGTCTTGTCGGAGACGGATGACTTCTAGTCTCAACCAGAATTCCTGGTCCCCCGAAACCAGAACACTCCCTATCCAGATGCTCAAGCCAGAAGCCAGTGCAGCCCTTGACTCTCTTCCTGCAGTATCCAGGACTCTCTGTGCTCTGTCTGCACCTTGCAGGTGCCTCNGCTTCTCCCCAGAACCATTCATCCCAGTCTTCCTCCTTGTCTCTTCTCTCTACTCAATTTGTCCACCCACACACTTTGCACATGACACTAACCCATGACATCAGTTCCTTCCTGGTCTGTGTTGACCTTGTACATAATCCCTTCCAGCATTACATACATACGGTGCATTTGCCTTTGTCACACTTCTAAGCCCTCTCATCTACTAAGTCAATTCTCTCAACAGCCTATTGGAGTAGTTATTATTATTGTGCCCTTTTTAATGGATGGGGAACGAGCACAGAGAAGTTAAGGAATGTGCTCACACAGTGAGCAAGTAGCAGAGCCAGGTGATGGACTTGTAAGTCTGGGCTAGTGACCACCCTGCTTACATTATATGAGGTTACCAAGGCACGTGTCTTTCATCCTCTCAGGATTGATGAGTGCTTACCACAGGGCTAGAACACTTTAAGCTCTCAGCATCAGGTATAGGTTGGTTATCCAGCTTGGTATCATCCCCTCTATAGGGTGATATATGGTCCCCACACCATAGTCTTTCATCTCCTCAATGCCTGGGGGCCTGCAGACTGATGAGGAGCCTTGGCTATATTATTGAGCTTGTTTGTATCCATGATACAAGTAGGATCCACCATATCAGGTCTGAATAGGTTAGATAAGCTGTGAAGTGCCTGGCATTTCAACTCTAGAAAGCATGACTCCAAAGTCAGGAGCCTCCCTGGCTCTGTACTTCTTCAACCATGCTTCCTCTTCCTCAGCCTCCAACTACAGGTCCTACCTGCAAGGGCTTGGAGGAAGTGCATGGCCTCCAAGAGCCAGTCTGAGGCTGGATTGTTCCCAGGAATTGGGAGTGCAGAAGCAGTAGTAAATCCCAGCCATGGCTTACAATGACTAGACCTCAAGGAGTCCCCCACACTCGCTCTGGGTACCCTCAGAGGCCTTCAAGCACTAACTCATCCACCTCAGTTAGGGCCAGCATTCAGAATCCATCCTCCACACACTCTGACAAGGAGACCTGGAGGCTGCACAGTGGCTCTGACCTAACGCATGCGCTCTGTCCTTCCCCTACTCCCCCCCAGACAGGGAAGGCTGGTGGACATACAGTTTCTTNGATCCTGGTAATGAGCTGGAGGTGCTGGGTGAAGTTTCCTGAGTTGCAGCTGTTCTTAGGGAGTCTTTCTGGTTTGTCTCCACATGAGAGCATGGTANCCATGAACCTGGATTAATTACCCGGGTTAATTGTTCAGGATGCTTTTCCACTGAGTGCAGGTGGATGGGAAAGACAAAGCTCCACGTGTTCTCTCCCTGGCAGGTGCTTCTAGGTGACACTGGGAGTTCATCCTGTGTGGGGTTTTGGAAGGAAGCTCTCTTCCCTCTTCATTGCATTCCAGAAATGTCCCCACTGTTGAACTGTTACTGTGTCCCATCTACCATTGCTCTATGACCTTCTCCTGTCTACTTTGCTCTGATTCTAACTCCTACTCAACCCCCCTTCCTGCTCCTCCTGCACCCCCTTCCTTGTTGGCTGCTTCCCTCTCACATGGTTCTTCTCTCCCTCTGGAGTTTTCTCTCTGCCTCATTCAACCATCCCTAGACTGGGTGGAATCATACTGGCCTCTTGCTCCATGTAGTGCTGAAGGAGGGTTGGAGAAAGCTGGGCTCTTCTTGAGATGTCACACCATGTCACTGCCACCCTGGAGGCTCTAGAGAGGTGAGACAGCTTTTGGCCCCTCCTTTGTGTGATTTGTAGGTGGTGTGGCTTTCAGAGCTAAGAGGATATTTAACTGTATGCTAGCTGCATCTCTCAGGGGTGGGGGAGGGGATCATCAACACAGGAGCCGGTTGAGATCCAGGGATTCAGACAAGATTTGGTCTCATGTTCAAAAACTCCATAGGAATCCAGGACCATTCTCAGGCTTATGCCAATGGTAGACTTGGGGACCACTTCTGCTGGATGCTCACTCTCTACACCATCCATCCATCCATCCATCCATCCATCCATCCATCCATCCATCAACATACCCATTCATCATTCATCCCTAACTTACTCTTTAGTTACTTGCTCCTCATTTGCCAATTGTACAAATTTTTACAATAACTGATAAAAAAATAAAGAAAATGTGAACACAAGAATGTACTATTCTGCCACAAAAAGCATAGATTCCTGTCATTTGTGGCAACATGCACAGATAAGAAGAAAGTGTGTTAAGTGAAATAGGCCAGGCACAGAAAACAAGTACCACATGCTCTTCACCGTGTGTGGAAGCCAGATCTTTAGTGGTCTTGCTTCTAATAGAAGTGAGGCATAGAATAATAGTTCCCAGGTACTTTGGAGGAGAAGAGAGAAAGAAGATAGGCATTCTGATTTATGGGCCATTGTGGAATATTCATTTAACTATGTAAAGATGTGTTGCATTTGTTTATGCTACATTTGGTTAACTATGTAAAGATGTGTTGCTGTTTTACCTTGCCTGCCTAAGGCACCTGATTTGGGTCTAATAAAAACCCAAATAGCCAATAGCTAGGCAGAGGAGTGATCGGCAGGACTGGCAGGCAGAGAGAAAAGGGGAGCCAGCCAGCCAGGGCCCAGCCAGCCAAGGCCCAGCCCAGCCTGCTGGGGGTCAGACAGACAGACATGGAGGAAGCAGGAAAGCAGGATGTACAGTACACAGATGAGGTAAACGAGCCTCAGGGCAACACAGAGATGAATAGAAATGGGCTAAATTAAGTTAAAAAGAAAGCTAGCTAGAAACAAGCCTAAGCTAAGGTCGAGCATTCATAATTAATAATAAGTCCGTGTCATGATTTTGGGACTGGCGGTCTAAGAAAGCTGGCTATAATGGGCACAAAAATACATTTATTCAGGGGAAATGANGTCTAGAACTTGACAGCACAGGAACATAACTATAGCCAACGATGGCTTCATACAGATTCCAAAGGAGCTAGAGGAAAGGTGTTTGACGTTCTGAGGTGATGAACATGCTAATCACATTGTATATACAGGCCTGAAGTTCTGAGGTAATAAATATGCTAACCACCCTGACCAGGTGAATATACATTGTATATACACATGTGAAGTTCTGGCATAATGAATATGCTAATCACCCGACCAGGTGAGTACACATTGTATATATACATGCCGAAAGTTCGGAGGTGATAGATATGCTAATTACCCTGACCAAGTGAGTACACACTATATACACGCCTGAAGTTCTGACATAATGAATGTGCTAATCACCCCGATCAGGTGAGTACACATTGTATATACACACCAGAAGATCACAGTGTCTCCTGTAAGAGACTTACTAAACTAAAAAAATAAGTTGAAAATTTCTGATATGTATTCACCTCTACCACTATTTCCACCTTCATGCTGTTAAGAGTATGTTAGACTTTTCTAGACTTCTTTAGAAATAGAAACATATAGTATATTATTTTCTCCTTCCAGTTTCTTTGATTTATCATACAATACTCTTATTTTGTAGTATGAATCGATACTTTTTATGATTCTTTCCTTTTTAGGGTTGGATAACATTCCGAGGTGTGGAGTAACCACAGTTGCTCATCTGGTGGTGGTCATCCGGGCTGTTCTCAGTCTGTGGTTATGGATGTGAGTGAAAGGATGGGGCTCTTGTTTCTCTCAGGTAAACACCAATCCACATATGACAGATATAAATTTAATTTTAAAATGATACTTTCATTTAATTGTAGAGTCACAGGTAGTTTTAAGAACTAAAATAGAGATCTATGATGCCTTTTCCTTTTACCCAGTTTCGACCTATAATCACACATTGCTGAACTTTGCTAAGGTTTGCATCACATCCTGGCTATCCACCCTGTTACAATCTATCAGCTTATGCAGGTTGCCCTAGTCTTACTTTATCAATCTCTGTGTACATCTAGTTGTACACAGTTTTGTCACAAGCATAGACTCAAGCATTCACTGCTATAGCCACAAAACCAAGCATTTCCATCAGAAGACCAAACACCACACTGGAACATCAAACCCGAGCCTTGGGTTTCAGTGGAGGCCTGCAAGGATTCTTCTAGAGTTCCAACAACTGAGCAAGAACTGAGAGTTGGAAGTGTTGCCTGAGGTTCAACAGCATTTCTTTGANCCTGCATCAGCCCAAGCCTCTATTCTTGCCAATCAGCCAACAGCTATAAGACAAAAAAGTCCAAGAACTTTCCAGCCCTGACACTGTTCAGTAAGACATCTTGCATGGAAAATGAAGACCAGCCTTACCCCCAGGCTTCCCTCCATTTCATACAAACTAAGAAGAACCCAGACCCAAATTCTTTTCAGCTCAAGTTTCTTATCCATTCATCAAATGATATGAAGAGAACAATAGATGTGTCTAGTCTCAGTTGCTTTTAGAATAATGTAGAAACCCGTGCTGTACAATTGGAGTGGCATGCGCCTCATGGGAAACTCACACACCTTGGCTGCTGACACCACCAGCATATATTGAACAGGCCTGGTGCCTGGCTGTGTGGGACATTGGTCTGAGAAGCTCTTTCTTTCACCAAACCAACACCAAAAACCTACCCCTGCCAAATGAGAGACCACTATATAGTTATTTTCCTCTTATTATTAAAGCGTGGCAGCATTGCTTTTATAGTACATATTGGTTAGCAGCTGTTATTTTAAACAGACAATATCTCAGCATAATATTTCATGGAAGAGCAAATTCACCATTTAAAGACATGTGCTTGGATTCAGCCCAGCACATGCTATGACTATTGTAGCAGAGAACATGAGGAAGCTGTGTTTTTGCATGTGACAAAAGCAGGGAGGCAGTTCCTCACTGGAGAATTACTACCCTTCTGGATTTAGTCAGTAGCTATCTCAGTCTTCAAAATATAGCATCCTGAGTGTGAGAGGCTCTAGCATTCTGGAGCCACTGAAATATAGATGAGAAATAGGGACTTCACAAGTACGTGAGGTGCATGTGACATGGATCTGTAGATCAGTTTATAGCAATAAATATTTTATCACAGTTTACAAAAGAAGNCTTTGTTGAAAGAAAATGAAGGNACAGGAAAAGAAGCTTTCCTGNAAAATGCCAAATTTCAATGAAGTTGGTGTGCTTTTCCCATTGTGTCGGAGCAAAGAATGCTACCATGAGGTTTACTTTTTAAAAGATGAATAGTGCACTATTTTCATGGTTTTTGTTTACTTTCACAATTTTAAACTGGATTAATAGTTAAAAATCCAACAGTGAACAATTTAGAAAGTAAAATACTCAATAAGGAAAAGAACTATAATCACCAGTGTTGTGAAATTTAGAAGAAACACTTGCATTGGGTCATTTTCTGCCTTTATTATCTCAGAGAATCCCACCTCAAATGTTGATCTTAAAATGGGATGGAGAGATGGCTCAGCAGTTAAGAGCACTGGCTGCTCTTCCAGAGAACCCATCTTTAATTCCCAGCACCCACATCCCATCTCACAACCATTTATAACTCCAATTCCAGGGAATCTGATTCCCTCTCTGGTCTCTTTCGGCACCAGGCATGCATGTGGTACACAGACATACAGGCAAGCAAAGTACCCATACACATAAAGGGTTAAATAAGTCTATATTATTAAGCCAAATTATACTCCCTTATCTTCATATTTGGTGTCATGGTGGCTTTTGTTAGATGTCTCCTAAGATGAGACTTTCTGTATGTTAATGTATAA
>LZPO01074928.1:29428-40873 GCA_001675575.1 Neotoma lepida
TAAATGTTTGATTTGTAAACCTATTTTACATATATACCTAAGAGTTACCTAAAACTTTCTTGGGTTCACAGCAGGAAAAGCTGAAGATACTCTGTTTGGGTATGCAGTAGGATAAACTCACCTTCTGTGCTTTTCTTTACTAAGATGGATTGGACCACATATAGATCTTTATCCCACAATATAAATTTTAATGTGTGTAATGGGGTCAGTAAACACAACAGTAATCTTTATTAGGATCATATTGAATTTGCAGAATCATTTAAAAGAATTAACAATGGTGCAGTATTAAATCATCTTATTATGAGTACAAAATGTTTATTTAAATCATCTTCATTGGCCTTTAGACCAAAAGAGGACTTGGGATTAATGATTAATTCATAGATACTTTACTATTTTTGTTGTTAATATGGATTTATTATACTTTCTACATAGTAATGTTGGTGCAGAGAATAATATTGGCTATGTTGGTTTTTCTGCATCCAGAGTGAAACAGTTCTTAATTCATATTTGTTGACTAGTTTTCCTGGGTAAATGATTGCATCATATGTAGACATAAAAATTATCTCTTCCCTTACAGTTGCTAAGGTGTTTCTAAGTGTTGGTCTCCATTTTTCCTGGAATGCAAAATAACTTTTAAACTAAACTATAGATTTCTGTCTACTCCTCAAACAATTTCCTTGTACCAATTGCCTTTTGAATATTGCCTTTGTCTGCTTCTGTTTTCTTTCTTATGAATGATTGTGAATTTGGATCTTTATTTTCTGAAACACTGAACAATTTTCATACACTTGTCACAGATCTTGAAGTCATTTCCCTTGATCCTTGGTGCTCATCTTTGATGGGCTTTGTGGTGCTTGGACTGATTGGTTGGTTGATTGGTTAGTGTCTTNGAAGCAGGATCTGATGATGTAGCTCAGGCTTGAATTCATGGTCATCCTACTTCAGTCTCCCTAGTGCTCGGGAAAGTGTATACCCTTGCCCAGTTATTTCTTATGATTTTGCTGTTAATTTTTTATTGTCTTCTTTTAGATCTAATACTTTTCTGCTCAGTCTTTTGAAACAGGCTAACTGGCATTGAAGTTAGTCTGTTCAGGTTCACTTTCTTAGGAAGTCATCCGGAAGGGGCATTTGTGTGAACATAACGCAACAATTTTCTTGAGGCTTTGTGTTTTCTTTTGTTTGTTTTTGTGTCTGTGTTTTGCTTAAGACAGGGGTTTAGTATGTAGGCCAAGCTAACTTGATACTCAGTTTCACAGAATATTAGGATTATAGGACCTTGGCAGCTAGCTTTTTCTTGTTCTTTATGATGATTTGTTTTTATTTGTATCTGTTGTGGAATCAATTGTGATAAGTTTTTCCCTAAAAAGTCATCCAGGTTCTGCAGTCGTTCCCTCTTATGCTCACTTTGTTTTTCTTTGTCAGCTTTAGTGATGCATTTTATTATGTTTCCCCATAATAAAATATGTGTCTCCATTTTACTTATTCTGTAATTTTCTTANTTTTAATTTACTAATTGTATATTCTATCTTGTCAAATCCTTTTTAATATAAAGAGCAGAAGTGAGATTATTTTCCCCCAATTTTTTTCACATGTGTTAATGATGGACTGTGGAATTTGTTCTGGGATTTGCTTTTCCTGTATATATGACCAACTACTCTCACATTTAAGAGAGTGTGTGTGTGTGTGTGTGTGTGTGTGTGTGTGTGTGTGTGTGTTGGATTCCTTTTGTCCCCAGTAGTTTTTTATTTGTTTTGTTTTATTTTTTTAAGATAATCATTTCAGCATGGGAGCATATAACTGTAACCTCAGCACTTGGAAGACAGAGGCAGGAGGATCACAAGTTTGAGACAAGCCTGGGCTACATAATGAGTTTCNGGCAAACCTGAGCTATATAAGAAGACCCGCGTCAAAAAAATCAAGAGCTAGGGATAGAGCTTAGTGCTTACCTAGTCTGCACAAGGCTCTAGATTCAACCTCCAACATACACACGAAAAATTGGAGGACGGTGAAATAGCTCATGATATTGAGCTTGGCCACCTGAGTTCAAACCAGGGGTCCACGTGATCGAAGAGCTACAGCTCCCATGGGTTATCCCCCGACCTCCACTCATGTGCCATGGTATGTGCATCCACACACATGCATACAAATACAACAAAATAAGTAAATAAAATGTAATCATGTTTTACTTTTAAAATCAATTTAAACAGGCAATGCATGTTTATATGTTATTTCACTTTCTACTTTTGTGATTTTTTTTCACTTCTATTGCTCAAGATGACATTAAGGATTTAATGACATTTATCATAGCATATTAAATTAATAATTGTTGTTATCATCTGATACTTGGTCTGCTCACCATCTCCAGTTGGCTGAAGCCCATGAATTTACAGATGGTCAGGAACAGCCTAAGCTTGCTGAGAGCAGAGCCACTCCTGTACATCAAAGCACAGTCCACATACCATGGCCACAGTTCCTGGCAGCCTGTCACATGTCCTGCTGTCAACTTAGAATTTTGTTCAATTATATTTTTAAAACTTGACATAATGTATTAATTATAAATATTTTTACAAAATAGTTTTTCGTTGTTTAAAATCACGTTTCAAAGGTGGCCCAAGTATCACAAGGACTGCCCTTGTTGGGTTGTCTTGTTTAACAATTTAACTTTATCTATATGTCCTTGCATTTATTTGTTGTATTTTGCATTCTTCTTGTTAGGTTATAATAAAGCCCCCATCACAAGAACAATCTTGTGAAGAATTAAGGTGGCTCATTAACACATAAGCTTATAGTGAAGATTGTGAATTCAGAAACTGAGAATAACATCGCTGTTAATTATAAGTGGCCTCCAAGGTTTGTATACAGAACTGAGTAAGCTAACCACAAGACAGACTGAACAGATCATTTTCCAACCAGGATTTTTTGGTTCTGCAGTCCATTTGCCCCCTCCTCACAGGTATTGTTTACTGTGAAGCTTTGTCAAGTGAGGGAGGAAGCCATGTGGACTTCACAGGCTTCTAAACAAAGCCCTCTCCCTTCTATGAGAAACCAACCACATGCTTTGTGATTTCTCAGACTAAAAGAAAAATCATTATTTCTCAAAAAAAATTTGCTTTTACCCTTAATGAAACAAACCAAAAAGCTTCCTAAAATGGTATGTGACTGATGGATGCTCTTTCAGTTACTTTACATACTACCTATATCTTTTGAGAACCTTTTAAACAAGTCCATTTGGTAACTGAGGGAACTAAAGTCACAGAGTGGATAAGTAGCTAGATGGAGTCACACAGATGATGAATGCTGGAACTGGAACTTGAACCCAATAACCTGCCTCCCATGCACACACTGCACTTGCCCAATAGTGGTATTGTTCAGGATCCCCTGCTGTGAGGAAAAATAGGTGTGACTCACACACTTGGAGGACCGGTTGTAAATCCAGCCACAGAGGTGATGATGAGGAAGCCAATAAAGTTGGCAGAGTTCCTTTGTTAAATAACCTTAGTAGACATCCAGCAGTGTCTGAATCACTCACTGTAAAACATATGGACTGAGGTATGCTTTTAATACAAGTGGAGAAAAGTGCTGACGTCGGGAGCATGAGTCAGCTCCTGACACGAACAGTAATGAAACGTGGTCAGTGAGTATTGTATTGGGTTGTGCTCTCTGGGAGAAGAGATCTGTGAGTCATGGGTGGGATAGGAAAGCTGTGGCTGCTGACAGAGCAGAGGAGGTACATTAGTGTGCAGCCAGCCCTGTTGCCTGTCTACTCTGCTGCATTCACAAAGTACATGCTCACAAATATGGACTTGACCTTGCCTGAATGTTGAAAGAAGTACAATGTACCTTTGATCGGTTGGTAGCTTCTAACTATATCTTTGTAGTATTTTTTTAATGAGTAATAAACATGGATTTGTTCATTATTTCTGAATGGGGATGTAAAAATGAGCAAGACCAGGTTCCACCCACAAAAAGCTGAACACAAAAGAAATGTGTTAACACTCAGACCAGTAAGACAGAGAAATTGTGATGCTCTGGAGTACGGAGTGACTGCCAGGGGGTCTCAGGAAAGGATCCTACCTAAACTGAGGAGAAAAAGCTCGGGGGAATGACAAAAGTTTGTCAAAATCTTAGCTTGTCTAGATCTCTGTTTTACTTGAAAATGTATTTCTACTAATATGGTAGAAAGGGGACCATGAGAAGGGAGGAACAGCTCTTAAGGAAGGTTATCTAGGAAGAGGAAGGGACCAGCAAGAAGGGGACAAGGCGGGTAAGAAAGGGGAGGGGATGAATAAGAACAAAGTATACACAATGACATATAGGAATGGAAATGCCATAATAAAGCCTGTCGCTTTGTTGGGGAGGGAGGTTGTTCATTTGTTTAAAACCCGGATGTTGTGTAGCCGAGACTGGCCCCAAACTTACTAGGATTATTCTAAACGGCTGATCCTTCTGCCTACACCTCCTGGGTCGTGGGATTACAGGCATGCATCATAACACCCAGGAAAATCCATTATTTTGTTTACTAACTGTCTCAATTACTTTTCTATTGCTGTGAAGAGACACCATTACCAAGGCAACTTACAAAAGAAAGTATTTAATTCAGGAACTCACGGTTCCAGANAGAGTTCGTGATCATCGTGGGGCAGAGGGAGTAAGGCNGCAGGCAGGCAGGCATAGTGCTAGAGCAGTACCTGAGATCTTATCTCTTGATCCATAGGCATGAGGCAGAGATGGGGAGGGGGTATCTGAGTATGGTGTGGACTTTTAAACCTCAAAGCCCAGTAACACATTTCCTACTGCCAGGTCATAGTTCTTTCCAAACAGTTCCACTAACTGGGTACAACATATCCAAATATGTGAGCCTCTAGGGGCCATTCTCATTCAAACTACCACAGTAACCTTTTAAAAAAAGAATAGTCTTTTTAAAAAAAAAAAAAGAAAATACATTTACAGTAAGGAAAGATGTTAATCTGTAGTGGACTGACAACTTTTACAGGTGGAGCTTATTAGAGCTGATACTAAAGTGAATTAACTGATGCTAAGGCTCATGGGTAAAGTAAACTTCTTAGAACAATATAGGTACAAGGTCTTGTACAAAAATATTAAAATTTGGGTTTTTTTCTTATAACAAATGCAGACTAGTCCTTGGAATGACTAAAATAGCCCTTCCCATGTTGCAAGAAAGCTCTTGCCCTTCACTCATATATCCAGAAGGGTTACTAGCAAGCACAGCAGCAAGGAGAACGTAGCCTTACCCTCAGTTTACAGCCAGTGCACAATTGTTTACTAACAAAGTGTATAGAGATGGCTCAGGACTTTCTTATCAAAACACCTGGATAGACAAACTCCCATCCTGCCAAGGTTGCTCATTAATAACTGCTAGTTGAGGCTGGCAACCTGATTTACACATTTGGGGTGGGTAGAGGAGGATTTGCTTTGTTTTGTTTTTGTCGTGGTTTAAAACATTTGTTCCTTACACGCTCCTGTGCATAGTTTTCAGCTCTTGATTTGATTTTTGGTGTTTTGTCAGACTTTTGATTTGTTTTGGAGGTAGTTTTTGTTTTCCACCTAGCATAATCATGTTTTGTTCTTTTGGTTTTGTTTTTTGTTTTATTGTTGTTGTTGTTTTAAGACAATAGTACTATATAGCCCAGGCTGGCCTATACTTCTAATCCTCCTGCATTAGCTTCTCTGGTGCTGGGACTGTAGACATGCACCACTATGCTGCCTTAGCATGTCATTTTAAGATTTTTCTTTAGGATAGTTCAGTGACCATTTACTTAACCTTCATACTTCTTTGTTTTTATTATTTAAAATTTTCCATATATCTGAGGATGGTAGTGCACACCTTTAATCCCAAGCACTCAGGAGGCAGAGACAAGTGGATCTCTGTGAGTCTGAGGCCAGCCAGGGCTACATAGAGAGACCCTGTCTGAAAACAGAAGTTTTAGTTCACATATTACTTTAATAATGGTCAATTGGGTTTTCAGTTTTTCATCATTTCACAAAAGGCTACAGTTAGCATTTTGTGCATGTTCTCTTGCCTGCAAGTAAACCTGCTCTATGAAGAAGCTGCTTTCACTGAGGACTCCAAAGAGCTCATTTTAGAAACTTTTGTATATTGCAGGAACATGCAGGCCTAGATCTATAAGAATGTTCATGTCATCACATACCATGCTGGTCTCTAGAATACTCAGCTGTACACTTGTGAGGGAATGAGAATTTTAAAAGCAAATAGCCTACTTCTATTTTTAGGAAATTATTTTGTTCTTAAGGATCCCTTAAGAGGATTTCAGCAATGTCCAGGGTTCCCCTAAAACACACCTTGAGAACTGCCACTTCAAAGCATAAACACCGGATTAGAAATGCTAGATTGTAAGGTTCATACATTTTTAATTAATTTATTTATTCTATGTGTGTTTTACATCATGTATCTTGATCCTATTCATTTCGCATCCCCCCTCCATCCCTGCACACACCCCAAATAAAACAAAATTTAAGAGAAAAAAAATGAAAAATAAAAAATGGAGCAACTTTAAAATCTCATCATGGTCCAGGAAAGGTGCCAAAGCTACACAGAGAAACCCTGTCTCAAAAAAAAAAAAAAAAAAAAAAACTCATCATGGAAGCTGTAGTGTGACACAGTGAGTCATGCCGTAAACCCCTATGTCCATTTATCTTTACTTGCAAATGTTCATTGCAGAGTCATTGGTCTGGTTTGGGGCCTCTGGTTTTTACTATCCTATCGATGGTGGGCCCTCACTAGGACTCCTCCTGGTCATCCTGTTGTTGCCCTGTGTTGTGTGAGATCCTGCAGCTTTGGGTCTGCAGGTCAGGTCCCTTCACATGCTCCAGCAGATCACAGATGGGGTGGATGATGGGGTGGGCCAAGTTATATCCTTGAGTCTGGGCCTGTGCAGCTGTAGGGTTGGTCCACCAGATGTGAAATGGGAACAGCTCTCCCATGCTTACAACTTCGGGGCTGGCTCACCCACACCTGCACTGACAGGGTTGGCTCTCCCACTCTTATGACCACAGGCCCAGCTCTCCCACCTGCCACAGGCATTGATGGGCAGTGGGGGAGGAGGGGCAGGGAAGGTACCATTCCTCAGCCCATGTCACCACAGATGAGAAATGGGGAGAGCTCTCCCATGCTCACAACTTCGAGGCTGGCTCACCAACACCCCTGCTAACCCCGTTGGCTCTATTGTGCTGCCCTGGCAAAATGCAGNGCCTGCTCTCCCGAGTGCTGCAGGTTGTGAGAAGCAGGGACAGCTCTCCCACTCTTGTTACCTCAGGGTCAACTTTCCTACCTGCCTTAGATGTTGAGGGACGAGGGTGGAGGAAGGGCATCTCTCCCTAGCCCATGCCAACATGTGGGAGATCTCCAAGGTCACACTCTCAGGGTTGGCTCACCTGTGCTCTTATCAACAGGGTGATCTCTGCTGTGCTGCTCAGACAAAGTACAGGGCAAGCTTCCTGTGTATTGCTGCTGGTCAAGGGGTCAGCTCCCTCACCATCTCAGCCCGTTCCCTTTCTCTCTCATCTCTTCAGATATGCCTCTGTCCACAGGACCTGAACCATTCTCTGTCTCCCATGAACCACCATACCATATCTCTGCTCACACTAACAGTGTCCATCTGGCCGGTACTGCAAGGTACCAGGTGGGCCCGTGTTTTCTTCTTGGAGCCCGGAGTGGATAGCCCCAGACTTGCATGTAGATCTCCTTGTCCCACTCAGGACACCCTGGTGTGCTGGGCCATGCCTTCTCGTCACAAAGAGATCATTATAGTGCCTGCCTGCCCATGGCACCAGGCACACTCCTGGTTGGTGCATTTGGCTGCATGGTGCAAGCTGGGGGGTTTCTCTGGAGTCCGGTCAGGGACCGGGGGGTTAGAATCCCCCTGGCCCCTGGGGAGGTGTGCACATTTTTAAGTACATTGAAGATTACTCAATTGCTTTTTTTGTTGTTGTTGTTTTTGGCTGCATGTGTCAGGCTGGGGGGCAGGGCCCTGAGCTCCTGGGGCTGCTTCTGTCTTCACCTCCCACTTTCTTGCAAGCTCGGCTGTAGCTGTTACATGTTCATGTGTCAGTAGGGCTATTAGCTAGTGTCTTGCCATATTCCATGGAAATAGTAAGAGAAAAGGAGTGTAGTCAGTTTTGGAGTTTTAAATAGATCTGTATCAAAGGGGAAACAGAGTAGCCAATTCAGAGCCTGATGCTATACTCTGGAGAAAACTA
This sequence comes from Neotoma lepida, assembly GCA_001675575.1. Lineage (NCBI taxonomy): Eukaryota > Metazoa > Chordata > Mammalia > Rodentia > Cricetidae > Neotoma > Neotoma lepida. The sequence goes on from LZPO01074928.1 coordinate 37,667, forward strand.
ACGAGGGCCTCAGTCACATTAGTGGTGGCTGAGATGAGAGGAAATTACCAGACCATGAGAGTTGTTTGGATGGGAAGTTGATATGAGGCAGAAATGAGGGGTTCCTATTCTTCTGAGTTGGGGTCCTAGATAGCTAATGTCATGAATGACTAAGATAGAGAAGGTATAGTCGCTGACCTATATTTTGAGGATATTAGTAGTGTAGGCATGATGTGTTTTAGGTGTAGAGGAGACATTCAATTGGAAATGACCGGCAGCCAGGTGGGAGTGGAAGGGAAGAAGGGAAGTAGCAATTTTTAAATGTGAAGTGACCAGTGTGTCAAAGTAGACTGGGATAAGCACAGGACACAGAACAAAATCCAAGGAACAGAGTCCTCCAGCAAGAAAATATATTGGACATTTATTAATAATCCTTGGATGCAAAAACAGTCTAGGAAAGGATATGTGTTCTTAATGAAGAAACCAAGGTGTGTTTATCTTCTGTAACATCTAGGAGACCTCAACTACTGAATTTGAAAACTTATCCTGCATATTACTGAACAGTGTTATTAGAATATTACCATGTACAAGTCATTGATCTTGCTATTCTGAAGAAAATGTATGATATTTATGATATAAGCCAACAGCTGGTCCATTTCAATACGCATCCGCATCTGCACCTTGACAAACGACAGCCTTTTGGAAAGTAAAAATGCTTCAGCAAAAATTTAACACTGAAACCACAAGGCGTTCTTCCCCTGCTGCTCTCAGCACCCTTCTTCTCCCACCCTACTGGTGAAGAAGGTGATAAAATCATATTTGGAAAATAATGATGACTTGTCAAAATCAATTTGTCTCTTATTTATCATCTCATAGATATGGCAAGTGTCCTTCCCCAGCCCACTCCCCCCACTACCAGTAAGTGTCCTCTGCCTCCCTTCCGCAATCCATTCCCCCACATTGGATGCAGATGATTTGCTCTCCAGAAAGAGCAGCAAACCCGTTGCCTGGGTGATAGCTCATTACTACGGCAACCAATTTGGTGCATCAGTATGAATCCCAATTTTAAAATGTAATTATGCCAAGATGTGTACATATGCTTCAGATTTACTTAAAAGAAATCTGTTCCCCATTGGAAAGAAAATGTTTCCTGTGTTAGATGAAAGAAGGAAGAAAAAAAACCTTCATTTTCTTCTCTCTTAGGCTAAATACACCTTTCAATTGAGTCTCCACTGTGTCAGGAAAACAGCTTGCTTCGGTTTTTCCCTCACCACTTTTGTTTTAACTTGAAATGTTCCCTTTCTGAGACACTTCTCTCTTGAGACCTGTCACTCATAGCCCAACAGATGTTGTCTCCATGACAACACTGTCTGGCCCCTATAGGTGGTATCAGGAAAAGGGGGCAGGGAGTGGAAACATGGCTACATTTCATTGCTCTTTTCTTTTTTAATTGCTGCAAGCTTGAGAGATTGACTCTCTGTAAAGCATTCATTAGTAAAAGGAAAGGGATTTAGTGAATAGATGTTTACACTAAATCACAATATTCGTGCTACCCCATGCTTAGAGAGCAGGCTCATGAATAAGAAACATAAAATCACAAGTATAGCTGGAGATGTGCACAGACACACCAAACAAAAGCCATCGAGTTGCTGCTGAGCAATTCGTTTTTGCGCTTTCCCTAACAGAAATGATTGTTTAAAGATAGGAAGGGCATATTTGGGTGCAAGGAGTATTTATTTTAGTTACCTATCTTATTAAACATGCCTGCTGAATCATGTAATCCTTGCAAGTCACTAAGTTTCCCCTTTATTGAAACTGCCAGGAAGCATGGGGCTTTACACTCAGCTCCAGAAGCCATCTTCGGTTTGGGCTTTCCAGCATACTTCTTTCCCTCTCCTGCCTATACCTCTGCCCTGCTGCTTGGCTGGCCTTCTCTGATTCTTGGGAAGATCCAAATATTTTATTGTAACACCTATTCACCACTTTGTGAAAAATAGCTTCCATTTAAAGGAAAGAATTTCTAGGGTTTTTTTGAGGGGGGTTGTTTGTTTTGTTTTGTTGTTGTTTTTTTGGTAGGGGTTTCTGTGTGTGGTGTGCTGGGGATGGACCCCTGACTTCAACATTTGCAAAGTAAATGTCTTATCATTGAACCATATCCCTAGCACATGTTAAAAAAAAATACTCTTAGCTTACGTAATTTAACTGTTTAACAAANTGAGTATATAATAAAATCCATGTAGTTTAAGTATGAGCACTACAGTGTTGACGTGTTTTTTCTTCTTCCTCTTGCTTAGCAAATGTATGAAACTACTACCAAGTGATATATGTGAGTCAGAAACTGCCAGTGAAGCTGAACTGATGAGCTCCAGGTTCAGTTACACTCTCAAAAAATAAGGCAATAGATGAAGACACCCAGTGTCAACCATTAGCCTTCACTTGTGTGAGCACACCTATGCTTGCCCACTTACAGGCATGTTCGTACACAGAGATGTACACACGCATACATCATACACATGTTAAGTGGTGAGAGCTTTCCAGGGGGTAATTTAGCAGTATGTTTTTTTTTTAAAAAAGTCTAAAAATGTGCTTCCCTCTATTCTAGCTGCTATACTTCTAGTAATTAATGTTAAGGAAATTCTTTAAAATATATATAAAATTTATCTGTAAGAAATTTCTTATGAAAGTAGAAAACAATGGAAAATCTTAAATGTTGATACTACTTGTATATATTATACATCTATGCAACAGAAAACTATACAACTTATTAATAGTAACTATGTAAAAATAAGAACATCAAAATGTGCATGACAATGGTAGATGAAAATAAATACTATACAATAAGATGTTAAGTATGATTTCTTCTTAACCATGCTGTTCATTCTAGAACTATCTACTCACATACTCATCATAAATGAAGTAGAATTGATTACTCATTTAGGGGGCAGAGCTTTATTCATAAATAAAGAAAATTTAGAACTATTTTTATTCAGTAGTTTTATCAGAATGTCTTAGTGTTGCCAAACATCATAGTCTACCCAAATTTAGTAGAGTAATGAAAGTCTGTATTTTTTTTAAGAAAATCTAATTACTTCAGATATGGTGGTGCATGCCTTTAATCCCAGCACTTAGAGGTCTGAAGCAGGCGGATCTCTGTAAGTTTGAGGCCAGCCTGGTCTACATAGTAAGTTCCAGGCCAACCAGGGCTACATGGTGAGACCTTGTCTCAAA
>LZPO01074928.1:76114-107061 GCA_001675575.1 Neotoma lepida
TTGCAGCTGATGGAGGTCAGAGATGGCTCTGTCACTCTTATAACCACAGGGCCAGCTCTCCTACCTGCCTCAGTCATTGATAGGTGTGGGGGAAGGCATCATTCCCTCGCCCATGCAGTCACAAGACAGATGAGAAGTGGGGACATCTCTCCCATGCTCACAACTTTGGAGCTGGCTCACCTACATTTCCATGAACAGGGTTGGCTCTATTGTGCTGCCCTGGTGAGGTGCAGGCCTGCTCTCGTGCTGCCCTGGTGAGGTGCAGGCCTGCTCTCATGCTGCCCTGGTGAGGTGCAGGCCTGCTCTCCTGAATGTTGCAGCTGTTGGGGGTCAGGGATGGCCCTCCTGCTCTTATGATCACAGGCCAGCTCTCCCACCTGCCCCAAGCATCAATGGGAGAGGGAAGAGNGCAACCCTCCCCCACCCATGCCATCTCATAACAGCTGAGTAATGAGGACAGCTATCCCTTGCTCACTACTTCAGGGCTGGCTCACCCATACCTCCACCAACAGGATTGGCTCTATTGTGTTGCCCAGGGAAGGTGCAGGGCCTGCTCTCCCTAGTGCTCAGCAGCCATTTTTAATTACATCTTTATATTATTCCNGAAGCTCCATTTCATCTTCTCTCTTGTTGCCTAATTTAAAGTTTTTAATGGGACCTTTGATATGGTAACACCCTTTATTAGTCTAACATCTGAGGGAGAAGATAAAAGGTATGCTGTGAAACTGTATAGGTATAGTTCTAACACAATATACTGAGCAGATGCCTTAGCATCTACAGTCTAAGAATTCTCCTGTTGTTCCTTTGTTCTTTCAGAAGCCAGATACACCCCAGACCTCAGGCACTTTCATGCCAGTTGCTAATGAACTGAAACGCAAGGACAAATATATGAACGTCCTCTTTTCCTGTCATGTCCGAAAGGTAAGACGCTCTTGAAACAGACTATCTTGGAAGGAGAAGACTGACTGAAAAGAAACACACATGTGTGGGCCGCAGTGAAGACTAGAAGTNCCATGCAGCACCAGTGAGCTTTGTCCACCTGCGCTGAGGATGTGTTGGAAAGGCTAACATGACAATTTTAGAGTTAGGATAATGAAGCCTTCCTGAGGGAAAGGAGTAGTCTTGGATAGCTACTTCTCTTTTTTCCATTTGATTTTTGAGACAAGGTCTTATGTAGCCAAGGCTGGCCTCAGAATCACTATGTAGCCAAGAGTAAGCTTGAACTCCTTCCTAATTGCCTCTCNGGTGCTGTTTTCAGATGTGTGCCACCATGCCCAGCTTGATCAGCATTTCTTTTTTAAACCAGTTGTGTGCTTCCTTGAGGCCAGGGATTTGTATTTTTCTATATGTCCTTCACAGCAACTTCCAGCCTACTCTTTATTGAGTGGTTATCTACTACCTTTTACACAAGTGTCATTACTACTTTAAAAACTAGATTTGGAGGGACTGAGGAGAAGGCTCAGCAGTTAAAGCGCTTGCTGCTCTTCCAGAGAACCTGAGTTTGGTTCTTAGCACCTGTGTCAATCAGCTCACCTGTAATTCCAGCTTCAGAGTCATCTGATGCCACAGGTCTCCATGGGCACCTGCACTCATAGACACATACCATACACAGACACACATGCAGACACATAATTATTTAAAATATATAGAGAGAAGAAATTAGAGTAATTATAAAAGAAGTTTGTAAAGTAATCCCAATACAGTTCCATATATTGATGAAATCATGTGTTAGCTTAACAAAAGATACTATTGTAAATACAGCATCATATAAAGAAGAAATTTAAAGTTAACAAAGACCTCAGAACAAACACTTTGTTTCAAATCTTAAGAAAAATATTTAGTTCCAGTATGTGATTCAGATCAGAGTAATGAAATATGGTTTTCCAGCTCTAAGTCTGGTATTTTGAAATATTGAAAGTAAGGAGTGTTTGCAGGGGTTTAGAGGAACACTGTTGCCTGGAGTATAAGATAGTTTTGAGTGGGCAATTTGGCAGAGCTATCAAAATTGTAAATGTCCACACTTGCTTACTCCAAAACTCCACATTTACCTTAAAATATATTTCTAGGGATGTACATATGAGTTTGTAGTGGTAGCTGATAAAAGTTAGTTAGTACATTGTGAATGTACACAATAAGACTATAGTGTAGCTGGTTTAAATGAATGGAGAAAGGATATACAGGGNAAGAGAAGGGACAAGAAGTATCAAGTGGTAGTTTTTAAGATAGTGAATATCAGCAAGGACAAGACAAAGATCCCTGAAATACAAGAAAAAGTGAGATGAGCTGGGGTATGGCAGTGGTAGAAGACTATCCCAGCATGTGCAAGGCTACATTCCATCTCTCACACCACAGAAGAAAACGGGGGAAAGGAAAGAGAGTGGCCCCATTAGACAGTCAGTGTCTTAGGGCTTCCCAATCCATGGGTGAGCAGAGGAGCCATGACACAGCCCAGTGGATTCCCTAATTGAAAAGATAGCTGGGAGCTGGGAAGGACTGAGACAGGCCTCCAGAGGAGCAGCAGAGTGAAGAGCAGAGTAGAAGAAAAGAGAATCCTGCATGGAAAAAATTCCTGGGATCTTTAGAGGGTCTGGTTTAGACATCAGGTACAGGACATGTACAGAAGGAAACCACTATTGGTTGGGCAAGGACCACTACCCCCAGAGGAGAGGTCACAGTGCTGGTACTCAGGTCGTACAAACTGNAGACCTCAGGAGCACCAGGTAGAGCACTGGCAAGGCTCTGCAGCAGTACAGGAAGTGATTAGCCCTTCCTGTCCTCTAGAAGAAACCTGAAAAGTTCTTCTAGAAAAAGATCAAAGATCTCTAATCAGCCTATTAGCACACACGAAAAAGTTCAAAACATTTATAGAAATACCCAGCATTCAAAGGTAAAAGTCAGAGTGCATGACATCCATCAACAAGCTTACAGACAAGACCTTGAATTCATAAAGATATGAAAATTCAGTCATCCAAAAAGACACAGACAAGAGCATTGAGGCAATTATTAACATTCTATTTTATATATTCAAAAAGCTAGAGGGAAGATTGGACATGTTTAATAAATACCTTAAAGACTTTTAAATGACTGACAGTTGAACTTAGAAACATGAAAAATATGAGAGAAAAATGCAGTCAATAGGATTAACAGTGGATTAGACCTTGAAGAAGAAAGATTAGTGGGTTTGGACTGAAATGGCTCAGCTGGGTAAGGTGTTTGCTGCCCAATCCTGGTGTCTTGTGAGTTCAATCCCTAAAACTCAAGTAAAGGTAAAAGGAGATAAAGGACTCCACAAAGATGTCCCCAACCTCCCCATGTGCACCTTTGGCACATGCACACACAATAAAAATAAATTGACAATTTCTTTAAATGAAAACTTAGTGAATTTGAAGAGATAGCAATAAAACTACCCACACTAAACACACGCAAAACAACAAAACGCAATCCAAATAAAGCATTTAAAAAAAAGAACATATAGCTATCTGACTTCTTGTGGCACCCATGTAAGTAGACTTGAAGACCCTTGGTGCTGTCTTTAAAGAGAGGGAGGGAGGGGGGTCAGAAACACTTAAGCAAGATCAGTTATCCTAAAACTGAATGCCGAGTAAATATATCTTTCAAGAACTGGTGACGGACTTTTCCAGGCACATCTGAGGGCGAACACTGTAGGAAGAGTCAGAAGATGTCATTCAAGCAGGAAGGAGAAAAGGAAATGTGTAAGGTTTTATGCTCTATACAGAGTATAGTAGGATCAGTAGAAAATCAAGCATCATAACTGTGTTGTATAAATCCTGGCAAAACCAAAAAGTAACAAAACAAGTTGTTAAGGAGTCAAGAAAGGATACAGGTTGCTGGAGAGATGGCTCAGTGGTTAAAGAACACTGCTGCTCTTCCAGAAGACCGGGGTTCATTCCCAGCACTCACGTGGTGGCTCACAACTGTCTGTAACTCCAGTTCCGTGGGCAGCAGACATACACTGGTGCCCATACATACATACAGGCAAAACACACATATGCATAAAATAAATCTTAGAAAGAAACTGAGGAGATGAGAGTGTGGGGCTTAGTGGCAGAGTGCTTGCCTAGAATGTCTAAAAAATGCAGAATTATGGGACAGGGAGCAAAGAATAAACTGGACAAATAAATATGCTGAAAGATGATAAATTTAAACCTAACCCCATTGACCATCATATTAAATGTCAGTGGTCTAGCCACCACAATTAAAAGGAAATGTTGTGCCCTCTTGCCCCATGGAAGCTTTCACCATCTGGGAAGCTCTCCAAGCCTCCAGGGTTCATGGAGGTTCCATTGCNTAGGCAGAATTGCTTAGATCACTGTTGGCTGGTAATTAGTTTAGTCCCTAGCCATAGCCTTTCTCCTCTCTCTGAAGGTGGTTGGGGAGGAGAGCTAGCTAAATAGAAGTTCAGCCTTCTAATCATGCCCTGGTTGGCAACCAGCCTCCATGACTCTATTACAAGGGCTTTGTGAACTCTGTGTTGGGAGCCAGGGACGACAATACAAGTTGAACATTCAGAATCTGAAATGTAAAATCTGAACATCTTGAGTGCTGACGTGACATTCAGAATGTTTCAGATTTTGCAGTGTCATGGTCAGCGTTTGAACGTTCTAAAGAAACATTCAAGTCCAAGTGATACGAACAACAGGACAACTGACTTAGCCTGAAATAGATGTCGTTGAGGAAAGTTCGCAATATCATCGGCTGGTCTCTACACTCCAGATTCTAGTTCTGAACTCTGGAATTCAGGAATTCTGTTTTATTAAATAGACCTAGGGCTAATGACACAATCAAGAGAAGACTTGTTATCCAGATGTATACACCCACACAAAAGAGATTCAGTCATATTTCCTGTTTGTGGATACAACACTGGAATGTACCTGTTCCACCACCTAGGGAGTGAGGTTATATGCACTCTCATTTCTGATATCACGGTATCTGGCAATCAGAACAGTTAAAAGAGAGTCAGGTGGTTCTGAGAACCCAGCCATCTGGAGAAAAGCCTGGTGCGATGCCTCTCATTCCAGGGAGGACAATTTAATGCCTGACATTTTCATCCTGATGAGTAAACACTGAAGAATTCTTATTGATGGTCCTGTATTTATAAGTTCAATCCAAAACACCCTTCTTCATGCTTGCTCCTCTGTAATAATGCCCTGTAGAATCTCTCAATCCCAAAGGTGCACCAAGGCAAACCTGATATGCTTCCAAAAAGCCCTTCTCCTCGTGCTTTGATTATTTTGAAGCAGCTGCTTCCCACTAACGGCAGTTATTATCAAGTGTTCTTTAAGGTGAGAGACGACTGCAAATAGCTCCTCTCAGCACTGGGCTTGCTCTGCTCTGACTCTGGAGCAGCTTTATTTCCGACCCTCTGTGGAAACTACTGAACCTATGAACAGCTGCCTTGAAGTGCTTAGGGATTTTTTTCCTGGGGTGAGGATTTTAACTTTAGGTACGAGAAACAAGGTGAAGTCTTAGCTAATTTTGAGTCTGTAATCCAGCTTTGCTATTACTTGGAGAAAATAAATAGGAAATAAAAGTAGTGTTCCCATACTGTAATGATGTTAAACAGGAACTCAACTATGTATGTTAAGTGTTTTCCTTTCTGTGTCGATAAAGCCACGTTAAGCAATCTACAGCTTTTTTGCTGTTAGACATGATGTCTTTCACACTTACCTGGTCCATGTTTTAANATGATTTGAGTTGCTGAAACAGAAGGTAAATATTTGTTAGTCTCTGTAGAAACTGCATTTTATTCATACGAATGAATATTTCTGAACAGCTTCAGTATNATTTCTGCTTTGAAGGTTTTTTCCTCCTTTTTAGATTAACTCATATATCACAAAAAGAACACATGGCCTTTTTGTCTCAACTCAAATGATCTTGTGAGATTGTGTAACAGGGTTTTAAAATTATATTCTTTTGTACATCGTTTGTTTCTCCATATGATTCCATAAAAGATTAGGGGCATTATTTCTACTTTTTATACAGGTTCTAGACTAGATGTTCTCTGTTCTACATAGTACAAGGTTGATGAAAATGGTGATGAATGTTCTCCAAACTGGCTTTCATAGAACCAGTGTTTTGTGGAATANTAATAGGTATTTGTTTTAAAAGAATTACATANATTAAATGCACTGTGAAAATGCTGGGTTAAACATACTGCTTACATGCAAAATTCTCAGAACCTTTGATAACTTTCTAAGCTACGGATATCATAGTGGGAGCTGTAGTTTGCAGTATTTATCCAGCCAGCCAGATGATGGAACCCTTCCTTTTACAAAGTTTTGCATAAAGCCAGTGCTGTGCAGAACAGCTAAGTGGATCTCCACACTCAGTGCTTCAGATCTTCTGGGAAGTGCCAGTTGTCCATCCTGGGAAAAACAGATGTCATGCAAAGTTATCCTCNGAGAACACAAACTGTACACTTATCACGTAGAGTCTATTTTAATCATAGGCACATCTTGATGTCATGTCAAAGACTAAAAAACATGTTTTTATTATAGAATAAATGTTTAGAGAATTGACTGATGGCTAAAACCAAGGAAAAAGGGATAAGGTAAATTTCTATGTCAAGTTTGAGTTTTAGTTTGCTACATTCTATCGATAGTGCACTGTCCTGTCCTACCTGTCTGAATACAGCTATCTGGATATCCTACCAAAGCACAGTGTTAGCCAGGCGGTGGTGGCGCACGCCTTTAATCCCAGCACTCGGGAGGCAGAAGCAAGCGGATCTCTGTTAGTTCGAGGCCAGCCCGGGCTACCAAGTGAGTTCCAGGAAAGGCGCAAAGCTACGCAGAGAAACCCTGTCTCAAAAAACAAACAAACAAACAAACAAACAAAAAAGCACAGTGTTTTCAGATTAACCTCTCACTTCTTTGTTGATATCTTGGAAATAAGAATGGGGAGAGGGTGCAAAGAATGTAGAGAATATATATATGTGAATGGCGTGCTATATCACAGTATGCCTTCTGTCGGGGTAGAGGTTTCTTGTGCTTGTTTTTTTGTCTGCTTGCCTTTCTCAATCAGTGAGAAGCCTGACATTGTAGAGGTTCAGAACAATGTTGGGGCTGGAGAGATAGCTCAGAGGTTAAGAGCACATACTGATCTTGCAAAGGATCCAGGCTCAGTTCTTAACATCCGTATCATTCAGCTCACAACTGCCTGTAACACCAGTCATAGGGGATCAACACCCTCTGGCCTTCAAGGGCACCTGCATCCACATGGTGCACATAAACTCACACAGGCACACACACACACACACACAGAGGCACACACACACACACACATACATTAAATAAATAAATGAATGAATAAATAAATAAACCTGTTTTTAAATGTTAATCTAGGTAAATTGATTAAAATATTATCTGAAATATCCTAACAAGCCACAATTTGTACAGTGTACCATTGTTAATTTTATCTCTTAGGAAAACAAATATAAATTAGGGCATTCTCTGACTCTCTGTCTAGTAGAGTAGCACTCTGCAGAAACATGAGTATATTTTTTTCAAAATGTCATTTTTGTTTTCTTCATATTTTTATTTTCATTTATTGCTTATTGCTCTCATCCCCAAATACTAATCTCAGGTTCATATGATAGCCCAGGGCTTCAGGCATAAGTGATATAGATTGGATTATCTGTTAATTACTGAGTTAAATTGGTTACTTATTTGTTCTAGATACAAGTCCCTTTTCAGACAGGTGATTCACAGAACCTTTTCTCTCTATCTGTGGGTAGTTCTATTCANTTCCTTGATGGGGTCTAGATTTCATATTTCTAGTCCCCAAATTCTACATTTGCTGTGTTTTCCCTGTTAAGATGTTAAAAAAAAAAAAAAAAGTCTTGCCAAGCTTTACACATCTGGAAACTACTGTTCCTCTGAAGTCATAGAGTGCCGTCCATGGTGACCTTCTACTGAGATCTCATCTCCGTGGTCAGCCACCTCTGAACCTAGCTATTTCCAAACACAACTTGGCTCCATTTTATATGAGATACTATGGCTTATTGGTTTGTTTTCTTACAGGTGAATCGATTTAGTAAGGTAGAAGACCGAGCAATTTTTGTCACTGACCGTCACCTGTATAAAATGGACCCCACTAAGCAGTACAAAGTGATGAAGACTATCCCTCTGTACAATGTAAGTGTGCATCAAATAAAAGACTCCTATTTTGTAGACAGAGGCTGATGAGCTACACATGCGACCTCTGTGGCTTTGGGGACCCCATGTCTTCCTGGCATCTTATATCAATTTTGTGTTGTGCCAAAGCACAGTTTTCTGTAATAGAATTCAAAGTTTCTGATAAAGTAACTAAAATATTTTTAAGGATAAGAGCAGTAGTTCTGTGCCAGGCATGGTGGCACATGCCTTTAATTCCAGCACTCTAGAGACAGAGGTGGATCTCTGTGAGTTTGAAGCCAGCCTGGTCTACAAAGTGAGTTCCAGGACAGCCAAGGCTGTTACACAGAGAAACCCTGTCTCTAAAAACCTCAGAAAAAAAAGAGCAGTTCTGGAGTTCTNNATTCAAANTTTCTGATAGAGTAACTGAAGCATTTTTTAAAAATAAGGACAGTAATTCTATGTGACATCTATTCCTGCTGTAACATACTGTTTAATGTGCTTGTACATAATGCATTTTCTTATTTACTTTTATAAATGATGTGTGTCTGTGTGGGTACACATGTGGGCAAGGGTGCATGTGGAGGTCAGGTGTTGTTCCACAAGAGCCATCCTTGGTTTGGGAGAGAGGATCTCACTGACCTAGAGCTCACAAAGTAGGCTAGGCTGGCTGGCCAGTGAGCCCCCAGGGATCCTCCTGTCTCCACTTCCCCANTGCTGGGATTATAAATGTACACTGCTCTGCCCAGCTTCTTTATGTGGGTTCTGGAGCTTGAACTCAGGTCTGTATGCTATATGGCAGGCCTGTACCAAGTGAGCGATCTCTCAACTCTACTTTTATAAAATTTTTATGGACAGGGAATCAAGTAGAAAACAGTAGGAAATTACTTTGTGGAAACATTACTACTTTTACTTATTTTTTTTGTCTGTGTGTGTGTGTGTGTGTGTGTGTGTGTGTGTGTGTGTTATATGCATGTGTGTGTGCATGTGGAAGCCTCAATCACTCTTTCTACCTTATTCATTGAAGGTGGGGTCTCTCAATCAAATCTAGAGCTCACTGGTAGAGCTAATCTTGCCCTGATGATCCCCTATCTCTGCCTTCAAAGGCTTAAATTACTGGTGGGTCATCATGCCCACTGGGCATTTGCATGGGTTTCTGAGGATTCAAACTTCAGTATTCACACTTGTACAATAACATTTTAACTACTAAGCCATCTCCCCAGCCCCAAATACTACTGTTTTAAATATGAGATATATGTCGCTCCTGAAAGTTAGTTTTTACCAATATATTTTATAACATTAATTTGCTAGTTGTATGATTTCTGATCTAAGTCCACTCTGTACCTCGCTATTATACCTAGGCTTTCAAAACTATAATCATTTTAATCTGAAACATGAAATTTGTTCCTGAATCTCAATATGAAATTTCATTTTTGTTGTTTTTGAGACAGGGTTTTTGCTGGTCTCAAACTTGTGAGTTGATATGATCCTCCAGAGTAGCCAGGACTGCAAGTATGCACCACCACATCTGGCTCAGATATTTTTTTTCCTGATTAATAGTGTTAGTNTTACATGTGTCTGTTCTGATTCTTTACAAAGCTTCTACTAAGTCTAGTAGAAGGTCTAGGTCTAGACTACTGGGTCTTTTAATCTGTGGAGCAATTTTTCTGTCTACTATTTCTTAAGTAGGGAGTCTGTGTTTACGCAGGGCTAGTGTCTATGAGGAGTATTACTTAAAGATTGTTTTAAATCCCTTTGGTCCCTGAAAAAAGAAATAGAAAGTATATTGTTTTGTGGCTTCATTTTGTGACTTCTGAGGTCCTTTAGTAGTAAGGGACAGAAGAGACCAAGCATTCCTGGCTGTGCTGAATAGCTCCTGCATTTATGGATAGCCAGTGTCATTGGGGTTGGGATTTGACTTACTGTGGTGCCCCTCCATCTCACCCCTACCCTACCACATACACACACTTCATTTCTTTTCAACAGAAAGGCCAATGGATTGAAGCTAAGAAAAGACTTTAGATGGTATATAACCTTCTTAGCCAAGACCTGCAATCTTATATATCAGCCACAATTTCAGCCTAACAGCCTGCAGACTTAGAGTAGGAGGGAGAGGGGGGTAGATGAAAGAGAAAATTATACTTTGTCAAAGTCTAAGAAGGTATGAAGCCAAACAAAAATAAATCATCATCATATGTGATTTATTTCATTGCCTTTATTCCTATTAAGGGAACCCATCAAGTTCATGATATAAATTCAAAAAATAGTTAAACAACTCTTTAAACTGAAATGTCTTCCTTTTTTACTTTTAAAGATTTTTTTATTTATGTGTATATGTGTGTATCTTTGTGTGAATGTATGCATATGTATATCTGCTATCCACAGAGTCCAGAGAGGGAGTTGGTTGTGGATGCTCAGAACTGAACTCAGATCTTCAGGAGCGAATATGGGCTCTTAACCACTGAACTGTCTCTCTAGCCCCCATCTTCCTTTTTTGCATTGACTATAAATAAAAATTTTAAAACCAGTTTACATTTATAGTCATTTTCCCATAAACATTGTCAATGGCATTAACAATATAATATCATAAAGACTGATGACATTTAACTACTAGGAAGGTAGACAGCTGAGGGATGGATCCCCAGGTTGTAGATGTTCGCAGTGTTCCACTTTGTATCCCCATGCCATTTTTGTGTCCAGCATCCTAATTTCCAGCAGCCATCATCTTTCTCAAGAATCTGCCCTCAGCTGGAGCCCCTGCTCCCTCACATAGATTAGAAATGCAGTGAGCAATGGGCATGGGGGTGTCATACCCCAGGTCCATTTCTTATTACCAAGATCACTTCCCAGAGCTTCCCCTCAGAGCAAGCTGCAGTTGCCCACAGGAGTAGCTGCCTCTCCTCTCCTGACCAGGTCCCTGTCCCTTGCCATTGTCTGTGGCCTCCCACATCAACCTTGCTTACTCACAGCCTTTGCATTGNACTTGCTCCTGGGAGGAACTAACTTCACAACAATGGAATGGCTGCCTCCTCCAAAGAGGCAAGCTGGCTGCAAAGGGGGCCTCCAAATGGAGCATCAAGTTTTGTTTTGTTTTGTTTTTAATCTTGAAGTAAATATGGCAAAAGATTAAGCCTGGGTATTTTATTGTCTTTAGATTGTTCATGTTCTAGCTCTCTTAGATAGGGGCCTTTAACTGCTTCAGTTTTAAAATATTTTTAAATGCATTTTGGACTATATATGTTCATATTTAAGAATGCTTTGAGCTGAATTTTACTTTTTATGTGATACTAACCTCATTTTTATTTCTTTTGTGAGGTCCTCTTAAAGCCATGAGTGGTTTGGTGGTGTTATTTCACAAATGGTGATTTATGGTGTTTGAATGTGTGTGTTCTATGGGGAAGAGACTTCATTTCCCCATTGCTCATTAGTGTCACATTTACCATAAATTAAGTACTCCACATGTCCTTTTCTGGTTTCTGTATCATGGTCTATCAGTCTACTTGTTATTCTTGTACCAGTTACTATTTTTGCTACAGTTGGGCAGAGTTTTATGAATTCTGAGATTACAGTAATTTCCCAGGTCCCTTCCTTTCAAGTTCATCCAGTCTGGCTGGGGCTGTGTCTCAATAGTAGAGTCCTTGATTTGCATGTGAGAGGCCTAGATTGATTCCCCAGAACGGCAAATCAAAACAGAATTCACCCCATTCCAACCTAACACTCACTCACCACACCACAAGAAGAGAGAAGATGCTGAGGCTGGTGAGAAAGGGAAGCCTATCAGGAGAGACGTAGACACTCACATGCATCGCACAGCCTATTCATTCTCCCCTAACCCCTTGGGAACCACTGACCATTTTCCTGTCTCTCTAGTTGTACCTTCTCTAGAATATCACATGTCAGCACCATGTGGTGTGTAGACTTTTCAGACTGGCTTCTTTCACTTGGCAGTAAGCATCTAAGGCTCCCTGTGTCTTTCTGTGGCCTGATGGCTCCTACTTTTTCNATATTGTCTTAGGGTTTTCTATTACTGTGCAGAGACACCATGACCATGGCAACTCTTAGGAAGAAAACATTTAATTGAGGTGGCTTGCTTACAGTTTCAGAGGTTCAGTCCATTATCATCATGATGGGGAGCATGGCGGTGTGCAGGCAGGCATGGTGCTGGAGCTGAGAGTGCTACATCTTTCAGGCAACAGGAAGTCAACTGACAGTCACACTGGGTGGTATCCTGAGTATAGGAAGCCTCAAAGCCCACCCCCACANTGACACACTTCCTCCGACAAGACCCTACCCACTCCAACAAAGTCTCCTAATGGTGCCACTCCCTTCATGGGCCATTTTCTTTCAAACTACCACAAATATATTCTGTTATTTGGAGATACCACAATGTGTTTATCCATTCACTATTGGAGGACATTTTGATTGCTTCAGATTTGGNGCAGTCATGAATAAATCTACTAAAAATATTTGCATGCAGGTTTCTTCTGTGGACATGAGCTCTAGGAACAGTTAAATAAATACCTAGGAGTGCACTTACTCAGTCATAGATAAGACTCAGTTTAGCTTTGTCAGAACTGCCAGTTTTCTTCCAACATGACTGTACTATGTTGTATTCTAAGCAGAATGAGAGTGCCTGTTTGTTCACATTCTCACCNTTTGATGCTGTCCACTTGTCTGTATTTCACTCTTCTAATATGTGTATAGCTATATAATGTATTTTTATTACCCTGAAGTATATAACTCAGTATTCACCAAGTCTCTATCTTTAACCACAACCACCTCCCTACTCTCTGTTAGTTTATATTAAGGTGGTAAAGACTGTTTTTTGTTTGTTTGTTTTTTATAAATCTAAGCAAATTTATTTAAAGATATATTTCGTACTATTTGTTGTTTAATGGTGGTTCTGGTCAATCATCGCAGGAAAGATAAAAATANGACATCATAGCAGATCCTTGAGAATATTTTCAGCAAACACTATCCTCACAAATGACATAGTCACATAATAGTAAAAATGATCTGAGAAATATTCAAGTTACAGGTGATTCNTTTAGGAGCTAAGTGACTTTCTATGTACAAACACTGCAGACATGGTTTAGGGTTTTAGCCAGCTGCAATCTATGTTACTATCAAATCAGTATCTTCCCACAGTCACTTTCTGTACCATATCTGTATATTGTGCTTTCAAAATAAAGTATTAGTTCCAATGCATTTGTCAAAAAAGGTTCAGATTTTTGCAAGGAACACTACAGTCAGGATTTGAGTTTTTTGTGAATCTGAGAGACTTGTGGCTGCTACTTGATAGGAGAACAAAGGAAAGATATTACATTACCTGTGTAACTAGCAGTGCCGCATCCAGTGCTTTGATCACCACCTCTGACTCTGAGAATTATCCTGGGAAATCAGGGTTAAGTTGATGGAAAAGATACCTCTCTGTGGTTAGGGCGTGTTGCTTAAATAAATAAACAAAAACTCTGCCATTCAGGTTCATGTAGACACTAGTGCACCCAGACCAGTGCTCAGGAAGAAGGCTGCCTAGATTAGGCGTAATTTACATAAACATTAAATCTGCTTGCTGCCTTCCAGTAAGCTGAAACACTTAGCCTGAGTGCCACTGGAATTCTTTCGCCCTCCTTTTGTTGGTGAATGTTAGCTTTGCCTGATGAATTAGTCTGAAAATGTTTGAATCTGCCCGTTAATGTTGTTTTGATATAGATCCTTTTATCAGTATAGGCTTGAGGGCTAAGAAAGTAGACAATTAATTACTCTCATCCCTCCTTTAGTGCTGTGTGAGATACAAAACAAACAGGAAAGAGGAAAGAGACAATTATCTGAACTGATGTGCAGGTTCCTTTGAGCTCGATGGGCTGTAATTATGCCAGGCTCCATGCTTTATTACTCTGTTTGACGTGGCTTGCTAGAAAGATTTCATTCTGTTTGGGAGATTGATTGTCCTTTTAACGTACACAGGAGGTGAGCCCTGTTGAAATCCATCCACCAGCCTGCTCTGCTCCCCACCACCGTCTCTAAAGCACCCTCTCCTCCTGGCAGTGTCCCAAGGGAAGGCGTTTCCATAGTAACCCCAACAGAGGCAATCAGCTGTTGTCTGGCACTGCCTGAGCTGGTGTGTGCTAGCCTTCTCCTTCTCAATCCTCCCTCAAGCCTTTAAAACACTATATTTATTAGTCCTCTTTAATGGAAGTTTATAATCCCTTAATGTCACACTCTGAGTAGCACTCGGGTTTATTTATTTATTTAGGTAATAAATCTACCTTCCTAATTAATTCTCTGCAGGCCCTGGGAGCTCCATTATTTTGAACATCTTGTGCAAATGTTTATATTTCTGCCTGTTGTAACAAAGAAGCTGCTTAACAAAGTTAGATATTCAGAAATTTCTGTCTATATTGGAAATAAATTCGGAAAAATATAGATGCTGAGGTTTCAAGTGAATTTTTCNGGATTCTTACTATCACACTAGAGACAAAGCAGTCTTTCTGCTATTGTAGTTTCAGCACTCAGTGATTCTATTGCTGAATTCAGTGACCATAGGTATTTAAAATCTTCTTTCAAATGTAGTATCTGAGACATGTTCTCTCTCAGCTTTTATTAATCAGAGAGAGAGAGAGAGAGAAGTGCACATACAGAGCTTCTCTGCCAATTGTTTCCTGGCATNTGTGCAGAAGTACACGCCTTTTGTTACATTTGTTAGCCACCACAACTTATGCAAAACAGTACTAAGCAAATCAAGCAATAGCCTCTTTCAGAAACCAGGAAGAGTCTGTCTTCATCAATACTAGACCTGGAAAGCCAATTTCAGATTTCAAAGATGTCTCAGCGCAGTATCTGAAAGCAGAAATCATTCAGGCAAGATTCTTACAAAAAGCCATCTTGTTAAAGAAATGCAAAGCTTTTTCAGAGCTAAAGTATAAGAAAGGAAACACACCATCACTTATTTTTCTAGAGATCAGATTGCTGAAAGCCAGATCCTTTCAAAACAAAGCCCTAAACAAAGACATATATACAAACAGATTTCTGCATTTGCAAAATAGACTTCACCATGCCGAGGCAATCCTAGGCTTCCTTTATATAACTGTCTCATCAGACTGAGGATGTAGCTCGGTGGTCAGGCACTTGGGTTCGTGAAGCCCTGGGTTCGATCCCCAGCACCATAAAAAGAAATAAGCAGCTGTTTCATCAGAGCTTTCTGCTATGCATTAAACGTTTTTGAGCATTATCTCCATGGTATGCATTTGACAACATGGACGATACAAGAGTATTCCATGAAATCTGCCTATGACACCTCCTGCACCCATGGGAGAAGCAGAAATACACACCAGCTAGTGCAGCACAATGCCTAGGACGTATGCCCAGCAGCCCTTAGGTGCAGTCATTATAATGTCTTGCTCTCAAGAAGAAAGTTGCATTCAGAAAGGTAAAGCAGCCCAGCCAAGACTTCCAAGTTCCCAAACAATGGAGCTGGGCTTCACACCCACATCTGGTCAANCTAGCATCTAACCCCTGCTACCCGCTGCCTCCCATTTATAAAGAACACACAAAACTAAAATCTCTTTGGAATGGTACTGGGAATCAAACCAGTACCAAGTATCAAATCTTGCATATCACTAAGCTATAGCCACAGCCCTAATATTTTATTTTCAAAAACAAAAAAATAATGAAACTAGCATCTGTCACATAGCTAATGTGTTTAGTAGCTTAACTCTGCTGTGTCTTCATCTTAGAAGCCTGTGCCGGAAGCACTTTTCACAAGTGAAGATAACAGTTCACAGAGAAAGTGGTCATTGGTGTGGGCTTTCGATACAATGTTTCTGACCTCAAACCCCAGGTTAACTACAAAATTCGGCTTCTTCTGGCCGCCCTATGTCAGCCTCTNTCTCCTTACATCGTCCTTCTTTACTTATATAAGTCTTCCTTATTAATGGTTACTTTCTAGAACATTTCATCTTAACTTGTTGAGGACAAGTTACTAATAAGACTTCTGAAAACTGGAGAATCAAGACCTAGCTTACACATCAGCCCTGTTCTGAATATCAGCAGGCCCAAGGAATGGTCCATTAGTGTAAAAAGAGAGAAAGAAAACAATTGCTTCATCCCCATTGGGAGGGAAAATAGCAGCATCTTTGAGGAGAGCTGCCTCATCATTCTTGTGTTCACACAGTCCCATCTTTCCATGAACAAACCCTGTAAGAAAGAGCGCTGCACCAGAAAACAGCCCTTTCAATACTAACCTGATGCTTAGAGATTTTAATTTGGCTGTTACAATTCTGACTTAGGGTTCTTAGGACCCTAGTCACACACTAGAATAGTCTGTGGGGTTTGGAGGTTTTGTGTTGGGACTTTCGTTTAGGTTTTGTTGGGAATTGAACCCTGGGCCTCAGGCATGCTGAGATGCTCTATCATGGGCTACATCCAAAGCTTCTAGTGGGAGTTTTAAAAATCCTGATTGATACCCAGGCTATACTGGCTGCTGGTGAAGTCAGACCTCTTAAGTACGCAAAGAGAGAGGTTCTCTGTACCTTGCTTTGTTCCTATGTGGGCTCTTTGGATGGACATAGGGACCCAAGTAATGCAAACGCTGATTAACAAGAGAAATGCATACACGTTATGCTGTGTTTACATGTACACGGGAATCTTCACAAGGGTCAAGTGAAGAAGTGATCAAAGCATGATGCTTTCATAAGCTTCGTAGACCAAAAAACTGTGTGAAGGAATGATGGGACAGAAGGACCTTCTAGCCAGTCACAGGGATGTTACTAAGAAATGAAGGAGAGGAACAAGAGCTAGTGAAAGGTAAGAACCACTCCAAAAAGTTCACCTAGGCAGGTTCATTCCAGTCTCAGGTGCCAATCAAGGGGACTTTCCACTTTGATGTTTGGACCCCCACATGCACACAGAACCAGAAAGCACCTTTATGGCCTCTTACATATGTCTATTATACTCCCCGTATTCCTCACTGTTACTGCTNTGGCTCTTTATTTTATTTTTTAATGGAANGATTCTTTTTTGTTTTGTCTCATTTTTGCTTTTTGAGACAGGATCTTACTATGTAGCCCTGGCTGGCCTTAAGCTCTCGAGAGCCACTTGCCTCTGCCTCTAGAGTGCTAGGATTAAAGGCATATGCCACCACACCTAGCCTTTTTTTGTTTTTTGTTTGGAAGGGTTGTTTGTTTATTGCTTTAGTTCTTGAGGAAACATTTGTTGAAAGTTTGGATTTGTCTCCAAATTGGATTCAGTCGAATGACGTATGTATATGTGAGAGAAAAAGAGCAGGTACAATGATCTGACTGTTTCTCTGAACTTCCTGTGTTCACATCCCAAGTCCCAAGGTGATAGCATTAGGTGATGGGCCCTTGGAGGGCTCTACCCTCACAAGACTAATGACCTTATATCAGAGGCTACAGTGACCCTCACATTCTTCACCACACGAGGTCATCATGGAGTCAGCAGTCTGCTGCCCAAAGGCTGTCTGGACATCTACTGCCCTCTGATCCTGGTTTCCTAACACCCAGAACTGAGAGGAATAAATTCACATTGTTTAAAAACATCCAATTTGGGTATTTTTTCATAGCTGCCCAAATAGATTAAGAAAGAAGGAGGCAGCAATGGTTATGGTTGAATCAAGATTTTGCTTTTTAGATCAGGCTGGCCTTGAACTTACTATGTATTCCAAGCTGCCTTCAAATTTGGAATCCTCCCACCTCGGCCTCCCAAGTACTGGGATTGCTGGCATGAACCACCACACGATCTATAGTCCATGCCAAAAGTTAAATCTCCTTAAAGTTCAAGGTCAGTCTTGTGAAAAGGTTTTATCTAAACAAGAGTAATGTAAGCCAGACATTATGGTACACATCTGTAACCCCAGCACTATGGAAGCTCAAGCAGGAGCATCAGTAGTTGGAAACCAGCCTGGTCCACATAGAAACACCCAATCAATCAATCAATCAATCAATCAATCAGTGGCCCCATCCTTTGTAATAACAATACGTACATCATCTCACTTGGCGCCCACCCCACCCNGTCTTGGGGTGGGGAGCAATGCTGGTCCTGAACTCTGGCCCTAGATAGGCATCTGGTAAATGAGTTTCTTTGTTTTGGTTAGATCCAGAACAAACTTTATTTGCACAAAACTGTTAAAATGAAATTGAACTGCATTACGGAAAGAACCTGATCTTCTAAATGACAGACATTAAAAAGATTCTATTTTATTGGACTTGTACCTACCCAGAGACATCTTTACTGTGTTCCATGGTTGAGGGACTGCCCAGCATGAGCAGCACAACTGACCAGTTCAGTATCTTGCCCCACTTTGCTAAATTGCTCATTGGACTTTGGTGGAGAAAGCAGCCATTTCCTGCTTCAGAAGCCACCTCCAGCATCTGCCTTTCTACCCCTGCTCTCCGGTGTCCTTGACATTTCAGATCCTGGCTTTTCACAAAGCTGGAGGAGTTATGAAAATGCCCTATTTGCATTTGAAGACCATTTCAGTACCTGAGGTAAATGGAATCATACCCAGTGGAGTCTGGGAACACAGTTATTAGGATGTGTGGGAGTACACAGGTCGTGGTCAAATAACAACACCCACACCTGAAATAGCATATGTGAAGTCCATAGCATAGTTTTCATCACATGGTTCAAGTGCTCAGCAACCATAAACTGCTCTCAAGCCCCTTGCAAACTGACAATCCTAAAGAAGTCATAGGAACAAAAGGAAGCCAATATTCAGGGCCTCACTGTTGGCTCTCTGCTCTTCTGGTTTATTCTTGCAGAATTGCTTCTCAGATAACGGTGTGGGCACCTCACATAGTCCCTCAAAGGGGTACTCCAAAATGAAGCATTCACCTCCATGCTATCTCTCTCTGTGCCTTTCCTATTATTCTGTTCTTCACTACCACCTGACACATTACATGGTTGTCTAAAATCTGTCTCCCCACGAGACCATGGACTTTACCCCCAGAACACTTTCCTCCATACAGTGAGTCTTCGATAAATGGTTGCTGATGGGTGAACTTGACAGGTTAAGACTGGAGACAGGAAAAGCAGTTAAAAATCTACTGCTGTGGCATGCTGAGAAATTACAAGAGCCTAAACTCAGACAAGGATGGGAAAGGGATGCAGGTAGTGGTTCAAGAGCTACTCAAGGGCCTATCAAGATGGCTCAGGGATTGAGAGCACTTGTTTCTCTTCCAGAGAACCTGAGTTTGGTTCCCAGCAACGTGTTTGATGACTCACAACCACCTGTAACTCCAACTTCAGGGTATTGTATGTTCTCTTCTGGCCTGTATAGGCAACTGAACACACATGGCATACACACAGAGAGGTAGGGAGCAATGAAAATAATCTTTAAAAGGAAAAAAACGCTACTTGGGTGCAGAAACAAGAGGCTGTGGGCATTGAAAGGAGAGTCACAAGTCAGAAGTTTCTTTCTGGATGCCTGAGTAGATAGCAGTCCTGATTTCTCACCAAGATGGGAAGTGTGGGAAAAGAAGCAGAGGTGCAGGAAAGAATATTCCTGAAATAGGTTGCCTCTGAGGTGTCTGGAGAATGTGACATGAGAAGCCCCATAGACAGTCATTTGTCTGGAGAGCTATCTAGGGTGGAGTCGTCTGTCTGTCTTAGTGGGCTCAGTTGCTATAACAAGACAACACAGCTGAGTGGCTAAGCCACAGGGATCCATTTCTTGCAGCCCTGCTGCAAGAGGCTGAGAAGACCCATCACCACATTACAGCATTAAATGCTGAAACTGTGCAGCTCAGGGAGAGCTGACTGTCCAAGGGCACAGGGGTCCACAGGTATGTGCCAGCTCTGTGTGTCTGTCCAAGGGCACAGGGGTCCACAGGTATGTGCCAGCTCTGTGCGTCTTCTATGATGGGCGTAAGTATTTATTTCCCAGATTTTACTCTTTTAAAAATTGTATTCATTTGTGTGTATGGATGTTTTGCATGCTTGTACATCTCTGCACCACATGCATGCCTGGTGTCTGAGGAGGCCAGAAGAGAGCATTGGATCCCTTGGGACTGGAGTTACAAATGGTGATGAGCCCCCTGTGGACACTGGGAATTGAGCCTTGATCCTCTGGAAGAGAAGCCAGTACTCCTAATCACTGAGTCATCTCTGCAGNTCCATTTCCAAATTTTTAAGATGTTTTTATTTTTATGTTTATGGATGTTTTGCCTGAATGTATGTCTCTGCACCGTGTGTGTGTCTCATGCCTATAGGGTCCCAAAAAGGGCACTGGACCACTGGAACTGGAATTACAGTTGCCAGCCACCATGTGGGTACTGGGAATCAAACCTAGGTTGCCTGGAAGAGCAACCAATGTTCTGAATAGCCTAGCCACCTCTCCAGCCCTCTTTTCCAAATTCTTTTTTGTTTGTTTGTTTTGAGATGGAGTTTCTCTGTGTATCCCTGGCTGTTCTGAAATTCTCGCTATAGACCAGGCTGGCCTTGAACTCAGAAATCCACCTGCCTCTGCCTCTTGAGTGCTGGCATTAAAGGCATGCACTACCACCACCTGACCCTTTTCCAAGCTCTTAAACCAGTGTGTAGTGGTTTAAAAGAAAATAGCCCCTAAAGGGAGTGGCACTATTAGGAGGTGTGGCTTTGTTAGAGTAGGTATGGCCTTGTTGGAGGAAATGTGTCACTGTGGGGGCNGGCTTTGAGGCTTCCTATGCTGAAGATAGTGCCCAGTGTCACAGACACTTTCTGTTGCCTTCTGATCAAGATGTAGCCAGCACCATGTCTGACTGCACGCCACCGTATTCCCCATTATAATGATAATGGACTGAACCTCTGAACTGTAAGCCACCACCTCAGTTAAATGTTTTCCTTTATAAGAGTTGCCACGGTCATGGTGTCTCTTCACAGCAATAGAAACCCTAACTAAGAAACATTGGTTCTCAACCTTACTAATGCTGTAACCTTTTAATACAGTTCCTTATGTGTGGTGACCCCCAACCATAAAATTATTTGACTGCTACTTCATAACTGTAATTTTGCTTCTGTTATGAATTGCAAATATCTGATATTCAGGATATCTGATATGTAACCCTTAAAGGGGTTACTACCCACAGATTGAGAACCCCTTAAAGGGTTACACGCACCACAGCTTTGGATGGTGATTTTAAGTGGTATGTTCTGGACTGAAATGGGAAGAGGTAGGGAAGCCATTTCAGGGACTCTGGGAATTGTCTCTGTGGATGCTATAGCACAAGAAGTGGAGAGAAGACAAAAGACACAAGAGATTCCTGAGCCATTCTTCATTCAAATTAACAGTTTAAAAAATATTTTCNGTGTGCACTAGTTCAATATTCTCCATGTAGTAGTTTAAATAATTTTGTTATCCTTTCTGTGAGGCAATATTAAGACTCCATTTTTCAGCTAAAGAGGCACAGAGCATTGATAGGGCTTCCCCAGTGCATACGCACGTGTGTGTGTGTGTGTGTGTGTGTGTGTGTGTGGTGTGTGTGTGTGTATGTCTGCATGCATGCATATGTCTTGGTGTGTTATTTACTGCCTCCTGTATATCTTGGATTAGATTCCCTTCCTCTCCTACAGGTTGCAAAGTACTCCTCAGAATCCCCACCACAGTGTGGTTGATGGAGGCCAAGTACAATCCCATTTCGTAGCACTGTGGCCAAAATGATCAGTACAATTGAAATCACTCATCACTCCTGAAATAGAGAGAAGCTAATATATATAGATTCAAC
Source organism: Neotoma lepida (assembly GCA_001675575.1). Taxonomy (NCBI): domain Eukaryota; kingdom Metazoa; phylum Chordata; class Mammalia; order Rodentia; family Cricetidae; genus Neotoma; species Neotoma lepida. Next base: position 97,968 of record LZPO01074928.1, read on the forward strand.
TTGTTGGCAAAGGTAGGATAAGAACAGTGTACCTAAAAGGATGAGTGCATAATCTTTTTGCATCAGGAGGATCATTAATTGATATGATAAAGAATTTCAATTAAAAGACCAATAAGGAAAGCAACTTAATTAAGTTGGTATTTTAAGAAAGAGAAAAAAATAAATTAAAAATAGATTTTTTTAAAAACTAGATTCAATTAGTAAAACAATTATCTTTGTAAAATAATAATTTGACCATCTAAGACCCAATTATTTGGTAGCTTCATCTAAATCAATAGTCTTATACAATTAGAATCACTTGGGAAGCTTCCCAAATGAAACAAATCAGAATATCCCCAGTGCTCCTAATGTGCAGCCACAATTGGGGACCACTGGCCCAAAGGAGCCACAGTCAGAATCTAAGTTTCAATAGTCAAAATAGATGGGACAGGTTTAAGCACTTAGCTGCCTGCTTGTTCTAAAGGCGTGCCCTCTTGGGCCATTCGTCTTGCTTCATGTACCCTTGTGGTGAATCTGATTATATGGTTCCCAAACCCACAACAATAAATCTGAGGCAGTAATTAAAAGAGAGCCCATCTGCCATAGGCATGCATGTTGATGGCTGCAATATATGAAAGCCAAAAGTGAAGGAACATTCAGAGGAGATACAGTTGACTTCCACTAGATGGCTTGGTCTTTCAAATCTCATTGAAGTGCTTTCTGGAGCTATTTCCTCAGAGCAGCCTTTTTGAAATTAAAATTTCAATTGTTTATAAAATTTTGCTATTTGGTCACAAGATAAACTCCAGTACTCANAGTGCCAGGTGTTCTTAGGGCAGAGACCTCCAATGTCCTATGTGAGGAGTTCAACAAAAAGAGATAATTACCCATGAGCCACTAGGTTCTAACTACCTTCCTAGTAAGGAATTTGACATTCAGGCCAAACATGGAAAGAGCCCAATGTGGTTCCTATAAATAAGGCCCTTCTTACATCAGGATAAAGGATCCAAGGCCTAACAGAAGAAGCAATGACAGGCCAACTCACCCCATGTCACTCTCTAGATGAATTTATATTTCATTTTCTAAAGTGGGCAGTTCATTTGCAATGAGAATGATGTATAGGCTGTAAACATTCTTCTTGATGGTGCCCTTGATCCCCATCAGGATGTGTGGGGTATTTGGAAGAATCAAAGTTGGACAAGGAGATGTTATTTATTCAGTACAGTGAGATAGATTGGGTTTGGAAACTTACTGAAGAGTTTTATGGAGAGGCTTACATCAAGGTATTATAATCAAGGGTTCAAAGGCCTTGCCAGTCAATAATGTAAACTTACCCCTTTAACCAGCTGATTATAATTAGTTTCATTGGCCTGAATAATATTGATCAGTACTACTAGGCTCATAACAAGCACTTGTGTATAAAATTAGTTCTACTAGTTTTGAGACTTTTTTTTATTGTCCAAGGCTCATATTTTGTATAGTAGGTTTTGTTTCACCATTAAAACTCCCAGTGGTTCATATATATATATTAGTATGATATTTGGAGTATGTTGCCTAGGAGTGTGGTCGTGGGGACTCCAGCATCCCTGAAGATGTATCTGTTTTAAAACACACTAATTAATCTTCACCACCATAATGCTGAATCCTTAAGAGAATAAAATAAGTATTTGGTTCTATTTAATTCAAGTAGAAAATATTTCCAAAATAAAGACTGTTTTTTTCAGTCACATGTTAAAAATAATAAATTTGTCAAGAGGATACTCGTTTATTAGGGAACTAAGTCTTAGATACAAACTCTTCATTCTTTCCATGATATATTTATAAAATAAGTGTGTCTATTGGGGCTGGAGNGTAGCTCTCAAGGATAGAACATGTACTTAATAAGATCCTGGGTTCAATTCTAAACACCTACCCCACCAAAAAAAAAATTCCATATTTTGGTCACAGTTGCTGAATAATAAACTATCCTGGGCTGGTGAGATGGCTCAGCAGGTAAAGCTGCCAGCTGCCAAAAGAGCCAGAGTTCACTCCTCAAAACCCACGAGGTAGAGGTTGTCCTCTGACCTCCACAAACACACACACACACACACACACACACAATAAGTTATATAAAATGCAATACATTTTAGAGCTGTTTAATTTCGGCACTCAGAAGGCAGAGGCAAGTTGATCTCTTGTGTTCAAGGCCTGCCTTGTGTACATAGTGAGTTCCAAATCAGCTGAGGCTACATAATGAGATAGTCTTTAAAAAAAATTTTAACTACCCCAGACTTAGAAACTGACATTATAGGGTCCTCAGTGCTTGTGTCAGGAATCTAAAAGGCAAAGCCTCAGTGTCTGAGGCCTCAGCCAGATTAGAGACCTGGAGAGTCTCAGAGGTTAGAGAGTCAAGTCCTTGGGAGGCTCACTTATTCCAGTGGGCAGCAGTTGCTGGGAAGGAGTGAAGAGGGCAGCTAGAACCCATCCAAAGCCTCTAGAGAGTGTTAGTGTCTCCAAGCACAGAGGTCTGTAGGTTTCTTTTTTCTTTTCTTTTCCTTTTTTTTTTAAACTCACAACCTTAGCCTCCTGACTTTTTGGATTACAGGCCTGTGCTACCACTCCTGAAAGTGGACTTTGGACAATCATTTATGAACTACTATTAAAAGTCACTCAGCCTCACTTTGGTGCATTTAATACGTAATAAAGGAATTCACACCATAGCCCTGATACAAAAGGAAGAGAAATTCAGTGGGAAGAGTGGTCGAGTTTGTGATCATGTTTGAAATCCTCCACAAGCTACTCTGCTTAAAAAAAAAATCACTCAAATTTCTGTTTAGAGTGTTGCCGGGCAGTGGTGGCATACACCTTTAATCTCAGCACTCAGGAGACAGAGGCAGGTGGATCTCTGAGTTTGAGGCCAGCCTTGTCTACAGAGCAAGTTCCAGGATAGCCGACGCTACACAGAGAAACCCTGTCTCAAAACGACAATAACAACAACAACAACAAAAAGCATTTCCCTGGGTTTAAGGTCCAGCACTCAGTTTTTAAAAAAGCGTAAGGTTAGTGCTGTAGTTACAGTGCACAGCACTTGCTTAGTATACATATGGCTCAATCCCCATAACCAAATGTGTGTAAGAGTGTGAGAAAGAAAGAGTGTGTATGTGTGTGTAAATAAATTAAAAATGTGTTCTTTCCCCCCCAAGGTTCCCCCAAAGTTTTGTTCCCTGATGGTATAAGGTTTCAAGGTCAAAAACCAAGACCTTAATCATTTAATTCAGTNCAGGCTCCACTCCCTAAGTAGAATTCCTTCCATATTAAGACTGGTGAGCTAGACAGAAACTGTCCCAAGGACTGGGATGTTTACCCTCTGTGGATGCCCATTCAAAGAGGAGGGGATGGAAGGCTCATCAACGCTGGCCATCTGTGTTTGCAGCTTGCCTTCATAACCTAACTACTTCCCCCACAGAAGTGTCTGCATTGTGATTTCTGTTCCTGAAGTACAGTCTGAAATCTATGTCCACTCCTGTGAGTCATGATGAAGCCACTATACATCTCAATATATGGTCTACTCTGTTAGAGAGAAGGAACACAGCCGGGAATCTGCAAAACTATCTGCTCTGTGTTTGAGCTCCTTGTGCTGCTGTGAACAAGGTCCTCGAGTCTCTTGGAACACTGGTCTCAGTGGAGAAAATTCACAAGACATGCCCTGAAGATCTTTTCAGTGCCTTTCATCTGTCTGGAACATTCTTTGAAGCAATGCTTTAGATGTTTCTGAGGTTGTGACAACAGATTTTACAATCCAGATCTGGATTTGATCCATTGCCCTGAAACCATTTCTTAATTTGAGAATCATTTGCCATCTGGAGAAGCTGAGAATAAGGAACAGTTGTATTTTGAAGCCCAGCAGTTGCGGGCTTCTTTATATTTCCTCCAAATTCTGTATGAAAGATGAAGAGTTCTTTATTAGGATCTTCTCTTTCTTCTCACATTTTTTTTTTCATAGCAGGAAGCCAGATGGCATTTCCTTTACTCTGTCTAGAAACCTCCTTATCTAGATCACCACACTTGCTAGGTGCATTTTCTATCCTTATCTCTTCATTGACACCAAAATTGTCATGTTACCTGCCCCTTAGTGACCAGAATGCCTTTTATTCTGGTCTGAGGTCTTGTTTTCCTCCCCTTACTTGCAGACTTCACTTTACACCTCTTAGAAATCCATCAGTGTCCCCCCAGGAGGCTCCTCTCCCACCTCCTACCCACTTCCCAAAGCCTATGCCAACTGAGTTAGGGCTGTTACAGTGGCATCCCCTCTTCTCTCCATATTTTTATTCCAGTGACAGTTGCTAGGTAACAAAGTATCCCAGACCCAGGAGAAATAAATAATTAAATCACCATCTTATCATGCACACAGATTCTGTGGGCTGAGTTTGGAAAGGGTCAGTGGGACCAGTTCACCTCTGCTCCACAGTGCCTTGGGCTTCAGCTGGGAGGCTACTAAGGCTGCGTCTCAGCACTTTCTGTACCCTGAGAGCAGCCGTCTACCTCCTGTGAGATCCACATGGGAANTGAATCCCAGTTAGAGCTATCTAAGAGGATGGAAATTTAATCAGAGCATGTAGCTGGAAGTGGGGCCTTTGGGAGGTGATTACGGCTGGATAAGGTCCTGAGTAGAGCCCATGCTGAAGACGGGTGGCTACACTGGAAGAAAGAGAGACCTAAGAGACTCACACATAGACCAAGAGATATCCTGCCCCATGTCTGGATTCTGCTAGCAAGGATGACTCCAAATGTGTCTCCTCAACCACAGACCAGAGCGATGTGCCAGAGTAAACCTTGTTTCATCATTCATTGCCTTGCCTGTGATACTGTGATGNGCTAGTACAGTAGAAAAAGATTAAGATAAACACCAGGCTGTGAAAACACTGAGGCCCTCATGCTTGCCGGGCCAGANTTGGGATTCCTCAAACCAATACTGCTGACCCAGAATTCCTGTGCTCTGTAACGCTTGGCTTCCTCTCAGCATGGTCACCTGAGGACAGTCAGCTTGCTTATATAGTGGCTTGGGGCACAAGTATTTAGTTGTTTTAAGCAATGGTTGTTTACAGGGAGATAAACTCTCAGTTATCCCAAACAGTGTGATCTGTCCATGATGAAACAGTACCATTAAGATTTGGGATTTAAATCTTATTGAGACAAGAAGGCAGGAACAAGAGAAGCAAGAGTGGGGAGAAGAGGAGGGAAGAGTGAGGGAGAGAGAGAAAGAAAGTGAGAAGTTATAAGGAATCCTGTAAAAAGCCAGCCCAGCTGTCTTCCAAGTGTTGGAAGGGAAAACAGAATGAACAGAGTGTTCTCCATTGAGAAGAAGCCAAGTCAATTTGTTAATTGAGATAAAAAGAACATAATTATTGTAGCCCTGCAGTCAAACTGAAGAAATGAAGTAGAGAATAGTAAATTCAAAGAACCAGTGTATATATCAGAATACAAGCAGAACCAGGAGAAATTGCATGACCACTTTGATATCATCAACACCCACATCTCTCTAGAGGGCAGAAATCCCCAGGTTACTATGGTCCTCTGAAATGTGTGTTGAGAGGACTATAGCCAGCTGAGAGAAGAGGGCCTCCTACTGAGAAGACCATGGAGTAAATCTGGAACAATCACCCTCAAGGGAATCAAGACATAGTGGTCTCCTCCCAGGAAGTTCTCAGTGGTCCCTGAGGAGTGAATTCTTTAGTGTGACATAGCCTATTATGTTACTAGTCTTTTGTCATGAAGCACCTAAGCCTTTGCTGTGATTCACATGCTTCAGAAATGAGTTCATCTTTAAGATTCTGAGATTTACAGCTGTTATTGTCAGGACTCATAGTTTTCTCTGACGTGTGCATGGGGACACACTCAGGTTGAGGTATAAAGACATGGGAGGAAAAGGAAATGTGAAACAAATCAGTCAAAGTGACAGTTGAAGTGGCCCTCAGCAGACTATGACCCCTACCTGCCACAGCAACCAACACAGCTTAAATTTCAAACTACCTTTCAAGTGCTTTTAGTTATTGTGAGTGTTTGAACCCAGGGCCTCAAGCATGCAAGGCAAGTACTCTATCACTGCGTGGCATTCCCAGCCCAAAGGTAATTGGAGGTCGGGGGACAAACCTACATTCTGTTATTATAAAAATTTAGGAGTTGGAGGCCAGCCTGGTCTACAGAATGAGTTCCAGGACAGCCAGGGCAACACAGAGAAATCCTGTGTTGGAAAATAAAAGGAATTTAAGTAGCCCCTTTAAGACCACCAGCATAGGGTTTAGCTGGTATGTCACTTTTAAAAATTAGAATTTGTCATAGATTAATGCAATTCTCAGAACTCATCAGAGAAGTTTCCTTGTACAGTGGACAGTTATTAGCAAGAAACTCCCAACTGATCAAAATGCAGAGCCTGTCAGTGGCAGGCTCAGCCACAGATGGGACATCTCCATCATCCCCCTGCCAAGGCTCTGAGACCATCACAGAAGAGGAGGCAGAAAGACTAAGAGCCAGAGGTCAGGGAGGACCAGAGAAAGACTGTCTTCTAGATGTGACAGGACCGCTGTACTCATGAACTGATAGCAACTGTGTTCCAGTGCAAGACCTTTATCAATCAGATCAGTCTAGTCAGCATTCTGACATGGAGTGAGGAGGGGCTCATGAACCCCACCCTAACCGGAGCAATTTACAGAGTCTGATGAGTTCTAGGAAAGGAGAGAGAATTTTTAAGGGCATGTTGCCTAGTAGGTTGACCATATCCAGTGGATGGCCCCACCCCTACAAGTATATGGTCAGCACAAATTGGACTCTGGGTTATTTTTAAAAAGTGGACATGAAGTGGAGAAGGGGTAGAGAGATGGGAAGAGGAGTGAGGGTAAATATGATCAAAANATGCATTTTATAAAATTCTCAAAGAACTAATTCAAAGATTTTTTTTAATTTATGTATTTATGTGTTTATTTTTCTGTACTAAGGATTGGACATATGGCCTTACATATGCTAAGCAAGCATTCTACCACCAAACTACATCCCCAGACCTTTATTCATTTATTTATTTTTAAGTTTTGAGACAGGATCTACCAGGCCCATCTGAAGACTAGCAATTTTTTAATTTTTTTNGTAATTCTCAGTCCAGTAGTATATACCTATGTAAATAATGGATAGGGAGATAGTTCAGTATTTTGTGAATTTATTCTTACTACAATGGAGCCTTGGATTTAACAGTCTAAGTAGTCATCTTTGTAACCTGTAAGAGTTTTTAAAGCTGGGCACAGTGCTCAGTACACTGAAGCAGGAGGATGCTGGCTGCACTATAGAGTGAGACTGTTTCACAACCCACCCATCCACCCCCCAGAAATACTGAAGTCAGTCTTCTGCAGACCCAGAACTAAGCCTGAAAACTGAAAAAGAACAACCTGGGGGAGCACACTGGTGTGAAGGTATATTTCATATCTTGACTTTGGTGTCAGAACCCTCCATCTGTATACTTGAAAATCTATGAATTTTACCAAATATTACAAATAAGCCACATGCAAATTATATTGTAAATTGTACTTCAATTTTAGCATATACCGATTATACAAAATAACAGTTTCATTCTGGTATTTTCATACATATGTGTCATGTGCTTTGACCATATTCACTTCCCATTCTCCTCTCCGGTGTTTCCTTCTCCCTCTCACTAATCCCCTTTCTTTTCCTAACTAGTCTCCCTGCCANTTTCATATCATATACATCTAGATTCCACATATGGAAGAAATCTAGGGTTCTAATACATAAGAGAAAACATTCAGCCTTGTCTTTTTGAGTCTGCCTTGCTTAACATAATCATCTCTGGTCCTGGTCACTTTTCTGCAGGAAACATAATTTCCTTTATCCTTCCTACTGAGTAAAATTCCACTCAGTATATATACCACTTTTTAACCCATCTATCTGTTGATGGGAATCTAGGCTGCTGTAAACAGTGCCACAAGGAACATGAGTTTGCAAGGTATGTTACGTTCCAGTTCCTTCAGGTATTTGCCTAGAGTGCTGTGGCTGAATTAGTAGCTCTCTTGTTTTTTAAGGAATCTCCACATTGATTTCCATAATGGCAACACATTTACATTCCTACCAGCAGTTAATGACTCAGTTTTTTTCTTTTTTTCTAAATTTTTTTCAATTTTTCTTATTTATGAATATGGATGTTTTGCCTACATGTAAGTGTATGCACCATATGCATTCAGTGCCCTTGGAGGCCAGAAGAAGGCATTGGGTCCTCTGGGACTGAAGTTACAGAGGTTGTGAGCCACCATGTGAGTGCTGGTTCTCTGGTGGTACTCTTAAGTTGTATAGGAGTGGGAGTGGGAGTTATATGTTTTAATTTCTGGTTAATTATTTTTTACCTGCTATTTATAAAAATAAAAAAGATGTGGGTGGCATATGTCTATCAAATAAAAATCACATTACAAACTGGAGAGATGGCTCAAAGGTTAAGAGTGCATTCTGTTCTTTCTGAGGTCCCAAGTTCTGTTCTCAGCACCCACACTAGGCAGCTCACGACTGGTCATGCTCCAGGAGATTCTCTTCTGACCTCCTATGTGTATGTGTGTATGCATGCATGTGTACACACACACACACACACACACACATATAAAAGCTTTCTGGTTTAGTTATATTAAAAGATCCAGGTGGAGTTCTCTGTTGATCAGCCAGATCTGAGGCCTTTCATACTGTAACTCCAAGGAGAAAATTTATTTTCTCCTCTGTCTATCGCACTTTACTGCCACAGATTACCAAGTAGCTAGAAAAAGCTATAACCAATAAGAATGACAAAATAATAATAAATACACATGAGCCCTTGCCACTTGCTGTAGAAAGGGGTATTGTTTGTATACATGAGGTGTTATAAAATAAAAATAATGTATATCCAGAATTGTATGCTGGCCTTAAAGAATTGAAAGCCATCAGGTCTGACCTCAAGGAATGAACTCTAGTTAGACAGGCATAGATCATGCAGATAGCAGGAAGATGTGGCCTTCTAATCATCTGAGTTTTACTAGTGTGTTTCCTAATGCAAGCCATCCTTTCACTTGTGAATTCAGCTTGTTGATTGTTTTGGATTTTCCCATCTATACTC
>LZPO01074928.1:136043-151219 GCA_001675575.1 Neotoma lepida
CACGAAACAGCAATGCTACCCTATAGAACTGTGGTATATGCTACTTGTTAAATTAACTAAATGTACTTGAGTGATTAAAACTGATTTTGAAAGGATGAAAGAAAGGGAGAAGAACGGGTATTGGCTTCTCTTTTCTGAATTCTGTGATGCAGACTCACAAGTTTAATTTTTATGTTGTGCAAATTCAAGAAAATCNGCTCTAGGTGTGTGATCTGTAGGCGAGAAGCTGCAAATGAGGTGGGAGAAGTGTTCTAAATGTGGCCGCCGATGCTAAGGCCCAGGTAAGCAGAGCTCCGTGCCATGTTAAGGGGAAACAGGCATTCCATAGAGACAGAGGTGAACCCCGAGAAGAGGCAGCAACATTTTCCAGCCTTACAAGGGATTACAATGTGAATCCACATTCAGGGACTCTCGACAGTCCATCTGTCATGAGGCTCACCTCCCGTGTGACCCTGACTTGGTTGCAATGTAATGGGGCTCTTACGGGATTTTAAAAAGGAAAAAGGAAAATCACCAAATAACTTACTGTATATATATATGAAATTCTAAAGCCGTACCCTGATACCGCCTTTATAAGTCCAGGCTCTCTGATGGCTACCTCTAGGGGCTCTTTGAAGCCTGTTTCTGAATTTTGAGAGTTCCATCTNTTGGATTGATTCTTCCTTAGACTGTACTTTCTAACTCTCACTAGTGGAAGGTAAATCCCAGNCACCATTGTGTGTGACTAGCCCCAGAGTCCTTGATAAATAAATGCATCATTGTTAAACAATAGCCATGTATTCAAAAGAGAAGAATCCAAATCAGAAGTACAACTTCAGCAAAAGGAAAGGGTTAAAAATCAACGTCTAGGCCCTGACAAATTTGGGTGAGTTGCTAGATATTAATAACCTATTATCTCACTCTGAGTCACACAGTCTTTCTGAAAGAGAAGTAGCAGGATATCAAAGCTGGTATTAGATTAAGAAACTATAATGTTGGGCATGGTGGTCCATACCTGTAATCCCAATAATCAGGAGACTGAGGCAGAAGATCACAAATTTGAGGCCAGCTTGGGCCACAAAACAAGACCCACTATTTCAAAGAAGAAAAACTAGGATGTGACCTCAGCAGCATGTCTTTTAAGGCCACGGNCTACCACCACATCTGGGCAGCTTTTGAGATGTATTAGAGAATTGCCCTTGAAATTNTTGTCTTCTTTTTCTNACAGATTAGAGTTAGAAAGCCACAGNTGTCCTCAGACAGGCCTGGCAGGTGCCTGTAATGCAGATTCCTAAATGTGCCATCTTTTGCTGCACCTCCTCTACACAGAGAAACCAGAAGGTCTGGAGACCCAAATCCTTTAAACATGCAGCCATGTGGTTTAAACACTTGCCCTTAACATCCTNCTTGGTACCTGAATATCAAACAGCCCAGGAGAGCTGNTGGCAAGTGCTACAGTATTCTTTGGGGAGACAGCTACTTTGACAAGTTTCCCCTTCCTTCCCCCTGACTCACCCTGATCTACCTAAAAAGGGNTAATCTATTGCAGTTTTATCCTCAGGTTCTATTAGTGGGTTCTCTATAGTGNAGTAGCAAAAAGGAAGCACAGGGAAGGCTGGTAGTGGCTTTCAGGTTTCTGAAGACGTTGTTTTTGCAAAAGTTCACCATCTTCACATCTCTCACATGAGGGCATTGATTGACTGCAACCCAAAATAACAAGGTACTGCAGGTGATGCCCTGTCTTCTTTCCCATTATTATGGGGATGCTGACACCATGGACCGATGCCAGAGAGTCATCCTGGGAATTCTAGGGACTGCTTGATGAATTTATTCCTAACCCCCTCAACCTACCAGTCATTCTTCTAAAGAGCAAGATCCAGGTAAACTCCAAAGAAGAAACAGAAATCCTTAAGGAAAACAGTCAGGAGAAGCTGACCCCACCAGAAATTATGGAAGAAGACCTTGGGATTTACCCACTAAAGTGGAAAGGGAGGGAGCAAACTTACCAGAGAGGCTCCCCATGTCACTGATAGATTATAATAGCAAGGTTAGTTTTCATTAAGTCATCCCTAGAGTATTCTTTCCTTATAGGATGTAATCATTCTACATGTATACTCCATTTAANTGACTTAAACAAAATTGAATATAAATAGATGGACCTATAATAAAACATCCTTAATTTCTTTTGGACTCATCCAAAGTTTTCATCAGTAAGTAAGTGAAAGGACACAAAATAGGTCTAGGGCTGTCTCTTATACACATCTAGATGTGTATAAGAGACAGGAGTGAGATAGAGAACAATCAAGGAAGACTCTTGATGTCAACCTCAGACACTTATACATGCGCCCATACATAGATGTGTGAACTTGCATACATACACGCACATATGCACACTATACATACATACATATGGTGCAGAGACTGTCTCTTATACACATCTAGATGTGTATAAGAGACAGGGGTAGAGGACAGCTAAGATGGTTTAGCAGGTAAAGGTGCCTGAATTCAATCTCCACAATGAGTGAGATAGAGAACAATCAAGGAAGACTCTTGATGTCAACCTCAGACACTTATACATGCGCCCATACATAGATATGTGAACTTGCATACATACANGCACATATGCACACTATACATACATACATATGGTGCAGAGATACAGAATAAATAAGATGTAAGAATTTGCAACCCCAGATACCTGCCTCGTAATTTTTTTTATTTTAAAGAATTGAACTACATGGACAAGGTCAGTTAAGAGTACTGGGAAGGACTACAGGAAGGACATTTGACCTGGACCAAAAGGAGCCTCGGATTTAGATTCATGCCAAGTACATGTGATAGAAAGTGAGTGTTGGGAGCAGGAAGTGCTGGAAGTGAGCTGAAGATACAGGTTAGTAGTAGCATGTGTGAAGTCACTTGCCTAGCATGCCCAAGACCCTAGAATCTATCCCCAGCACCACCACAAAGAAAAGAACAAAAGTCTGGAGGGAAAGTAGGAGTGCTTTTAAATGTCCTCAATTAAGAAAATGGGAAATGAAAAAATCAGTTTCTTACAGTNGCTTGTTGACGGAGCAAAACTTAAGGATATTATTTGATGTAATCAAGATAATAAAACCAAGCAGTGGTGTGTACACCTCTGCAGAGGCAGGTAGATCTCTGAGTTAGAGGCCAGCCTGGTCTACAGAGAGACCAGGACAGCCAGGGCTACACAGAAACCCTGTCTAAAAACAACAAATAAACAACCATAGATGAGAGCTAGGGTGGGTACATTGGCTAAGATGTAGGTGAGGTGGTTAGTAATGATAGAAGCCTGTCTGTCATTGAAGGAACTCACTGAGTAGTAGGGAACATTGACAGATAAAGAGCAGCATCTATGTGCAGATTAGTGAGTAGAGTTAACCATGAGAAGGATTAAAAATAGGCATGGTCCAAAACAAGTGGGAGAGAAGGTAGCAATGAGTCAGGGGACTTGCTTTTCATCTGCTTCTGTACCCTGCGTGGGTTCCTTTGCTAAGAGCTAATAAGGTAATGTTTTTAATTGCCTCAGCAAAATCACATTTACTAGATGTCAAGAGGAAGTGCTTTCTGATAGCCCAAAATTAATTCAACAGGGGAAAAGAGGGTTGAAAGTATTCTTTCTTCACAAGGTTATAAAGAAATTCCATTTGAAAAATATTCTAGGGCCTGGAGAGATGGCTCAGCGGTTAAGAGCACTNACTGCTCTTCCCAGAGGACCCGGGTTCAATTCCCAGCACCCACATGGCAGCTTACAACTGTCTGTAATTCCAGTTCCAGAGAATCTAGCATTCTCATNCATACATGCAGGCAAAACAACAATGTACATAAANTAAAAATAAATGAAGTTAAAAAAAGAAAAAAAAACAAGAAAAATATTCTAGAAGGTACTAGTCAATATGCTACCGATGTCAGAAGAAAGGGTTAATTCCTTTCTTGACCTAAAGACATTTCAATATTTCTAATTCAACCCCTATTCTTTGTGCTGCTATCTTCTAAAGAAGAGAGGATTACCTATCCCAGACCCCCAGANTTTACAGTTTTCTGGGANACTTGGCAAACTTAATGAAAACAAGAGTTCCTGGGAAGGTGAAAAGGTTTGGAACAGGAAGCAGTCCAAGAGGAGCATTAAGAAAGTCCCAGCGAGGGGTAGGCCATTGGGAAGGTTGCAAGTATCGATTTCAGCTAGAGCTTTGTGTTCTATTAATTGACTGCTTTTTTACCAACCAAGTTTTCTTTCCCTACCTATCCCAACCCTTCCCTCCTGATACCCTCTCTCCAGCCCCACCAGCCCTTGAGCACCTCTCGCTAATGTACCTTTGCAAGCGGGGGTGGTGGAAAGACCCCAAAGAGCCAAGCATAGTGGCACGCTCGTGTAATCCCTACACTCAGGAACTGAGGCAGGAGGAGAGCTAGTTTGGGCTTTAAAAGATCCCTTTTGGGTCTTTTCTGAGCACTGTGTCAGGTCATATTTCATCAGGAGCCGTTCTCAACCTGAGGTTTTCTCTCCTTTTCCTTCTGCCCTCGCAGCCTTGCTCTCTGTGGCTGTGGCCTCTGCTTCCGCTTTTGCTCAAGCTGCTTGCCCCCTCTTGCCCTCTTCCCACTTTAGCCAGCCTGCCTTCTCCAGCCTCAGGTTATCCCCACCTCCTCTCCCTTGCCTTACTCCTAACAGCAATTGTGGGTACTGGATGGCTTCATGGAAAAGTATGCACAGTATTAATAGACATATGCATGTATGTGCCTGTATGAGTGTGTGTGCAAGTGTAAATGTGTGTCTGTGCACTTGTGCATGTATATATATAGATATATATAGATATATATATTCATGCATGTGTTCATGTGTGTATGTCTGCATTCGTCTGTGTGTGAGTGTTAGAAACAATAGTATGTTAAAAATACACCCAAGTTCCACCTCTAACTCTCCAATAGTTAACTTGATACCATACACCCTAAACTTTGGCATTCCAGAATCCATCCAACCATAGAGAATCATGTCAGAGTGTGATTTTGTCCCATTGTAGATTTCTTTGAACTTGACAGCAGTGGCTCTGAAGACAGGATGTGTTAGAAGAACCCTAGAATGTGTGGTGTATGGCTTCACAGCATTAGGGCTGGAAGGAGGAAATGATCTGCTCCACATTTTCTAACCAAGGAAGCTTGATTAGACGATTGTCCATCCTTAGCAATACCATACAAATAGAAAAAACAGTTGACAGGAAGAGGACAGATAACTCCGGGGGCACCAAGTTCTGGGTGCTGGTGACTGCAGTGGCACTGGAGTGAGGGATTCTGGCGAGTTCAGCATTGGTCAGATGGAAGTGGAACTCGTCTCTGGCTGCTTAATTACAGCTGTGTTTAAAGACCTCCAGAGGAAGATAGTCTACATTCCCTGACNATCTCTTTAATGACTTTAGTATCCCAGAGAGCTAGGGAACTTTGGTCCTATTTCAACCCAAAATTCCCCTACTCTGCTTTATTCTGGTGCTTAGAGACTGGGAAATAGCTGTCCAGTCTAGTGGCTCACCCTATACCCTCAACTTTTCTCTCTTCCTCCTTTGTTTGCTGGCTCTCTACTAAATTCTAATTATGCATACTACAGATGCACAGCAGTTGAGAAGCTGTGAGGGGTGACTATAGAATTTTATTTCCTTCCTGACTCTATAAGGAACTGGAAATGCAGATTTAGCTAGATAGGAAGAGTTCCCAGCTCTGGTTCACTCCTGCAGAATTAATGCTTGGGAGAGGAAAACACTGAAAAAAGGAGTTGAGCTTCCTAGAAGGGAATTGCTCACACAGTGGGAGCTCAGCTTCCTGGGAAGGCATTTCTCACACAGTGGAAACTCTCTTCCTGGGAGGGCAGCTTTGCCAGTGGAAGGTGACATTCTCAGGTCAGAGTCTGGGAGTGGCCTTTCATTCCCTTGGGAGGTCACCACCTTAGGAAGTAGGTTAGATAGGGAAGGGCTACCCAAGACAATCACACATGTGTCTTTTGTGCCAGGTGCTAACACAGAATTGGTTGTGCTGGTCTNAGAGCACCACACTGGAGTTAAATATGGGAGCCTGTAGCCCAGTACAGTTCAGAACACTTCTGAGATTAGTCACTGCTTAGCAGGTTTTGGCCTAAAGCAAAGCTGTCCCTAGCGAACAATGGAAATGAATTATAGTTGCCTGCCCGATGTCTTCACCCCTGAGACAACAGATTGCTCACAGAATGTTGTGTCTTCTGCACATACACATATGTAGAAATGAGAAGTTTCTGTGATACCAGGACAGTGAGACTGTCATAAACGCTTACTTACAACACAGACCTGGCTTTGGTTTTTGTGTTATCTGGCCATAGTTGTTTGATTGTCAGCTAACATTTGCCAAGCACATAGAACAAAAAATACTCTCTACAAATTGAAGACAGTCAGGAGTAACTTAAAACCTCCAACCTTAAGAGCTCACATGTAGAAAGGGCACCCTGCATATAAGCATCTAGGGCACAGGAGCAGAGAACCAGGCCCTCAGCTGTGCCTTGGGGCCGCCGGGAAGATGGCTGTAAGTCATCCACATCAGGCAGGGAAGTAAGGGAAGGCGGGGCCTGTNCCACACTCGTCTGGGTGGCAAGAGTCAAAGCAGGAAAGTTCGGTGCAATTGTCAGGCACCTTCTGTGTAAGTGACTGCCAGGGACAACCCAACACAATAAAGCAATCTATCTCCTTTAGTGACAGTGTCCCAGACATGACAAAGGCCATGGCAAACTAACTTGTACACTGCACTTCGGGAGCTGGTAGGTTATCTAAGGTGAATGGACTAATCCAATTTGTGCTCTAGAAAGAGAACTCTCAGCCATGAAGAAGACAGTTTGCAGAGGGATGAGGCTAGAGACAGAACCTCTCTACAGAGCANTGTAGAGTTAAATGTTACTTGTTTTAAAAACTAAACATATTTTCAACTCAAACTTGCCTAAATATTGGTTAGAAGAATGTCTGTGTTTGCAATTAGAATTGTTTTGAACTGCACAAAGTTGCATAGGTTTCTGAACATGTCTTAGCCTTTTATTGTCATTATTAGTGTGTATGCACTCATGCTCACCATGGTGAGCGCATAGAAACCAGGACAACTCTCAGGAGTTGGTTCTCTCCTGCCATCTTGTCTGATCTGGGATTGAATTCAGGCCTGTTCACAAGGCTCTATAACCACTAAACCATGGCCTGTATCTTAGCTTTTTTAAGTTCTTAGTAATTTTCAAAAATACTGGCTGCCTGCCCCCTTTCTGTCAACTTGTCATTGGGGTANCAGAGACTAGTCAGGGTTTGTGGGCTGTTTGTTTGATCCCACAAAGAATTCTAACAAGTACTTGGGGAAAACTTCAAGGTTTTCTTGAGAAAAGGTAGCAATGCCAACCATTTCCAATCATCACATTTAGGCTGGAATTTGCATAATCATCATCTAGAAGGCTGCTACTGGCCATCACTGTGACACACCCATCACTGTGACACACCCATCACTGTGACATGCCTTTTGAATTGTTTTGTTAGCTCTGCAAACAGGTTTGACCAAGCCACCCACACTTCTCATTGGAGCCTGTGAAACTACTGAATGCATCTCTGAGATGAATGNCTCAGATAGGGGTGTGGTTTCTGAGGCCCAGACCTNAGGTCCTCAAACACGGCAGTGGAACCAGCCATGGCCTTGGTTTCACAAGGCGCATTCAGTAGAACACACATTTAAGGTGTCCTGTGATCACCCACTCCTGGTGCACATGCCTTTTTACAAGGCTGTGTGCGCTTGATAACTNACAGCAAAGACAGAGAAAGGACCCCACAGTGGCCAAGGCATTTTGAAGGGACTAGCTATTCTGAAGCCAAGCCAGTGGCATGTTCATGCTGAAAAGGCAGTAGGACATCTCAGAGGCTGAGGTGGCCTTCATCTGTCTGTCCCTGTCCTTANGGGACAGGAGCCCTGGGATCTTCTGCATAGCCTTTTTGTACTGTTTCCTTTTGCTAAACTGAGGATAACAGTTGCTTTTATGTGCTTCCTGGATTTCAACTAAGCACCAGGGTGGCACACTGTAGGTGCTCAACTGGTGCTGGCAAGTTTCACCATGGTTACCACAGAACAGGCTCTGTCTAGATCCCTGCACTCACTCACTCCCTCACTCAACATATTCTCTTGAGCAAAGTTCCTTTGCTGAACATTGCTGTCTGCTCTGAGATGACAACCCTGAACAAAATAGCAAGATTGTCTTCTAAGAATGTCGAGACAAAACACTCTACCTAACTCAGCTTCATTTTNCTCTTTTTCTCCTGTTGACTTGTGTCTACCTTCACCCTGTGGCCCTTCCCAGGAGCCCCTTACTCTCTCTCTCAACCAGAAGCTACTATTTCCTTGACAGCTGTACCTGAGGACTCAGAGGCCAACAGCCCAGTCATAGGCTGTTCTTATATCTACCCCAGGCCCTGGCAAGGGGACCAAGTACAGGGCTGGAAATCCAGTCTGTCTGCCCTCCACACAGCTCTGCTGCTCCCCACCTCAGACTCAGAGCCACACAGTCCTTGTCTANAGTTGTAGAAATATCAGACAGATGTGTCTTGGGGGCCTGGTGTAGCACACATCTGTGTTGACTAACAAGTTTTAAAGGAGAAAAACCAAGAATAAGACCACTTTTTCTCTTTTCTTTCTTTCTGAGGCTGGCCCATGATCCTCCTGCCTCTACCTCGCAAATATTGAGATTATAGACATGTGCTGCCATATCTGGCCCACAGGCTGCCTTCAAATCCCTTTTTTAGAAATTTATACTTGAGGCTCCAAATGAGTAATTAGTTTATTAGAAATGAATTCTGTCATTAAGGTGACAACCACAATTACAGCTTTATTATTTTGAGCCCACTCAACTTTGTTTCCAAATAAATGGGTCAAAAAGTATTTTCCTAACTGAGGTTGGGCTCAGTTAAATTTCCAACTAGATCACTCCTCCATGTCAGGCTCTTTTTTTTTTTTAAAGGAAAATTGTTTTGTTACACTTGTTTGTTTATTTGTGTGCGCATGTGCTACACACCCCCCCCACTTCAGTGGCTCTGAAGTCATTCCACAAACTCCACAGTGCAACCCAGCCTGCTCTCCTGGCCTGTGGAGTTCTGCCCCTATTCCTCTATCCTTTCCTTCCTCGGGGCAAGGGCTGAAGATAGAGTTACTCCATCGCTCCAGGTCTCCACGGTTCTTCATTACGGCTTGTGATCACTGTTACGTTTCCTCTGGTTTACAGTCTTCTTTAGCTTGTCATCTCCCTGTAAATGAGCCACAAGTTCATGGAGAACAGGGAGCGTCTCACTGTCATTTGACTCATCCATGGAACCTAGCACAAGGTAGCAGCCTCCCACCCAAAGTTGGGAGGACTGGGAATTTACCTGGCCAAGCCCAGCACACCAGCACTAAACTACTAAGCACGGGGTGTTGGCTTAGAGAGGAAAGAACAAGATGGGGTTCTGACTCACATTTCCCCAGGTGATACTGGGCAGAAAGCTGACAGAGCCCTGTCTCCAAAAGGCAATGAGTAACTAGAAACTTCTGGCTGACAGCCCCTTGCTCAGCCTATTTTGACTGATTAGCAGAGGGAACAAGGTGAGAGGCAAGAGGAATCACACCGTGTGTCACCTGTCTCAATTCACAGCCTGACCTGAGCTCCAGTGCCTGTGGCAGCTCACGTCATGGGAAGCCAGAGTTGCAACGTGGCAAGTTCTTCTCCATATGGCCAGTGGGCAGGCTGGAGGCAACACACTGCCTTCAGATCCTGCAGGAGAAGTTAAAGCAGATTTTATTCAGTTGCTGGCACTCCTCAGTCTTACACTACTTTTGTGTTCCCATAGATTGTTTAGCCAGCAAGAATTGTACATAACTTGAACATACTTAACCCAAAAAGAACTAAAAATTTAAGCACACTAAATTGACATTAAACTGACAGGTGGTAGTTGGAGGTGAATGTCACACGTGTAGTGAATGCTCAAATGTTCTATACCTCACGGCTTACCTTACCTGTGAGTTATGACAGTTTGAAGAGACTCCTGCTAGTGATCAGGTGCACAAGCTGAGGGAGGATACAAAACCAGGAGCTCATGTAGCCCATGCTGGCCTCGAACTTGCTATGTTGCCAAGGACAACTAACTTCTCACCCCTGCCTCCACCTCCCTGAGATTACAGACAAGTACCACCATTTTTGACTGATCCCACCTTCTTAAACAGTAGGATCTCAAAAACCTTGACAACAGGGACTGGAGAAATGCTTCAGAAGTTAAGAGCACTTGCTGCTCTTGCAGAGGTTCAATTACCAGAACCCACATGGTGGCCCAGAGCTGTCCATAAGTGTGGTTCGAGGGAATCTGAGACTCTTCTAGCTTCTGTGGGCTCCAGGCACATATATAGTAGACATACATACATGTAAGGAAAACACTCATACACATCAACGAAAAACAAATAACTCAAACTAATTTCTTTTAAAAAGTCTTGGCAGCTGGACAGTGGTGACACATGCCTTTAATCCTGGCACTCCAGAGGCAGAGGCAGGCAGATCTCTTGAGTTCCAGGCCAACCTGGTCTACAGAGCAAGATCCAGAGCAGCCAAGAGAAACCCTGTCTCAANAAACAAACAAACAGTCTTGGCAGCACTAAGTGATTTCTGAGCACACAGCAACCAAAGCCTACTCAAATTCAAATGTGCAGTGAACCCAAGGTGTTTCTGTGCTTACCTGAGAATCATCATACTGCTGTTTGTTCTGTGCTGTGTACAACATGTACACTTTGCAGGGTGCATGCCATCACAACATACAATGTCATAAATGCTGTCTGAAACTCTCTGCCTCAGACTCTAGACTTGGATGTAATGAATTGCAGTGTTTCTACTATACATGCAAATTTTCTGCTCTTTGAGAAACATAATGGAGCGGGGCAGTGGTAGCGCACACATTTAATCCCAGCACTTGGGAAGCAGAGGCAGGTGGATCTCTGTGAGTTTCAGGACAGCAGAGCTACACAGAGAAACCCTGTCTTGAAACACTAGTGGGGAGGAGAACGAGAAGCACAATAGTTTACTTATAGAAAACAGAAACTTTTAATATTTTCCTACCATTATTTCTCAGTATGTGAGAATCAAATTAGTATATCTTTGGATTCTATTACATTAAAATTTTGATTTTTTTTTAAATTGCTATTAAAATTTATTACTTGAGGGGCTAGAGAGAGATGACTCAGCAGCTAAGAGTATATACTACTTGTGAAGAGGATATGAGTTCCGTTTCCAGAACACACATCAGATAGCTCACAATCTCCTGTAACTCTGGTTCCAGGGGATCTGACACCCTCTTCTGGCCTCCGTGGGCACTGCACTCACGTTCACAGACCCATAAACAGACAGACAAACACGCATAGTTACAATGTATATGTTTGTGTGTGTGTGTGTGTGTGTGTGTGTGTGTGTATGTGAGAGAGAGAGAGAGAATATTGTGTGTGTGTGAGGAGAGAGAAAAAAAAGAGAGAGAGAGAGTGTGTGTGTGCAGGTGCCTGTGATGGCCAGAAGATAGAAAATGAGAAAAGCAGGAGTGCCAGGCTTGGAAATGGCCTCTGTGTATAAGTGCAGGTGCCTATGGAGGCCAGAAGAAGGCAGCAGATGGCAGATCCCTTAGAGCTAGAGTTACAGGCTGTTAGTTGTCCAGTGTGGGTGCTAAAAATCAAACTTGGGTCTTCGGCAAGAGCAGTACACACTCTTAACCACTGAGCCGTCTCTGTAGCCCCAAAGCTCATTTTGTTAATTCTATTCATGAAAATGCAGTAAAAAGTGAGTGCCTAGCCTCACCTGAAGGTCAGATTTAAATGCTTGTGAGCATGCACACTCATTCACACACAAACACATTCTGTGTGTGAAACACTTGGAGAACATGTATAGATTGATAGTAGCTAGTACTGTGTTTGCTTTAGCCATACGTGCACAAAAACTGGGGCAATACAGAGCACAAACCCACACAAGGTCCCTGCCAGGATCTAGTCAGAACACTGTGCCTATCTTAATTCATATCAACCTCACAGGCCTAGGAGGTGAATCTTATCTGAGGCATAGAGAATTGAAATCACTTGTTCAAGGTCATAGCTAATCGGGAGAAACAAGAACTCAGTAGGTCTGGCTACAGCCTTCTAACTCTGACATCCTATGCCAAAGACTGCACCTTCTCTGCGATGTGGACTGGTATTATTAAAAGCACAAGTAAGAGATGTAGAACAGAAGTGCATTTTAAAATAGAAAATGAGGAAGGCAGGAGCGCCAGGCTTGTAAACAGCCTGTTTCCTTTGGTCTCCTTGGGAAATCATTCTGTAGCAAAGAAAGCAAGAATCCTGGAGGAGCTTTTCCTTCATAAAGAAAGTAGGCTTTGGCCAAGCAGTGGTGGCGCACGCCTTTAATCCCAGCACTCAGGAGTCAGAGGCAGGTGGATCTCAATGAGTTTGAGGCCAGCCTGGTCTGCAAAGCGGGTTCCAGGGCAGCCAGGACTGTTGCACAAAGAAACCATGTCTGGGTCGGAGGGGGGAGGTGAAGGGGGAGGGCAGAGGGAGTAGGCTTTGGGCTCCTTGCTGTTGGCAGTCCTGTTACTAACAGTGAGTCCTCAGATGGAGCGCGGTTTGTTTGCTCTTTTCAAACCACAGGTGTGGGCATGTGATGGTAGCTGTGCCTTACTTATTCTCTCTTGATCCTGAGTGAAAAAAGCACTAATTAAATGTGCTTCCATATCACTATAAATAAAACAATCAGACTTGAAGGACCCTCTTTGCTCCTAAGAGCTGCTGCACCATCAGTTGAATACTGACTATCTAGCACCCATGGTTCTCTCCAGTCTGGTCATTTCCAGGGGTTGAGGCACTCAGGGCTGGAATTTACTCTTGGGGTCAGGAAAGGCCTTGCCTCCCAGACTGCTGCTGTTGGCTATTCTATCCAGATAAGCTGTGTTAAGCCACACTGACCCATAGATCAAATTTAATTCCCAATGAGGATAGTTTTTCATTTTAAAAAATGTGTTGAGAGGAGCTGGAGAGATGGCTCAGCAGTTAAGAGCACTGGCTGCTCTCCCAGAGGACTCAGGTTCAATTCCCAGTACCCATACGGCAGCTCACACCTGCCTGTAACTCCAGTTCCAGGGGATCTGACACTCACACAGGCAAAACACGAATGCACATAAAATAAAAATAAACACTGAAAATTTTTTAATGTGTTGAGATAAAAATATCCAATAAAGCCAGGCAGTGGTGGCACACACCTTTAATCCCAGCACTCCAGAGGCAGAGACAGTTGAATCTCTGTTAGTTCAAGACCAACCAACCTGGTCTACAAAGGAAGCGAGTTCCAGGACAGCCAGGGCTACACAGAGAAACCCTGTCTTGGGAAAAAAAATCAAAATAATATTTTTAGATACCTGAAAATTGCATAGCATTCAAGTCTAGTGCCCAGAGGTAAAATATTATGGGAAGGTAAGTCGAGCCCCATTGTGCGTGACTCAAAAGGCTGAGCTAGGGCTAGTGACTAACCCAGAACTAAGCCAACAAAGCAGCACCTCAGGCTCTACTCAGGCAAGCCACCTTCACCAAAGATAAGGATGGTGAGTGAGGGGAATGACTCTCCTTCATTATTTCTGTATAAACTATTTGAAGTCTCTAGGAGCACCAAGCCACATTGGAAAAGAAACATCATCAAGACAGTGGCTCCACAAGAAACCTATAAATGCCTTAATGTAAACAATAGAAGTTCATTTTCCTTATTAATGTATGTGTATCTGGAGGTGGCTGTGGTAGATACGTACATCTGAGTATAGGTACCCACAGAGGCCAGAANAGGGTGTCGGACCCCTGGAGCTACAGGCAGTTGAAAGCTGTCCAACATGATTACTGAGAGCTGAACTTGGGTCCTGTGCAAGAGCAGTACATACTTTTTTAAAAAGATTTTTTTTATGTGTGTGAGTGTTTGGTGTGCATGTATGTCTGTGCACTGTGTGTGTGCCTGTTGCCTGCAGAGGCTAGAAGAGGATGTTGGATCCCATGAAACTGGAGTTACAGATGGTTTGAAAGAGCACCCAGTGCTCTNCTGTGCTAAACCTCTGAGTCATTTCTCCAGTCCCACCAAAGCCGATTTTAAAGTGATATATAGCCACCTGCCCTGTATCTGCCTAGTCTGTGACAGACTCAAGTAACTGAAGCAGAACTGTAGATAGGTTTTCATCATCTCAGTGACCATAGCAAATGCACAGGCCCAGAACACTGTAATTGCTATTTCGCCTAACAACACAAAGTTTGAGAAAATGTTTTCTTATGTTACTAACTGGCCTCTTCCTGCAGATGTTTAAAATGCATTATTTAACCAGTCTCTATGATTGAGCATCCAGAATACTCCCAGGTTTCAGCATTCTCAGCAGTGCTGTGAATTAGTCTCAGATATGTTTATTCCTATTGTAATTGTTTACTAAAAAAATCCTAGCAAGAGAAGTGTGAGGTTAAAGGTATGTGTTTTCCAAGGCCTTCGATCCTCATTCTAGCTCTGCTCCATAAAGCTGTGTGTATTGTGCTTTTACCAACTAGGAACAAGCCCAGATAGCGCTCTGACAGAGAAGAAACAGTCTCCCCCATTGTTTAGTCCACATTCATATGGATCTACTAGATCCTTGTGTTTTATGAATTATTCATATTCTTTGTCTCTTATTAGTACTTATTATTTGGTACTAATGTTTTCATGTTGGTAGAAATCTAATTTTTCTTTATTTTTAAGATTTATTTATGTATTATATGTATATGGGTGTTTTGTCTGAGTGTACATCTGTACACCAGAGGAGGGCATTGGATCACCTAGGACTACAGTTACAGACAGTTGTGAACCACCATGTGGGTGCTGGGAATTGAACCCAGAACCTCTGGAGAGCAATATTCTTAACCACTGAGCCATCTCTCCAACCCTTGGTGCTTAAGAGCACTTCATGTAGCTATCATACATGGTGAAGACATTCTCTTTGTCTTTTCAAATTGTGTTATCTTTTCTGTAGAAGTTTTGTATTTTATGTGGTCAGATCTGTCTTTTCTTTTATCTTTTGCATGAAAACTTTTTTTTTAAGTCCAGGCATGGTGGCTTATGCCTTTAATCCCAGCACTCAGAGGCAGAGGCAGAGACAGGTAGATCT
>LZPO01074928.1:154454-172718 GCA_001675575.1 Neotoma lepida
AAAAAAAAAGATTATTTTTAAATTTCTTCACTTATCTCTATTCCTCTAATAATAAGCAATTTTCTAAAACTTTTTTAAGTAGCAATGATATAAATACATTTTAATACCTAAAAAAATAAATCTACAAAGAATATGTACATTGGATATTGGCGTATGATTTACGCCTTTTTAGCAGTGTTATAGAGGCCTTCCAACTCCTCTGTGATTCACTATGGAAATTTTGCTTTAATCTTTCTGAGACAGTAAACACAAACAACAAAACTATAACACTATAATATTGAAAAAATTAATATGGCATATTGCTTAAGAAAGGAACCTCTGCTTAAAGATAGAAAATCATTTATATCATGACAATATTCATCATAAAATAGATTTGGCCTAACATACCATTAGTACTGAGCTTTTTTTTAATTCTTTTATTTTTCATATATTTTTAATAATTTATTTAACTTTATTTTATGTGCACTAGTGTGAAGGTATCAGATCCCCTGAAACTGGAATTACAGACAGTTGTGAGCTGTCATGTGGGTGCTGGAAATTGAACTCAGGACCTCTAGAAGAATAGCTAGTGCTCTTAACTGCTGAGCCATCTCTCCAGCCCCCAGTATTGAGTTTTTTATTACTTCACTTATCGAATGCCTTTAATCCCAGCATTGTGAGGCAGAGGCAGGTGGATCTCTGAGTTCAAGACCAGCCTGGTCTAGACAGCTAGTTCCAGGATGGCCAGAGCTACACAGAGAAACACTGTCTCAGGAAAATAATAATAATAATAATAATAATAATTCACTGTCTTAGAAGGTTGGGTTGGACATATTTCTGGAGACTAGTACTCCTCTGGAGAGGCATTTTCACATGGTGTTTCGTCCCTCTTCACCAGTCCTGCATGTATCTAACACATGAACATCATACAGGCCATTGACACCATGTGTGTGTCACAAACCTCAACATCAAGGGATCACTTATGACTCAGAGATTGCTGCTGACCTTTGAAGTCTAAAGTGTATATTTGTTTTTAAGTCATGCAATCTGTGTGTGTGTGTGTGTGTGTGTGTGTGTGATGATACCAGATAAAAATTCAGGGGATCTCTCCTCTGGAGTCTCATATGCAGCAGAGGTCAAGGCAATGGCCTGCTAAGAGCCTCCCAAAGAACTCAAGTGGGTTCTAACCTACTTCAGCCTGCTTCCTTCCCTTTCCCTTCTCTTTGTTTTGTTTTGTTTTATTTGAGGCAGGGCCGCATGTAGCAAGGACTGGCTCTGAATTATTGATCCTCCGCCTCCCTAGTGCAAGGATTGCAGGTCTGTACGAGTGCACTCAGCTGACCCCTTTCTCTTAGGATAAACTTTCACTATGGCCATCTTGGTGGACCATAAGCCCAGAAAGGCAGGTTTGGGCCTTTGTGGCAACTCTGTCCACATTAGGAGCAATCCAAGGATCTGTAAACCAGCCTGCCCAACCTCAGAATGCTCTGCAGTAGAAATTCCATGCCTACAGGTACCTAAACCAAGACCTGCCAGTCCCTTGAGATGTGCTGCTTGGTGGGCCAAGATATTAATGAAGGACCTTTCTCCGTCTGCATATCTGTGATTCTAAGAATCGCAGGCTCCTGACTTCACAGAAGCCACCTTTATGCCTGAGGACACAGCCCACACGATATGTTAACAGCGAGGCAGGATGGGAAAGCATGGCATTTATTCCATTCCCCTGGTCACTTTGTCACATTCCTTATCTGTAAAATTGGGATAAAAATACCTGCCTCGTGGAGTTTTCACAGAGATGAATCTAAGTCGGGAAACAATGTAAACTGCCTGGTGCCATCTCTGTCAGGTGCTCGGTGACTGACGTATTGTTTGATGTTCCACTGTATATTGTGTACTATAAATACACAAGGGAGACCTGATTGCTGTGTAGAGCAAGACAAATGCCCCTTTTTCTATAGTGTGGTCAGGCAGTGGAACAGATCAGCAAAACCTCCAGCCAAAGCACACAGAACACATAGCCAGTTGCCCTCAGCTGTCTGGGTTGCATCTCTGAATAAGGCATTGGATCTTGGTCTGTCCATATGACCCTGAGGTGTTGCAGGTTGTGAACTGGCAGGGTTGGAATACCTTCCTGGGGGCTCTCCTATGGGCATGTGAACTCATTTGCCGTATTTAGGAGCATAAAGATTGAGGGAAGCAGTGGGTTCTCTTTAAATGATTATCCCTACAGCTGTGTGTCCTCCACCCCAGCTCCTTTGTCTGCTTTCTCTAGGAAAGTTGCTGGGAAGGAGCCAGCATGCGGGAATTTAAAAGACAACTGCCACAGAACAGAAATATGTGCTAAAAATACTAAAACCAACAAGGATTCATCATCTGAAAGCAGAATAGACTGTGTGTGCCCCTGCTTCTGGACCTGCTCACTCCGTGATGGCTCTGTGCTATTCAGGGGTGACAGTAATTATGGAGCTGGAGTGCTCCTTGGCAGAGACAGACAGAGCTTGGAGCAGAGGGATGGTTTCCATGGCAACGGCACCAGCATCTGAATGACTTCCTGTCACAACAAGTTGGTGATTTAATGAGTTCATCACCGAATTCCAAAGGAAAGCCAGAGAGTGGATGAGCTACTGTTGAGACCTTGGAGTGGCTCATCCCACAGTGTGTGTGTATGGGGGGATGGGGAGGATCTTCCATCCAGTGCAGCATNGGAAGGGACCAGGTGCTCTGTGTGGCACTAGGAGCCTGGGAGCCCTGTGGCAGTATACCAAGAGGAGGGAGTCTAGACAGAATCTGTTCTGAGAGGGCCGCCTTGCTGTTATTCTCAGANTGTGAAGGAATCACAGGTCCTCATGAGAAACCTAAGGAAATGAATGGTCACAGGAGTTCAGCTCAGGCTTCAGATACATCCTTTCAGTGCTGCAGGTCCTTTAGAAAGTAACAGCCCTAAGAGAAAGACCCTAAATTCTAGTAATGTGCAAACAGAAGGAAAGGGTTTAAAAAGCAGAGCACCTATTCTTACTTTTCATCATAGTACAGGGAGAAGCATTTAATATGGAGCAGAGGTCAATCACTGGGATCGCTTCCAGAATTAAAGTTTCATCTGTGGCCAGGGGCATATAAAATTTGAACTGAGGGGCTAGGGACATAGCTCAAGCAGTGAAGTACTTGCCAAGCAAGCATGAGGCCCTAAGTTCCATCCCCAGCACCTACAAAAGAAACCATGTGTGGTGGCACACACTTGTGTCTCCAGCACTGGGAAGGTAGAAATAGACAGATCCTCAAGGCTTNCTGGGCAACTAACCTAGCCCAACCCGTGGTGAGCTCCAGGTCTCAGTGAGAGACCCTGTATCTAAAAACATTGTGGAATGACACCCTAGGTTGACATCTGGCTTCCACACAACCATGCATACATGCATATACACATATTTGTGCATACATGCACACACACAACCGTGCATACATGCATACACACATATTTGAGCCAAGGGGTAAGAATGCATTAGAGTGAACTGTCNCTTCATCATCCTTACTAATGATAGTCTACTGTTAGGCTGCTAGAATAATGTCACATTAGCCTAGTCAGTTACCTCAGGTTGGATGAGGGCAGAAGGTGCCAGTGCCTTCCCAGGACTCCTATTAGTAGGAAGTGGGATAGCATGCCATCCCTCTTTTGTGCCTTTCCCTGTGGGATCCAGATCCTTAAGGTGTTTACAAACTGATGATAGAACAGTTCAGCTACTTCCTGGGGACTATCCCAGAGGCAGAGGCTTTACATACATCTTTCCCGTGTTGCCTGGTGTAGCCCTAGGGATAAATATTGCCTTTCTGTCTTTTTTTTCCCCCCAAGACAGGGTCTCACTATGGCTATCCTGGAACTCACTATGTAGATCAGTCTGGCCTTGAACTTACAGAGATCCACCTGCCTCTGCCTCTTCATTTCCCTTTTATGGAAAAGAAAACTCAGCCTTGGAGAGATTGTCACTGGCTGGAGGCACCAACAGCTGGTAGATAGCAAGTCAAGATTGCAGNCATGCTCTCCCTGTCTCAGCTGGTGGTCTTCAGCATGCGGCCTTCCAGCTACAGACTGGGCCCATGAGCATGCAGGAGGGAGAGACTAGGAAGTTCTGCCTGCTAGACTCTTGGAAGGTGGTAGTTAGATTTCTCCTCACTACCTTCCTTCTGCTTACATAAGGCAAGGAAGGACTACAGACCAGTATTCCAAGGGCAGGTGGGCTAGGTCTGTGCTCAGTTACAAAGCACAGAGAAGCACTTAGAGCAAGAAAAACACAGAGCGCGGAAAACATCTGAGCTGTCGTCTATCAAATATGATACCAGATCAACCCATGAGGTGGGCGGTTTTCTGTGTTCTTACATATAACATACAGTTTTTATGCTTAAACAACATACCGAGAAAGTTGAAAGTGTGTGTGTGTGTGTGTGTGTGTGTGTGTGTACATGTAACTTGCTAGGCAGGGCTGGTCCTTTTCTGTATTAATAAATATAAAGGAAATGACTACCTGATGATACTCACCTGTCTGCAGGCAAATGTACTAACTTTCAAAATGATGTTTTCCTGGAATTCTTAAAGTTATTGGCCTATTTTTATTTTCCCGTTCCTAAACAATCAAGTGCAATAGAGACTAGAGAAGGCTGGTAGTGTTTTTGTATGCATCTTGCTCAGGACATGACCGGTATTGATGCCAGAACTTCAGAAGCTGTTCCAGCCCAATCCTCCTCATGTTCAAACTCCTTTAAAACAGTGGTTCTCAACCTGTAGGTCACATCCCCTTTGGGAGTCAATGACCCTTTCGCAAGNGTCACCTAAAACCATCCAAAAACACGGATATTTACATTACTTTCATAGTAGCAGCAAAATTATAGATACGAAGTAGCAATGAAAATAATTTTATAGTTGGCAGTCACCACAACATGAGACACTGTATTAAAGGGTTGCAGCATTAGGAAGATTGAGAACCACTGATTTAAAACGTATCTGCATTTTGTCTGGTTGTTCATATAGTTTTGGCAGTGTTTTTTGTTTTTGTTTGTTTGTTTGTCTGCTTTAAATAACACTAGCATGAAATGTGAATAAGCAAGCCCTGTATGCTTTAATATGCATGGGATTATCTACTGACACTTGAGCAGGCTGCCCCTCCTGCCCACCAAGTCTGCTGCCGCACCTACGCTGCCTCTTCCCTAGACAGCTCCAGGCTTGAGCAGCCTAGCAGTCCTTTTTAAATAACTCTCATCAAATAATCGATGGAATTGTTTGTAATCACACATCCCCAGATCAGAACAGGAGCTCAGTATTGTACTGTTTTTTTTCTCTTGCTGTGCCCACCAGCTAGCTCCACCCTTGCTTCCACACGCTGGGAGTTTGCCTCCCAGGTGTAAGAGAAGGCAGTTCACACAGGCCTTCTTGGATTTACCACTAAACTGTGAACACAAGAGAGGCAGTCTGTATAAAGTAGTCACTGCTTTGGGTCCCCATACTGCTGGCTTCCTTTGAGCATTGCCTCCCACTGAGTTTGCAAAGGCATTTTCCGTAAGCTGCAAGTTGTAAACATCACAGTTTTTGCTCATTAGATGTGTCTTCCCATTAGGTCTATGTCTGGACATGCACATCAATAGAGTGTTAATAACTGACAAGGCCACAGCTGAAATAGGGCTTGCCTGGTGTCACAAGACAGACAGTGAGCCTCACCTCCCTGTCACACTGTGGGAAGCAGACAGTGGGCAGGTCTGCACATGTGTGTGTCTAAGACTAGGTACAGCAGTGGCTAGCCAGAGCAGCAGAGTAGGCAGGTCCTGAGTCTGGTAGTGAAAGGAAATGGTTGCTTCTATTCCCTGGAAGAGACTTTCCAGTATGGCTGGTGCTTCAGTAATTCTCTAAAGGCCCCTTTTTTCATTCCCCAAGACATTGAGCAGAAGGAATGAGTAAGGCAGGAAGACAGACCAGTGCCACCGGAGATAGCAAGTGCTGCAGTGGGTGTACTTTCTAGCTCTGAGGCTCCTGGAGGAGGAGAGGACAGTCTTGAGAGCCTTCAGCAAGTGGGGGGTATTCCATTAACACAGGAGTGCTGAGACTGAGTTGACCTGCCTGTGAGGAGTCAGAATGAGGAGACTTCCCACCACTTGGTGCATACCCATAATGTGCCTACTCTGTGCAGGAACTGAACAGGGGCTTTCCATGCTCACCAGGGCAACTTGGAATTTCTTTCATTACCTCTAATGGAAAGTTCTTGACAGTCACCCCTTATCCCTTCTCAACTCCCATTGGCTCTCAAAGNATCATTTATTTTTTTCCCTATAGATTTACCTAGTCTGGACATTTCATATAAATGGAATCATACAATATATGATCCCTTGTGGCTGGCTTCTTTCTTTCACTTAGCACAATGCTTTCAAAGTTTATCCATGTTGTGTCAACAGTATATAACAAAACTTAGCTGGGCAGTGGTGGCGCACTCATTTAATGCCAGCACTTGGGAGGAAGAGGCAGGAGGATCTCTGTGAGTTTGAGGCCAGCCTGGTCTACAAAATGAATTCCAGGATAGCCAGAATTGCTACACAAAGGAACCCTGTCTCAAAAAACTAAGAAAAAAAACAACAAAAATCACAAAACAATATATAACAAAATTTTATCATTTTTGATATGCCCAGCTGTCAGTCCAAAGTAGTCATTTCATAGTTCCATCTTTTGTTTGTTTCTTTGGTTGGTTGTTTTTTTGATACAGGATCTTGCTAAGTAGCCCATATTGGCCTGAAACCAGTGAGCATCCTGCTGAGGCATCTATGAGTCACCATGCCCAGATTAATATTACTATTTTTAAAGACCATTTATTTAATCCCTCAATTTATCTTCTAGATCTGAGATCAACATTTTTTTGTAAAGAGTCAGATAATGAATGATTTATGTTTTACAAACCATGTTCTCTTTGCACAGTATTGTTTGTTCATTGTGACACAGAAGTAGCTACAGACAATATGTAAACACCCAGACATGACCATGTTTCCACAAACCTTATTTACAAAGCAGGCAGTCAAGTAAATGAGGCTGCTGTGACTAGAGTTGTCAACCCCATGACTAAAGAATAAATGACATCTGGAGCTGGAGAGATGGCTCAGCGGTTAAGAGCACTGGCTGCTCTTCCAGAGGACCTGGGTTCAATTCCTAGCACCCACATGGTGGGTCACGACTGTCTGCAACTCCAGTTCCAGGGAATCCAACACCCTTACACAGAGTATATGCAGGTAAAACACCAGTGCACATTAAATAAATGAATCTTAAAAAAAATAAATGATACCATTCATTTCTACAAAAACTATAAAGGTTCCAAAAGGAAGCTTATTCTGAATTGATTATTAATTAATGGACTGTGACCTGGGTCATACAAAACCAAAATAAATAGCTGGGTGTATGAAACTGTAGAGACATTGTTAATATGGGTCATCCGAAAGCCCTGGGAGGAAACATGCCTGCCGAAGCTGTACCCTGCACACATCTCCATTCCTTGGACAAATCAAGAAAGACAGAGCTGAAGAAATGGCTTTTATCCAACCACACAT
Source organism: Neotoma lepida (assembly GCA_001675575.1). Classification (NCBI taxonomy): domain Eukaryota; kingdom Metazoa; phylum Chordata; class Mammalia; order Rodentia; family Cricetidae; genus Neotoma; species Neotoma lepida. Next base: position 162,000 of record LZPO01074928.1, read on the forward strand.
TTCTGGGTCAAAGGTGGCCTTTCAACTCCAAAAATAGAATTTCTCCCCAAAATCTTCTTCCTGCTGACAAGAAGTGTGAACCGTTGCATCTGTAACTGTGAAAGGATGCGGTTCATGGGACTTTTCCCAGTGCATTAGAATGAAATCCTCAACGGTACACTCTTAAAAGGCAGTTGGTAACAATTGCTGGAGCCCAGCCAGTGCCCAAGGGCATCAAACAAAAAAGTACAGCTTGCTACCCACTCAGATCCCAAGAGACAAGACAAACCAATGCAAACATACTACATAACATCTCCTCATTCACAGTCGTTTCCCCCAGCTCCAATCTGACTCCAAGAAACTAACCACTTGGAATTATCTGTTGGACAATCTGAGAAATAAAGGCAGCTCCTGAGATTCATCATTCTTGTAACCCAAGCAGCTGGTACATTTGATTCATCAAATTGATCACAATTTTAAAAATCATTTCGGAGTTCAAAATGGCCCCAACACAGGGCTGGAGAGATGGTTCAGCCGTTAAGGGCTGGAGAGATGGTTCAGCCGTTAAAGGCTGAAGCTCACAACCAAAAAGGCAAAATAGCCTAGCTCGATAGGATCTCCTTTTTATGTCTGGGCTTCACCTTTGTTTCCTTCTTTCTAGACCTGCAGAATAGGAGAATCAGAGTCTGTAACTAGGGAGACCATAACTCTAATCTCCATGCCAGCCCCACTTCCCCAATGTGCTGTCAGAAATAGAGTCCAGTGGGAAAAAGAAACTGGCCTTTCCCCCTCAGGTTACACAGACCTGCTCGGGCAAGGAAAACATTCAGAGAGCTTTTCAAATTCTGGACGTACTAGGGGCTGGAGAGACAGCTCAGTGGCCAAGAGGATTCTGCTCTTGTAGAGGACCTGAGTTTGGTTCCCAGCACCCACAGGCAGTGCACAGCCACCTGTAACTCCAGCTGGAGAGGACCCANCATCTACTTCTGAACTTCAAAGATACCTATACACATGTGCTCGTACCCACACACAGAAACAAACATATGTAATCAAGATAAATATTATGCAGATGTCATTGAGTTTTATATATAAATATTAAACAAATGCAATTAATTTGTTTTTCCCCCCTTGTCAGTGAGGTTGAAGTCTTTGTTTCAAAGAGTATGCCTCTGGTGTTTTTTGTTTTTTTCAAAGAATATACTTTGCAAAGTATAAGGTATGCTTTGCAACAAGTACTATGTACATGATCATAAAGCAGGAACTTAGTGACTGTGCAGCAGTGAGAGGCACTGACCTCACCTGTGTGCTTTAACAACATTGTCACATAGACTAAAAGTTACTCCCATTTTCCCAAAGTATATGACTCACTTGGAAATTCAGATGGATTTAAAATCCTGATGCAATTAGCANCAGAGAGAACAACCTGTGTGGAAATAGCACCATGGCTGATTCCCTGAGAAACTCCCTTTGTATACAACATTCTCAGGGCTCATCAAGTGTCTTGTGTTACTTTGCAAAAGCCACCGGGTGCAGCTGAATGGACTTAGCCGAATGATTTTAGTTTTTCTAGAGAACAAAACTTANATGTGTTCACTTCCTGTTCTGCTTATNCTTGTACTGCTGGCCGAGGCCACACCTCTTGTTCCCCACTGACTGACAGCNCAGCAGCTGTAAGGTCTTGAGANCCCACCCTATTTGTTCACTCACTCCCATTTCTCTGGCTTTCCAGCTGATACCAAAGCAAGTGTGTGTTTGTGTGTATGTTATTCAGGAAGGGAAACCCATCCTATCCCCAAAGTGAGGAGTTAATATTAGCCCTAGCACTTGTCAGGAGCATCAGTAGANCTGTCCCCACCCTCCTCAGCTGCTTCTGTGCTTCACCCTTTGTAGCCCAGGATTACAGACCTCACAGTTAAGCCTCTGGATAGCGTGCCCNTTGTGGATTTAACCCTCCTCTGAAGCTTTCCTCCCTAAGGAATGAACCAGGGCCATCCATTGAGAATATGCCAGTCTGACCACACAGTGGATAAGATGCTCCTGGGTAATGGTGCTGTGCAGTAGATGATACTGTAGATGTAANAAAATGAGCATAAATGGGATTGGGGAGACTGTGCAGTTGATAAAGAGCTTGCCACATAAGCATGAAAACATAAGTTCAATCCCCAGAACCCATGTCTTTAAAAAAAAAAAAAAGTAATGTGATTGTAATCCCAATGCTGAGGAATCAGAGACAGGCAGACCCCTTAGGACTTGGTGGTCAGCATACTCAGTGAGCCGAAGGCCAGGAAGAGACACTGATTTAAAAATCAAAGTGGATGGCTCCNGAGGAATGACACTCAAGGTTGGCCTCTGGCCCCATACTCAGACTCACCAACGTGCACACATACATACACAAGTAAATAAATACATAAATAAATAAGTAATAAAAGTGATTCTGTAATACCGAGAGTANTATTGAGGCATGAGTTGTTCCTGTTCAGTAAGCAAGCAATACAATACTCTAGAAGCTTACACATTGTCCCAGTTGCCTTTCCCAATGTGTCATCATCCCTGCCTGGTGTGTTCTGATTGTATTTCCCCTGTGCTGATGCTTGTCAGGTGTTTGAATGATGTCGCCCACATTCATGAATGCTTTTCCGGCACTCATCAGGATATGTGCACATGGCTATTTGTGTGTACTTTACAAATGAGGCAGGCAATGCCTTGAGCCTGGATAGAAAGGGGATTAACATATTTAAATGCTGGACTGATGCCATGTACTTAAAAAAAGTGACCTTTAGAGAACCATTCCCCACCAANGTTCTATTTCTCATCCNTCAGGTTGTATTGGGTGCCACAGANCAAGCTTGGCATGTAAACCAGTCTTTCAGATGAAGTGACCAGTTTAGACTCAGGATGAAGCTGGAGAGCAGCCTGGGAATCCCAGTACTTGGGAGCTGGAGGCAGGAGTGTCAGGGATACAGAGTCATCTATCAGTGGATATATAGGGAGTTTGAGACCAGCCTGGACTACTTGAGACTCTATCTCAAACACACACACACACAGGCACGCACATGGGCATTTGTCCTGGAAGGAGCTCANAGGTTGTAGAGCCCTGTGGGCTATGAAGCCCTAGAATGAGGAATTAGGACCACTGAGACACTTTTGCTTTCTTCCTCCTGCCTGGCTCTCTCCCTCTACTCAACCTCTGTGTATTGTGTGCTTCTGCCCAGGGAAAGCCTAGGCACACTTACTTTCAGCCAGATTAGCAGCCTTAAAAAGGGGGGAAACTTTTCTACTTCAAAATATATGAACCCCAAGCAAAGTCTCGGATTGGCCCAGCGTGGACCACATTCTTTCCACCAAGCTCATGTTTGTGAAGGTGCAGACCAGAGTCCTGGGAGTGGGGCCCAGGTCAGGTGCATCCTTGAGGCTGAGGAACATAGTCCTGCGTTAGGAAGCCACCCAGGGCTAGAAGGGGAGGATCAGTTCTCCATAGAGAGTGAATGAAGATAGAAAACTGTGAAGAAGAGACAATAAACCCCGGGGTAGACATGGTAGCAGCAGGCACAGCTTCGAGTTCCCTGAGGGTTCCTCTGCAGCCCCTGTTTGGATGGAGACTTTGTTCAGGTGCCCATGTTTAAAGCCGAGACGTGTATCTTATACCACATACCGTGACGGTGGAGGGCTGGAAAGAGACTTCAACATGAGTGCTGTATATGAAGCCAGTGTTTGAGCTGGCTTCTGTCTGACATGGTGGAGGCTGGGTCNAGGAGGACCACCACTGAGAATATGTGTAGCTGTGAATTTCCTCACCGCCCTAAGGGGTTCTCATGAAAGGCAGCTGAGAACAGCTCCAGAAGGTTAATGGGTAAGTTTTCTTGTTGGATGAACTCCTTGTCAAGAATGCCTTGGGAACAGGGGTTCAGGCTTCCCAGCCCACAGAAAAGAAAGCTTCAAAAGGCTAGTGACAAGGGTCCAGCTAGCCAGTCCAGCTCTTCTCTGTTTACCTGTGTGTGTATCTTTAGCACAAATGTGTCTGGGAGTCTACAGTCATACATCTCTTCATTGAAGCTCTTTTTCTGATTGGGAATTGGCAAAGGACTTGGTTTGAATAGACACTGAGAGCAATTAAAATAGGAGCTTAGAGAAGCAATTGAAGAACCGAGAATTTGGGACTGGAGATGCAGCTCAGTGGCAGAACAGCCTAGTGTGCACAAGGCTGTGAGTTCCATCCCCAGCATTGGGGGTGGGGGTGGGGGATATTTGATGTTGTCTAAAAAATATCTATAGGGGTGGGGGGATTCTTGATGAGTCCAAACAGCATCAACCAGCTATCTTTGAGCCCTGCTATGTGCTGGCCCAAGAGTTTAGACTTGTGAGGAAAATAGATGCCTAAAAATGATGGTACATATGACCCTAGGGAAATATGCCTAAGGGTCATGTGACTCTGCCATGGGAGCAGGTAAAAGCTCCCAAAATAACAACTAGAAGCAAGTCCAAACACCACATAGATTGGAAACAGTCTTTGCAGAAGGCTAAAGGCAAAAGCATCATTGCAGACAGCTGTAGGCTGTAGCTGAGCATCCTCAAGAGAAAGGCAAGTAGGTGTGTGTGTGTCCAGACACAAAGACATGCAAGAGAGCAGAGAGGGTGTGATCTGGTCCGGTTCTTCTGGGTACCTGCCTTGTTAGCTCCAGGCAGGCTAGCAAGCTGCCTCACTCTCCCTCCTTTCTTTTNTGGCATCAGATTCTCCAGGAGGACAGNGGCTCCCTGGAGCTCANCTTAGAAAACTGGGGAGAGGGCCTGTGCCCCAGNCCTGGTGTTTATGGGTCAGAAACGTTTGGATCCTAACATTTGAAATCTTCCTGTGTAGTGGAATTCTGAATATGTCCCCCACTGGAACAGGTGATCGGATGCACAGATCCGATGTCATCCCTTGGAAAAAAGCTTGTGAGTACCTGAAGAAGGGAGAATTTTAGAACTCACTTGTGGAGGAATGTCAAATAATCAACTGTGGCAGCTGCTTTCCACAGCTGCACACCATGCAGCAGCCTCTCTCAAGCAGTTAGTGGGGCTAAATATAACCAGAAACTAACACTCAGCAAGCCACAGAAATGCATGTGGGGAAAGAGATTGGAGTTGGGTGTCCGAGGGCCTCTGAGTGAGTGTCGGAGGGACACCAACTCAGTGGCCCAGGAGACATCAGAGGCCTTCAGAGCCCCACGTGTCTGGGTGATTTCACAAATGGTGGCCAAGAATATTGACTACTGACTCCTTCCTGTTTCTAATCTCAACTGTAATCCAAGTTGAGTTGACTGCCTAAGGGAAACAAAAGTAATGAAGTAGGAATAGCTTCCTTGTTTCCAGCCTAAGCCTGAACCAGTGACCTGAGCAGCAAGGATGGAGGGCTTGAGGTGCTCTACCGAGAAATGACTCTCTTTTTAATAGTGAAACTAAACTGGGACTTTCTCACCAGCAGAGGGAAAAAGTGAGGTGACAGCAGAAGGAAACAGGGTCCATCAAAGACAAAAAAGGGGTGTTTGTTATATTGTGGAAACTTCAGAGATAAATCTGCTCGTCTAGCACCAGAGGAAACAGAGCTGCTTTCCTGAGCATGTGAAAGCACTGANAGGTTTTTGGTTTTGGTAAGAAAAATGAATTGCCCTGTAGTTGTCCTNGCTGTGTGAGCATCATCATAACACTCACAGTGCAAGCTTTGTGAGGCTCTTGTGGCACTCCAGGCATGGTGCTGAGAGCACCCTCTGCTCTGGATCATTCATTTTGCATCTTCACAAGATTTCAGCTTACAGCCCAGGACAATGAGGCAAGCAGAGGTTAGGACATTTGCTCTGCTGACTGTGGCTTGTCTAGAGCCAGTCAGGATTGGCCCCCAGCCATTCTCCCTCCAACAGTATGGCCCTGGAGGTATTGCTGGTCATGAAGACTGACTGGAGTGACTCCTTGCAGACCTCTGGGTTTCCTGGGGGGTTTTCTGTTGTGGATCTCATTGTGTGCTTTCGTTTGGGGTGCTGGTCTATACTTCTTCCCTTTCTCATATGAGAGAAATGAATGAATGGATGAGTAGGTAGGTGAGTGAATNAGTGAGTGGGTGGGAACCTTGGGTGCCCTGTGCAAATGCTCTTCTGCCACTAACCACCTATGTGGTTTGGAGGCATTTTGTTGGCTTGATTGGTTGGTTGATTTTTGTTGTGTTTTATTTTCCCTCTTCTGCTTTATTTTGAACCAGGATCTTGCTCTGTAATCTAGGCTGACATTGAATTCTTGATCCTGACTGCCTCAGCTTCCCTGGTACTGAGATCACAGGCATNTACAACTACAGCCAGCTCAAGACACGGTTATCTGTGAAATAAAACTGGTTGGATTATAACCAAGGCCACTCCTGTGCTAAGTACACTCCTCCTTTCCTTCCTCCTTGGCCCTTCCTGGTCCTTCATTATGTGCAGTGGGCATGCAGAGGCAGTGCTGCTAAGTGGCTGAGGACACATGCTCGGATAGCAAGGAGACGTGTGGGTACATGGAACACAGGCCAATCTGGCACCTCCCTTGTCTGCCTTGTCTGCTTTACCATCCTCCCACTGCTCCTGTGCTTCATAGACGCCGCTTGCACCAAGCTGTGCTGACCTCCTCCTCCCTACTCCTCTCCTCATCTCTTCCCTTTGTCCTACATACCTTTCCCCCCACTCTCTGCTATCTGTTTAGGAGGCAGTGGATCTGGTCTGCCAAATGTGTTGACCAGGTGTCTTTTCTGAGCATTGTAATCATTTAATTCATTTAAGACAACATCCAACATTTAAGAAGGCCCTCAATGCAGAGGACCCTGGTTAATTCCCAGCACTCACATGTTGGCTCACAACCATCTGTAACTCCAGTTCCAGAATATCCTAGACCCTCTTCTGGCCTCCACAGGTACCAAGTATGCATGTGGTATAAATACCACATGCAGACAAACACTCATACACAAAATAAAAAATAATAAAAAATGAACTAAAAGGTACTAATTGATCTTCTTTCTTAGTAACACATTGCTTTGGATCTCTATACTATGGATTTTTCATTANGCATTTCCAAAGAGTCATCAATAGGAAATTATTATATAAGTAGTTGTTAAACAGTATGTCATATTGATTCATTGGGTATATTGTGTTCATTTTAGTAGTTTTATCTAGAGGAAGAAAAAAAGGCCTTCAAGACATTATAGTTGTCTAGAGTAAAATCCTTTTATTCCAGCTACCACTGAGGGCACTGATGGGATCCAAAAGCTTTCTAACTCAAGNATGGTGGTTCCTACTCCACATTAGGAGCCAATATCAGGTTGGAATAGTAAGAAGTAGGGACAGTGAATGGGGTAATAATCCATGCAGAGTTTGTACTTTTATCATTTTTAGTGAATTCATCTTTAATCATGGAACATAAAATTATTTGGTCCTGAGGGATATATAATTGTTTGGGNTTTTGTTGTTGTTCTTGTTGGCTTTTTGTGGTGATATATTGTGTCCCCCAATATATTGTGCACCCCAGTAAAACTTATCTGGGGATCAGAGACAGAGCCAGCCACTAGATTAAACACAGAAGCCAGACAGTGGTGACACACACACCTTTAATACTAGCATTCTGGAGGCAGAGATCCATTTGGATCTCTGTGAGTTCAAGGCCACACTGGAAACAGAGCCAGGCAGTGGTAGCACACACCTTTAATCCCAGTATTGGGAAACACACATGCCTTTAATCCCAGGAAGTAATATGGCAGGACACAGAAAGGTATATAAGGCATGAGGACCAGGAACTAGAGGCTTTTAGGCTTTTAAGCAGTTCAACTGAGACCCTGAGGGGTGAGGACTCCGAGGCTTTCAGTCTGAGGATTCATGGAAACAGGATCGGCTGAGGAGTTGGTGAGGTGAGGGTGGCTGTGGCTTGTTCTCTGATCTTTCCACTTTCACCCCAATATCTGGCTCCTGGTTTTTTATTAATAAAACCATTTAGCAATTTGTGTTACAGCTTTTGGTTTTTGGTTTTTGGTTTTTTGAGACAGAGGGTTTCTCTGTGTAGCCTTGGAACTCACTGGAACTCACTACAAAGTGAGTCCTGGAACTCACTTTGTAGATCAGGCTGGCCTGGAACTCACAGAGATTCGTCTGCTTCCTGAGTGCTGCGATCAAAGGCGTGTGCCACCACTGCCTGGCAGGATGTATAAATTTTATTAGACTGGAATATTTTAAGCATATGAGAGGAGCTGAGATGTATCTAATCTAAGCTAACTGGGTAGGATTGTATAAACCCAGAAGTAACCATAAGCGAACCAACATTCCCCATGCTGTGGTAAGGTTATGGATTTAATTGATATTTGTATTGAAATGTTCCCTAATCTCCTGCTGCCAAACATGGGAGGGATTTATAAGAAGAATTGAAATTCTCTTACTTNTTTTTTTTTGGTTTTTCGAGACAGGGTTTCTCTGCGTAGCTTTGGAGCCTGTCCTGGAACTCGACCTGTAGTCCAGGCTGGCCTCGAACTCACAGAGATCCACCTGTCTCTGCTTCCCAAATGCCTGGATTAAAGGCGTGCGCCACCACTGCCCAGCTGAAGTTCTCTTACTTTTTAAAGACAGGGTCTCTCAATGTAGCACAGGCTGGCCTTGAAGTTTTCAGCATCTTGAGTGGAATTACAGATGTGTGCCATCACAGCTGGCTCAGCACACTCTTCACTTCCTCCTCTGGGTTCTCTTCAGTTTTCCACAGTCATGGGCCACACAGGTCACCTCTAAAGGAAGAACACTCTCCTATCCCCACACATGGTTAGGCCACAGGATCAATGTCATTGCTTGAGCCTTGTCCCTATTTTAGGTGTGTTTCTAAGGAGTAGGCTGGTTGTCATGGTTTACAAAAGCCTTCTTCACTGTCAGGATGCAAGAATATTGCAGTAGGCAGCAAGGGAGGCACAGGCCATCTGTCCCCAAGGGAAGTGTCTGGAGGAAATAAATAGCCTTCTAGCCACAATGCTTTGCATGTGTCCCTGCTCAAAGCTGAACTCAAGGTTTTGTTCTAGGATTCTATGCTTCCAAATTGAGGTTCAGTCTTTAAGGAAGCCCACTGAAAAGCAGCTGTGGTGTTTTTCTGTCCTTCCATATCATATTCATTCTCTGCTGGCTGCCATTCCAAACCATCCTCACATCCCCACCCCGCTGCCAGGAAGAAGAGCATTGCCTTTCCTCTGAGGACGGGAAGACTGAGCTCTGGAATGCAGGACCCACAGCAGTTGATATGTGTCATTTGTAGTTTTCTCCATGGCTAAGTAAAGGCTTCGGGGAGAAGGATGCTGCTCTGCCCTGGGTGACTATGTTGAAACTGTTGAAATGAACACAGCTTCAGTCTAACTGGACCAGTAGTGTGGTTTGGAAGTAGTACTCCAGTCAGACCCTNCCCTCTGATTCCTGGGACTCCCACAGCATTTGAGAGTCGAGCAGTTGGGAATCAGCTCCCAGCAGCCCACAGCAATGTGTCACACACCTATTATTCTTCAGCACACCTCCTTGTCATCTGACAAAGCATGATGCGGCAGACCCAGGACAGGTGTGTCATAAGGGAGAGTGTACTATGGGGAAAGGCAGATGCATTTTCAAAAACTCCCCAATCGTATCCCCTAATACTGTGACTTCAGAGCAAGAACTGGTGTCACCAGGGTGTTTCTGGGCCTCTTGCCCTGGGAAACTACCCTAGGAACCCCAGTCTTCTGTGGCCTCCACCTGTGAGCTGCAGGGCCAGTCAACCTCATCTGTGTGTGGCAGGTTCCACCATGGGCTGCGCAGTTACAGTAATGAGTGAGCTCAGCTGTGCCATCTGAATAGATTGGCAAGCTTTTCCTGTTGGTGCTGGAACAGTTTGAGAGATAACACCATGAGGCTGGGCTCTGAGTCCGGAAGGAAGACAAAAAGAGATACACATTGATTTTCTTCNTCTGGAGGAGGAATCTGAGCAGAATCGTCATGTGAAGTGTCTGCTGTGGGATGGTTCCCCAGGGCCTCCAGCCTTGAGGGTTTCCTCATCTACTGCAGCTGTCTGGAGGGTAGCTCTCCTGCTGCCATGCCTTTTAACTCTTTCTGCCTAACACGTGTCTCTTTGTTTGTTTGTTTGTTTGTTTGTTTGTTTGTAATCCTGAAGCTCATTTTCCTGTTGCTTTATACTTTTCTCATACACTAATCATATGCCCTCATCTTACCAAATCCATAAACCCCTTCCCTTTGAGCACACCAGTGAGCTCATCAGTATGCAAGCAGATGATCCACACCCCAAATTATCACCTCCAGAAAGACAGACAAAGCAACCATCGGAAGGAGGGCAGGCTAGGAGGGGCACTATAAATGATGCATNGTCTGAAGTAAGCACACCGACCCTTCTCGGTGGGCGTGCATGTGTGCGTGTGTGTATTTGAGCACATTTCCCACCCACAGCTACAGCACCCGCTCCCTCGGCCGGTAGCAGCATTTTAATGTCAGATGGAAGCACCAGGCCTGTGTTACCATGGCAACCACAGAGTGGCAGAGCTAAAAGCAGCAGCCTTGGCCACGCCACCTCCCTACAGCCCACCCTCCTCGGAGGCGCAGATTCCCTTTGTCTAGCTCAGGCTCCCCTTGCCATCCTCTCCCTGCCCCCTTTCCTTTGTGGCCCCCACATTACTAAGCTCTGCTGCCCTACACCTGCAGCACCCAGACCAGGGCCAACCACAAAGCCTGTGGGAGTGAGGGA
>LZPO01074928.1:185908-199003 GCA_001675575.1 Neotoma lepida
TTTTTTGAGACAGGGTTTCTCTGTAGCTTTGGAGCCTGTCCTGGAACTCACTCTGTAGACCAGGCTGGCCTCGAACTCACAGAGATCCACCTGTCTCTGCCTCCTGAGTGCTGGGATTAAAGGCGTGTACTACCACTGCCCAGCTTTGATTTATATGTCTCTTTAAGTAGCTTAGAGTTGAATATTTTAGGTCAACCTTGGAAATATCTTTAAACAGCTCATCTATTTAAATAGTTTATCCATTTTGTAGAGTTTATTGCATTTGTATAGTCAAGATTATCTATGAATATTCTATGTGGTTGTGCATCCTTTTTTTTAAGTTTCCATATATCTGTATGTTTACACACGCATGTGCGTGTTAAAGAGGTCAGTTCTCTCCTTCCACCGTGTGGATTCTGGGAACTAAACTCAGGTTGTCAAGCTTGGCAGCAACCACCTTGTTGGCCCAGTTTTAAGCTAATATATATATTATACATGTGTGTCTTAGGGTTTCTATTGCTGTGAATAGACACCATGACCACAGCAACTCTTACAAAGGAAAGCATTTAATTGGGACTGGCTTACAGCTTCAGAGGTTTAGCCCATTATGATCATGGCAGCATGTAGGCAGACATAGTACTGGAGCTGAGAGTCCTTACATCTTGATCCAAAGGCAACAGGACACTAGGTGTGGCTTGAGCATTTATGAGACCTCAAGACCCACCTCCACAGTGACACACTTCCTCCAACAAGACCACATCCACTCCTTTGGGGGCTATTTTCTTTCAAACCACCACAATATGTTTTTTTGAGATTATAATTACAGCATTTCTTCATTCCCTTTCCTCCCTCCAGTCCTCCGTTATACTCCTCCAAGTTCCTTCAAATTCAAGGCCTCTTTTTTCACTGTTATTGTATGCATATATATATATTACTTATATATATTTATATATACATATATGTTCCTAAATATAACCTGTTGAGCCTGTGTAATGTTATATGTATGTGTACAGGGTGACCATTAGGCACTGGACAACCAGTTGGTGTGCTTTTCTCTGGAGGCCACCTTTCCCATGCCCAGCATTCTTCAGCTGCCTGTAGTTCTTTGTGTAGGGTTGAGGCCCCGTAGACTTTTCCCCTTGCAGTTGACATGGTATCATCCTTATTCAGCTCATGTTTGGGTGGTCCTATTGGTGAGACTTTGTTCTTCTCATGTTTCTTAGGTTTTTCTGTTCCCTGCACCTTCCCCTGGGTAGGCCAGGTTTTCATCTTTCTTCTTGGAGAGTTACCATTGCAGCCTCTGTCATCATCTCATTTCATCCTTTTCTCACCTGTGTTCCTGTGAAGGAAGCCCAGAGTCTACCCTCCTCCTCCCCATCCTCCCAAATAAGTGTTCCTCCCAAATGGGAGGAACTGGGACACCCCCCGCTGTCTTCCATGCTGCTGGCATCCAGGATTTTAGCCCTACATTGTCTTGTTTCAGTCTGGGGACCAAACCCAGAGCCTGTGGATTCTACTTCCCAGTCCTTAAACATGGTCTTTAGCCACCACTGAGGCATCTTTGCTATAGTTCTGAAGAGAGCCGCACGCCCCATGAACTGTATGGTCTGAGTTTTTCTGCTCCCCAGCCCTCTGCCCTGGGCCCTCTAAACCCTATCACCTGCTGTCTCCTGGGTGATCACACAACAGCTGAGGCTGGCAATGTTTTGTGGTTTCTGCCTGTGTGATGAGACCATCAGTCCTCTGCAAGCAGCATTCTTGTCTTCTTGCCTCTGGTGGTCTACAGTGGGTTTACTCCCCAGAGACACAGGGGGCTGGAGCCCTGTCTTTTCCTGACTGTTCCCCACCTGGTGCTTCTCTCCACTCTGGAAGGCAAGCTGCTTCTGTGTTCTTTGCATAGACTAGGCAGCCTATGGAGGGTCCAGACACAGGCTGTGGTCCTTGCTTCTCAGTTGTGGTGCTGGCCATGACTCTGCTCAAGCCAACACTTTGGGGACCCCAGCCCAGCCTTCCACTCTTGCAGCAGGTCCCTTCTGTTCCCCTGCCACCTAGAAGCTGTCTTTTTGTTCCCTTAACATCCACTGTGGCTCCCATGCTCTCTGTAGATCCCTACAACATTGAGACGCATGCGGGAGCTAGACTTGCCAGGCCTGTCCTTTACTGGGATGAGCACAGCAGAGCTCCACACTCCAGCCCTGTGACCTGGCTGGAGAGCTGGGAGGAATGAGGGGAACGGAGAGTGAATGGCGGCAGGGAGCGGCAGGGCCCCTGCCTGTCCCCTGGGTGCCTGTTCCAGACTCTGCTCACAGCATGGAGGTTGTGTGGAATGTATGTGAAGCAAACAGGTTGGGAACAGAGAAGACAGAACCAGTCGGGCAACAAAGGTCACTAGAAGAGGCTGAGACCGCGTAGTCTGGAGAACCGGCTCTAGTCTGAGTGGGTAGTACAGGCAAAGAAAGCAGAGCTGACTCCCTGCCACTGGCCTCTGTGAGAAGGATGGCGAGGCTGGGCTCTTGACAGGTTTGACAACGGATGAGGCCAAGAGAGTATGCTCAGCTTAGCTCACGTGGAGACTCAGTTGCCTGTGGAGTGTTGAGGAGACTCTCAGAAGTGGCTAAGAATGTGTTAGAACCTCATGCTTGAATGTGGACAATGACTAGGTCATTATCTGTCAATAAAACCACATGGGTGGGTGTTACCACTGTGTGGTAACATAAAATCTAATGAACGTGCAGCAATAACTGAGAATGAGAAAATAAAGCTAGGAAGGCACCTGTAAGAGCCCTGTTTAACCTTGAGACTCAGCCCCCAATGCCACCTCCTTAGGGAAATTCACCTCAGCCACCATGACCAGGTGTCTCTTCTGTGTGGCCCACGCCGTAGCACAGGATGTTAATTTACCACCTCCTGTCAGGTGCAGGAGTTGGCTCTCTAGGTCCATTGATGTGCACTCTCTGGACCAGTGATTCTCAACCTGTGGGCCACAAACCCCTTTGACAAGCCTCTATCTCCCAGAATATTTGCATTATGATTCCTAAGAGTAGCATAATTACAGTTATGAAGTAACAATGGAAATAATTTTATGTTGGGGGGGTCACCACAACATGAGGACCTGTATTAAAGGGTTGCAGTGTTAGGAAGGTTGAGAGCCACTGCTCTCAGTGCACTGCACACCCTGAATACTCAATGTGGAGAGTCATGGACAGGGAAGAGATGAGACTTGGAAGCACGTAAGGAGAAGGAAGGACACAATGAGGGCGGAGTGGATTCCCCTGCCTAGATCTGGACACCAACGTGGCTCAGGCTAGGGCAGAGGCAGACCCTGGGCATGGCTGCAGCCCTAGTGTGCCCAGCTGTTTCATGACTGCTGTATAGTTTTGCCTTGTCCCTTACAGCTACACATACAGAAAGGACTCCAGAGGCAGGAAGTGCAGCACCCTGTCTCCAGCTTCCTCCGCTCACTTTAGAAGCAGCTATGGTGTAACCCTGACCAAAACAGAAGTAGCGTGTTTCCCCAGCAGGATTTTGAAAGAGCTACCCTCTGAGGCTCCATCAGCAGGGAAACCTGCTTCCTGAAACAAAGCACACAGGAAAGAGCTACAGACATGCAGCCCTCAGTGTGAGCTAGAGTATATACTTAATGTTCTGGTGACATCCAGTAGGTATGGCTCTGGGGTTGGTTGCACAGCATGTGAGACTTTTCATCTCTTTGTGACCATATCTCTCTGGTCATATCCTGTGACCAGACAGCAGAGAGTACAGCACTAGCTTCACAGGGGCACTCCTGTCCCTCCCAAAGTCCCAGGACAGGCCCCTACCGGACTGCCTGCAAGTCCTGGGCCACTATCTTGGGTTGGCTTCAGTCTAGAGACTGCATTTCCCAGCTGACCAAGGGCCTGGACAAGAAGGGACATTCTTCTGGGCTGATTTAGCTCCTGGACACACGTGGTTGTCCCCTTTGTGCACAGCTAGCACTGGGACCATGTTGGCTTGTCACGCCGATCCATTCTTACCCACAGCTGCTCTAACGAAAAGACGGGAGTCTAAGTGAAAAGGAAAGAAAGTCACTTGATAAGGGCCATTTGCCTGCAGTGATGCCTGAGAACAGATGACATGAGATGAAAGTCCCCAAATACCACAGTTTGCTGAGGCACTAAATCCTGTAACAGAAGCTGGGGTGGAAAGGCCCCTCCCCCACAGCCAGCCTCCCCCAGCAGCTGTCATTCGGCTTGGCACACCATCAGAGGGAGATACCCTGTCTTCCTGTCCATTCTCTGTTAAAATGAGGAAAGAACTCTGATTCTATAAAGACCACAGTGTGTGCTGGGGCTCAGGCCAGAGCCAAGGCACTGCTCCCCACGGCAGCACCCACTCTCCTACACACCAGCTCCAGGGCTACACGAAGCCTCTTGCTGGTTTGGTTATTTTGAGACAGTCTCACTTTGTAACCCAAACTAGCCTCAAACTCACAGCAGTCCTCCTGCCTCAGCCTCCTGAATGCTATGATCAGAGGTGTGAGCCACCATGTTCTGTACTGTACTTCAGTCAT
Organism: Neotoma lepida; assembly: GCA_001675575.1. Lineage (NCBI taxonomy): Eukaryota > Metazoa > Chordata > Mammalia > Rodentia > Cricetidae > Neotoma > Neotoma lepida. The sequence continues at coordinate 190,437 of LZPO01074928.1, forward strand.
TTGGTTGAACTTAAAATAAGAACTTCCTCTAAAGTCGGGCGGTGGTGGCGCACGCCTTTAGTCCTAGCACTCNGGAGGCAGAGGCAGGTGGATCTCTGAGTTTGAGGCCAGCCTGGGCTACAGAGTGAGTTCCAAGACAGCCAGGGATCCACAGAGAAACTCTGTCTCAAAATAAATAAATAAATAGATAAAAATTACCTTAAAACCATGTCTTCTCCTCTAAACCCTATTATAGAAAAATCCCCACATTGAACACAGTGTTATCCAGCCATTACCTCTGTCTACTTATAGAATATTTCTATACCCCAAAAGGAAACCTCCTAAGCAGCCCAGCCACCCCTACCCCTCCGTGATGGCCCTTGCAACAGCTAAGCTACCCTGTCTCTGTTGATGTGTCTAGTGGGGTATTTCCTATAATGGGCTCTTCCAGTGTGTGGCCTGTTGTAGCTGGCGTCTTTCAAAGTCCATTACTGTACTGATAGTTTACTCCTTTTATTGCTGAATACTGTCCCACCGGACGATAATGTCCTAGTGAATGGCTATACCACATTTTGTTGATCCATTCAACCCCTGACGGACTGCCTTTTATAAATACTTCTGCAGTGATAATTGATATACAAAGGTGTTGTCTGAACACCCATTCTCAGTTCTCTTTGGCACACCCCTGGGAGGGAATTGCTAGTCCATGTGACGGTTGTTTAGAATACTGAGGCACTGTGGAAGCTAGAACCAGATTTTCCTTTGCACATGCAAAGAGTGGGTGGCAGCAGAACCCTCCAAAGCCACTTCTCTTTGCCCCCTTGTTCTGTTATGAACTCAACTNCCTCTTCTTCCAGACCCTACAGCAGCCTCACAAAGATGGCTGGGCACCAGGTCATTCAGGGCTATGCCAAGGAAAAGAACAGGAGCCTGGGGACATCCCATTTATCACAGTGACCACACTGAGTACTTCTTTTCTGAGGAGCTGCTTGCCTCTTGGGACTATCCCATTCCACAGGCCATCTGGCCATCTTGCCTGCGGAATGAGCTTCTTGAGTGGGTATTTTGGGCCTAGGAGGACTGTGGCCAGTTAAGCACACTGCCCCCTCCCCCCCCATTGTGAGGCTGGAGTAACCACGAATAAAGTACTGGGAGTTGGCTGTCTGCAGTGCACAGTGCACTGANGCCTGGGATGGCATGCTGACCCAGCAAACCCAGAACCAATGACTTGGCTAGAATTGCCCATCAGTAAAGGGAGCCCTCCTGGACTTCCAGGCACAGTGTTCCAGCCCCTCTGAGACCCCTCACCCTCCAGGAACCTGTATTCCAAACATGGAAAGTCAAGCCATGCATATGGCATAAGGCCTCCACACCTGTCGGGTTGAAACACAAGCTGAATGCCCAGGATATACAGCGCCAGGCAGGGGGCTGTTCAAAACAGAAGCAGCCGTGTGGTTTATGAGCTACACGGACACGTGCAGAGAGCATAAGCCAAGTCTGTAACAGTGGCTGTCCTGAACCAGCTCTCCTGGAGGTCCTTAGCACTTGACTGAAGGAGTGCAGCCCCCTCTGGATAGTGTCCACTCCCAGAGGCAGAGCTCACATCTTTGTAAATGGCCTCTGTGCATTGGTCACCAGACTGCAGATCCCAGGAGGGTGAGCAGCCTCCCAGGGTACAGGAAAAGACCCTGTCTCTAAACATACACTTAGTTTCTGTATTCCTGATGCTCAGCACCTTGAGGGAAATACTGGGTAAAAGCTGGAGAGCAGATGGTGGGATGGTGGTGGTGGTGGTGATGATGATGATGATGATGATGATGATGATGATGATGATGATGATGAAGTAAGTCTTCATCTGTCCCCACCACAGCATAGGTGAAGAAGAGACTCTCACATGCACCTGATGGCTGTAGGAGACTCACAGGGGCTCAGGCAAGCACAAGAGCCCATAGGACCAGACCCCAGGCCTGCAGGCCCAGCCTTGTATCTAAAGATCCCAAATGAATCAAAAGCAATCCCGTGGGCTTAGAACACACTACCCAGAAATCTAGGATGCAGTGGCTCATGCCTGTAACCCCTGCATCAGGACGCTGAGGCAGGAGGATTGATCATGAGTTCAAGGCCAGCCTGACCTATCTATAGTGAGATCTCATCTCAAAAGAACAAAAGGGGAAGAATAGACGAGGGAGGGATGTGGAGGTGTGGCGTATGTTCTTTCCTAATGTGTCCTAATTGATTCTCACCCCGTGGAGGGTGGTGCTGGGAACTGGGAGTTTGATGTTTGACACAGAATCTGTGGTTGGGGGTAGGGGTGGCAGGCCCAGAAACATGGCTGGGTGTGGCAATGAGGAAAAGCCTCTCATGTCTGTACTTGGGCCCTTCTCTGACTACCCCCCATGTCACCAGAGGATCAGGACATGGCCACTCCAGCAAGCTCCCTGGGGCAGGCTAGGGGTCAGCTCTGGCCATGGAAAGGAGAGAATGACCAGCCACTTTCCTCCTTGGGAGGTGGAGAGGCACCACAGGTTGGCACAGAGATGGCAGCATGCCAGAGAAAGAGGGGCCCAGAGCTGTCTGTATCATAATGCACAAGAATCCAGTTCCCTAGCTCCTGCCTTCCTCCTCACAGAGGACCTTCCTCCAGCAGCAGCACCCTCTGGGAGGGAGGGAGGCCAACCTCAGTGGCCCATGCTTGGGCCTCCCAGGGATGGTTCTGCTCAGCCCTCTGCTGGAAAGTCCCTGAGAAAGAGGACTGTCCCCTTCCTCCCCTCTATCTGTTTCCTGTCCCAGCCAGTTTTACTCTACTGCCTATGGACTGACTGGTTGACGGGGACAAAAAAGGAGGAAGGAAGGAAAGCAGGAGAGTCTGTGGCCTCTTAACCCCGTGACACCAAAGCCCTGCTTTCAAGATGCAGTCCTAACGCTCCCGGGATGCTCTCACCACCTCTCGATGTCCCTACCTCTTGATGTCCCCACCAAAACTAGAGCCATCCCCAAACACCCAAAAGAAGAGGAAGGATGGAGACCATGGCCACCCTGCTGATGACACTCTGGCCAAGGGACTAGGCTGAGAAAAAGGCTCATATCGGGAGGGCCCACTGCAGCAGCAGGAACATGGCCAACATGCTGGTGATTCTCTGCATGTCAGCTTCTCAAGCTGATACAGAATATGGTCCCTCTAGAGCCCATTCCCAGAGAATCTGAGAGAACCCAGTGTGCATACTGCTCTACCAGCCCCACCAGGAAGAGGAGGGCAGGATGGTGGCCCCCAAAGGACTTGAGTAGAGCAGGACCCAAAAGACCTGGGTTGACAGGAGAAGCAGAGTGGCTGACAAAGCTTGGGAACCATCTTGTTCAGAGGCACCCTCAGAGCTGGCACTTTGACTGCTGTGGGCCAGTGTGAGGCCACAGGGGACTTCACACACACCCACTGCAGCCAAGGGCCATGGAGCTAACCTGCAGAGCCCCCTGACTCCCCAGGGAATGGAAAAGAACCTGAGTCTCTGCCTCTGATGGGCTCTGCTATTTTTATGTCCAACTCTGGTTAAAAATATCTGTCTAAGCCCAGGTTCTAGCTGTGGCTGACAAGATATTAAGTATTTGATACTTAATGCCCACATGTCTCTCCTGGTCCCAATTACTGCCTCCACATCATGGCTAATGAGGCAGGCAGGAAACAGCAACTCAACTTCTCCAACTCTGGGACCTTCTGTAGGTGCCACCAAGTGTCTCTGGACACCATGCCCTGGGGTCAGTGCTGCAGGAAGCATCATGCTCAGCACATTGATCCCTCAGAGCAGTAGCGTGTCCTGCAGCCTGATCAGCATCTGAGCAACTGGGTCTTCTGGGNCCTCCAGTGCTTGGCAAGTACAGGGAAAGCTTGTGCAGGCTGGGTCTCAATCCTGGCTTCCTACTGCAAGGTGGACATGGCCACCCGGTATTCAATGCTGGGAGCTCCCTTAACTGGAGGAGCAGCGGTGTTCAGAGGACCCAGCTTGTTCACCAGCCTCAGCAGCCTCAGCAGCCACAGCGAAGGAATCCCTCGGGAGGCAGAGAAACCAAGTGTTGGTGTCCATCCCTAACTTCTAAGGCAGCAAGCCTTCCTGTCTCCCTNCCTAACCAAAGGAAAAGTGGCGCAGCACAAGCTGCGGGGCAGCATGGGACTGCTGGCATGTGTGTACACATGACGGGTGCCAGCCTACTCATAAGTTTCTCAGCTTTTAAAATAAGCAGCAGCTAGGTACATTCAGCACAGTGTGCGTTGCTGGAGACGAGGGCTTCCACTTCCACATCATGGAGAGCACAGCAGGTCATCCCCAAGTGGGCCTCCACTCAGGAAGCCCTGGCTTTGGCTCCCAGGCTGACCCTGCTCAGGCCTCCTGGTGGATAGGAAGTGAGATACCACGCACCTGCCTGTTCTGAAGCAGCCAGGCAGTGAGGACTGTCTGCAGGGCTGTCTGGGCTCTGTGGCAAAGCCTGGTTCCCCCAGCTCCAAAGTGAGAACAGCCTTCATGGGTAGGGTCAACTCAGACCTACTTTGATTTGGTTGGTTGGGGTGGCACAGGGGATTGAACCCAGATCCTCACACATGCTAGGCAAATGCTCTACCACTGAGCTACCTCTATCTCCATGACTTCCCAAGGTCTTATTTTGACGCAGGGTGTCAGAAAGTTGCCCANGCTAGCTGTAAACTCACTCTGTAGCCCAGGTTGGCCTTGAACTTACTGTCCTCCTGCCTCAACCATCCAAGTAACTGGGATCTACTGTACCCCAGGGCTCAGCCTCGACCTACTTTTGACAGTCAGACTCCATGACAGATAGCCAGCTGGATTCAAGGCAGACATTCCTTGAGGGGCTGGGGGAATCCTAGTCTCCTTGTTGGCAATCAGAGATAACTGTCATGAGTCAGAGCCCTGACACCCTTTTTCCTGGAACACCTAAAGCCCAAGTGACTCAGCCCAGCCCTGGTGGCGATGGCACAGTCACATCCGCCTCCCTGGTCCAGCAGCACACAAGGTTCCCTGGATGAGCAGTCCTTCTGCCTTGCCAGCACCTGCTGGCCGTAGCACACACCTCAGTGCCACTGTCTCGTCCCTGCTCCTCTGGGCCCCCTCCAAGCCTCTGTGGGCACCTAACCCTGAAACTGCCACCCCACAGGAGCCTGGAAAATGGCAGGGCCCTGGGGGTTGCCAAGGAAACCACATGATTCTGTGTCTGCCCACTCACTGACTGCCTGGCCTATCTTTTCCCTTCTTCCAGTGAGAAGCGCCACCTTCAAGTGAACGTCACCAACCCGGTGCAGTGCAGCCTGCATGGGAAGAAATGCACGGTCTCTGTGGAGACACGGCTTAATCAGCCACAGCCTGACTTCACCAAGAACCGCTCGGGCTTCACCCTCAGTGTGCCAGGGAACTGACTGCNGCACATCAGAGGCCTGGCCCAGGGGAGCAAGACCCTGAGCCTGGCACAAGGCCAGCCGGGCCCTTAGCCTCTCCATCCTCCCCACGTTCCACCATGCTCNGTATCCCAGGAGCCCAGCTAATTGCTGTATGCCCTCTAATACCACTAGAAATCAGCTTGCAAGGGCCTCCACTGGGCAGGGCTCCTCTGCCCTCCCTGAGGCCCCGCTCATGAGGTATCCTGCCTGGCTCTCTGCCCCGCCTCTGTTCTCACAACTTACCATAGTTCCTGCTCAGGAAACCAAAGACCCTCTGCAGCCTCCTGGGCTGACAGCACCTCACAAGCAACTGGATAGCACCTGTAGTTGACCACTGCTGACCTAGCAGAGGGATGGGTGGCCAGAGCGTAGAGCAGTTTCTCCAGCCAAAGACACATCTCCTAGAGGTTTGGATCCAGTGTCCATGAGCACAGGCCTAGTAGCCCTGCTCTGTGACCTCCACCTCATGCCTTCCTCCCCCCCATATGATTGCAGCCCTTGGACCTAGCTCAGAGCCCCTCAGCCCAAGCCGTACCCCTAGCAGCCAGCCAAAGGCAGCAGGTGAACAGGTTTGCCTGCGAAGCCCATCCCTCAGCCATGTTCAGTCAGAGGTCTCCTTCCAGAGCTTTTGCCACCAAGGTTCCAGGCCTAGACTTTCTGACCACTTCTCCCATAGAGACCCTGTTGCTACTCAAGGACCTTTTTGCAGATTGACAGGCTGCTAACCAGATGTCCCCTCTGCTATAACCACACCATCAGGACCTAGTAAGGAGGTACAAGGAGAGGGCAGTACTCAGTGTGGCCCTTCCCTAACCCCTCTAGCTGTGCCTTCTCCTCACTGGAGAACTGGGGCTCGTGGGGAGCCAGAGCACATGGGACCCAGCTGTAGGAGGTAGAAGAAAGCTGCAGCAGAGAGTGTGGAGTCCTGGCACTGCAGGCCAGGCCAGGGTGCCCACCTATGCCACATACCTGCCTGCTGGAGCCTGGCCCCGGGGCCCCCACTGGAAAGAGCTGCCAGTTTGCCAGTGTCTGCCCAGCAAAGCGCATGCCTGTTTCAGAGGCCTTCCTGAGACCCCGGTTCCCTGCCTCAGCCACTGAGGAGAAGGAGGCCTGTGGGCAGTGCTGGCTTACTAGGAGAGAGCGTAACATGGAAGGCTGGGAGCAGACGACCAGCAGGAGCAGCAGGGCTTACAGAGCCAGGCTCACATTTTCTTCACTTTCCACCAGACTCTGCCCCCTAATCCTCACCTTGCCACTCTAACCCACCAAGTGCCTGTATGCCACCTCCTGTGCCTTGCCCAGGGCCTGAGGGAGTCACCTGGCTGACCAAGGTGGTTCCAGCCACCCAGTCTCATAACCCCTTTTGCAGAGCNGTGGGGCCTTTTACACTGCGGGCAGTTTGCAACAAAGACTCACGTTGCGTGCTGTCCTTGCGAATCTTCTCATCCTCCAAGCTTGGTCAGCACCAGCCTGCCAATCGCCAGCCAACGCTGACAGAACCACCTGACTGGAACTTCACCCTTCCTTCCCACTTACTGCCCCTGCGTGTTGCTTCACACTAGACATGCTCGAGTGTGTTCATACACACCAAAGCAGGTCATGCCAAAAGAGTTGCAGATNGAGGCTGGGGGTGGGGGCTCTCTTCTTGCCTTCTGATGTAGCCTGGGACCCCCTGACCCAGGCCAGAACCTTCCACCGAGGAATTGCCCTGTCCACAAGCACTTTTTTAGGACCTAAAAGTCAGTGTGTGACCACTGAAGGACCTGGAATTTGGGGTGTGAATGATCACAGTAAGGGACAGGACACAGTGATTGTATGCATGGAATGGGGTCTCTCTCNATTTTATGGTTTGGTGCATATATTCCTATTTTCCATTAAATTAACTTTATTTCTAAAGCATATTTTGATTTACCATCAAGAGCAATAAAGCATTAAATCTTATTTTTAAAGGCATCTGTTTTATCATTGAAAAATGGTGAAATTTTAGCTTAGTCAACTGCCATCTCAGAAGGTAGAGTTAGGCACAAATTATATAAAATGGGGATAATTTGCCCAAGGCTTTGGAACGAAAAAGGGAGTGAGAAGCAAGCTGTGTGAGAGAAGAGGCAAGAAGCAACCTTGGAATTCAATCCAGGCACCCTCTTCCGCCATTCTGAAGCTGCATTTTAGACTCCTAAGGGAACATGTTTCTGAAATAAATGAATGTCCACACAAAAAATGGCACGGATTCCTGAGGCAGCTGTTGGGCCAGCACGGCCTCTTCCAAGGCAGCTCCCAGGAGCAGGAGCCACAGGTAANGTGGAGGCCCCAGGGCACCCTAGCACCCAAGAGCTCAGCACTGCAGGGTCTTGTGCAGTCACTGACAGACCATGGGGGCTGCAGGGAAAGCAGAGAACAGGCCCTCGCTGCCTCTTCCTAACAGGCAGACTGGACACAGGTAGTGGCACACCTGGGAGACCCAGGACTAGATTCCTCTGATGCTAAACTGTTGGATCACCAGGACACCTGTCCACCCCTGCTGGCATTTGGGCATTGGACACTGAGCAAGGCAGGCCCAGCAGAAAGTAAGAGCAGCAGGCTTGGTGCCAAGACTCAACATACAGTCTAAGGCCAGATGCCCAAGCAGGACTGAGGTGGNCAACACTGACCAAGCTGTACCTAAACACTGACCAGGCNGTGCCTAAACCTGACTGGCCCTCTGTGGCTTGAGCTGCCTGTCATGTGACCTCACAAAGGAAGCCCCTGAGGAGAACCTGCCCAGCCACTAAGCCAAAGCTGGCTCACCCTGGTGCTGCTTTCTTAATCATGGAAGTGTGCTCCACTCCTTTCCCTAACTGTCCCCTTCTGCCTGCACAAACCTATACATACACAAATCATGTATTAAAGGCACCCCGACATGCTCCCAAATGGTGGGTCCACAAAGAGGTTGATGTAATGGATGGTCAGTGCATTTTATTGTATCAGCACAGTACAAAAATAAATAAAAATAAGGGAAGGGGAATTAAATTACAGCCAAACTGAGCTTCGTGACTCATCAGATTATAAACCACACATACTCACAAACACACTATACATACATACAGAATGAGACAAATATAAATTAACAATATCCACAGTTTGGTCAAAGAATAGCTACAGAATTTTCACTAAA
>LZPO01074928.1:233133-246681 GCA_001675575.1 Neotoma lepida
ACCACGCAAGTAGCTAAAAAGAAAATTAATGTAAAGCTAGGTGGTGGTGGTACACACCTTTGATCCCAGCACTGGGCACAAGCAGATGGATCTCTGAGTTCAAGGCCAGCCTGGCCTACAGTGTAAGTTAAAAGACAGCCAGGACTACAGAGAAACCTTGTCTCAAAAAACAAGAGAGCGAGAGAGAGCGAGAGAGCGAGAGCGTGAGAGAGAGAAAGAAAGAAAAAGAGAGGGAGAGGGAGAGATAGATAGAAAGGGAGGGAGAGGGAGAGGGAGAGGGGGAGGGGGAGGGGAAAGGGGGAGGGAGAGGGAGAGAACTAATATAGACAGAAGGTATAGAAGTCATGTGTGGTGGTGGCACATACCTATAGTCCAGCAAGGCATCCTCTGACCCACGTACATGCATCACAGGGCATGGGTACACATACATACACTCAAACAAAGTGGGATTTTTCTAATAGCAAATAACCTATAACCCACAAAACTATCAAAAAAATTCCAATCAATGGAATGAGACTTAAGATTTTTTTTTTTTTGATAAAGGCTAAAGTGCCAACTGTCAAAAAAGTCTTTACTAAACACTGAAGTTACACACATATGAAAAGGACAAAATGCAGCCAGGCATATGATAGTGCACACCTATAATCCCAGCACTTGGAAGGCTACAAGAGGATTTCAAATTCCAGACCAGCCCGAGCTATGAGATCCTGAATCAAAAAGACAAATGAGCCAGACATGGGGTACACCTGTAATTCTAGCACTTGGAAAGCAGATGCAAGAAGATCCCTATGGTTGTGAGACCAGGCTGGTCTACATAGCAAGTTCCAGACCAGCCAGAATTACATAGTGAGACATCTCTAAAAAGGACAAATTAATGATTTAACTAATTAATTTTCTAAAAGAATAACTTGCCTGAGAACTTCCTTTTACTCTAGGAAAAGGAAAGAAGGTCATTAGTTGGAGAAAACGAACAACTGCAATGTATAAACACAGTTGAGAGAGAGCCTATCCAGACATGGAACCATATAGCAAAAGCCAGTAAGTCCCACTGATCAAATAAATGACAGCACCAAGATATGAGCTGAGGATACTACCACAAAGGACTAAAGGCACAGTGGTGCTCGCCTTTAATCCTAGCACTCCAGAGGCAGAGGCAGGCAAATCTCTCTGAATCCCAGGCCAATCTGGTAGTCTGCATAGTGAGCTCCAGGACGACCAAGGCTACATAAGTGAGACCATCTCAAAAAACTGAAGAAAAAAAGGAGTAAAAGAGTGAACACTAAACAGGTGCAGTTCTACCCAGTCAACTGTGAGAGGGAGGAACAAATCAAAGACTTCAGTGAGCAAAGAAACAGCCTAAATAATTTTTAACCTGTAAAGTTCAAAGCAGCATTTATTAATCGGAAGCTGACAGTCACTGGTCAGCCTGTTTTAAGTTCTACTTCAGACAGAAGATGAATTCATGAATACAAAGTACAGTTTAGAAAACAAGTTAGGGCTTGATAAGATCAACATTTCTAAAAAGTATGTTCCTTTAATTCATCAAAATAACTGTAATACTTTGATTCAAAGGCATTTATCTAAAAATTATCTACTTTTGACCTACTATCATAAACCAGAAACCAGTAAATTTGAAAACTCCTCTACGAGGCTGGAGAGGTGTCTCAGTAGTTAAGAGCACTGGCTGCTCTTCCAGAGGACCCAGGTTCAATTCCCAGCACCCACATGGCAGCTCACAACTGTCTGTTACTTCAGTTCCAGGAGGATCTTATACTTTCATACCAATGCACATAAAATAAAGTTAAATAAATTATTTAAAAAAAAAAAGAAAAAGAAAAAGAAAACTCCTCTACAAATGAAGCTTGTAGCTTGGCTTCGAAGAATCATCCGAGTGGGGCTGGAGAGATGGCTCAGTGGTTATGAGCACTTATTGTTCTTGCAGAGGACCTGAGTTTGGTTCCCAGCACTCACATGGTGGTTTACAACCACCCATAATACTAGTTCCAGGGTATCAAATGCCCTCTTCTAGCCTGCCAAGGGCACCAGACATACATGTGGTACACATACACACATGCAGACAAAACACTGATACACATAAATCTAAAAAATAAAAAAGCATCATCAAAGCAAGAAACCAGAATAAACAAAATATAATTCCTAAGTGGGATTGATCCATGTGTCCTCGATTTCTGAAATCCCTCACTCCAAACAATATACTATTGTGGACTTTTGTTTTTACCTGCATGCCCACCTAAGATACAGCAGACAATCAGACATACAACCAACTGGCAATTCCAGCTCGACTTGATATATATTATCATACATACTATATATTATCTGCCTTCCCTTTTAAAATACAAGCCTCATGAGAGTATTAATGTGTTTTTCCAACTGTATCCCTACTGGCTACAGGACTACTATAAACACTCAGTAAACACTAGTTCCAGAAATGATGTATTTTTAACAGCTCAAAGTCCAGTTTAAACTTGTAAGTACCACGTATAGAAACATCAGTCACTTCCCAACACATGAAACACAACGGATGGATGTTCACCCCTTAATAAAGGCACATAAGCCACACAAGACATGACAAGAAAGGATGCCACAAGCTTAATTGGTGCTCATAAGAAACTTTGTGACACAAGATGAAAGGTACCACAGACACAGAAAACATTACAAAGGTGTGGCAATACAATACCTCAAAGACAAGAATCAGTTTGTGACCCTGATGTAATGAGGATTCCAGGGACCACTGACAATCTCCACTTACAAAGCAAAGCATGGAACAGACTCAAAGTATCAAATGCCCTGTAACAAAGAGAAACTGACATGATAAGTCCTGAGCGTCCTCCCAGCTTTCCCTTCCACACAGTACCACAGTGAAGTAGGCATCTTTCACTGAAACACACTTTTTCCATATTATCTACTTCCTGTCATTATTATAACTTACCTCCTGCCCTGTAGCTGCTTCCATATCAAGAAACAGATCAAGAAGAGATCGGACCAGGCGAGCTGCTTTAGCCTTACTGATAGAATTCAAGAAAGGTCGTACATACTTCAGGAGTCCTCCAAGCTCTGTGTGAGGGGCAATTCAAAAAATAAAATGTAAATTTTAATATTAGAAACAAAATGTTCATTTAAAAAAATAAGCCTCAAGAGGTAAAGATGCTTGCCGTCAAGTCTGATGACCCACCTTAGACCCCTGGAACCAAACAGTGTAGAGACCCAACTCCTACAAGCTGTCTTTTAAGTTCTACACAAGCACATAGCATGCATGGACTCCCCACATATACACAAATAAATAAAATAATATTTGTTTGGAAATAATATTTGTTTGGAAAAAAAAAAAACTCTTTAAAAAAACAATCTGAGCCACTATAACAAAAACCACGCTTGGTTTCAGTCTAAAGAAACACATTAGAGGTTTTAACAATATTGTCCAGCAAAGCCAGGTGTGGTAGATCACATCTATAATCCTAGCACTTGGGAGGTTGAGGCAGAAGAGTTACCTTGACTCTAAGGTCAGCCTTATACTGAGTTCTAAGTCAACCTGGGATACAGGGTGAGACCTTGTCTTAAAATTTTTTTTTTTAGCCAGGCAATGAGGGCACACGCCTTTAATCCCAGTACTCGGGAGGCAGAGGAAGATGGATCTCTGCGAGTTCCAGGACAGCCAGCACTACACAGAGAAACTATGTCTCGAAAAGGAAAAAACAAAAACAAAAACAAAAACAAAAACAAAAAAAACCTTCTAAATCACAGCAGGTAACAGAATACCAACAATATTGTTACATACCNAAGTTGTATTCCATTCCCACTTATTCACTGGATCACTTGTGGGAAACTCCTATCTATGCCTCATTTATCCATTTTAATCAAAGATACACAGCAAAGTACTTCTGTTCTCACAGAACAGTTCTATAGAACATGAAATATGCTGTGCACCTGCCCACCATGGACAAAAATCACCTGCTCACAACCAGCAAATATCAAGTCACAAGGGTAATGTTTTTAACTCCAAATCCACGCCCTGGCAGCTTCTCTAAGACAGAGGTTTCCAACTCCAGCTCCCGCTCCCCTCTCAAAGCTCCCTGTGGAGCATTTCAGCACTAACACTTCCTTGGCACAGTGAGGTCAGGATGTCTTGTCCTTAAAAGTTTCATTATACAATTTAAAACAATTCCTCATTAATCTCCAAAGCCTAACTCTTAAGTAATGACTTAAAAAGTTGTCCATCATAAAGTTTTCTTCTCTCTTTTACAAGAGGGAAGCTCAAGAAATCTTAGAGAGTGGCTTTAGTAGCAGTAGAGAGGTGCTTACTAAACCTTAAAAATTAGACAATGCTTTTTTTTTTTAAGATTTTTTTGTTTGTTTGTCAAGGCAGGGTTTCTCTGTAACAGCCTTAGCTGTCTTGGAACTTGATTTGTAAACCAGGCTAGCTTTGAACTCACAGAGATCCACCTACCTCTGCTTCTCGAGTGCTGAGATTAAAGCATGCACCACCACACCCGGCTTCAAGATTTATCTTTATTGTTTTTAATTATGCTTATGTGCACCTGCAAATGTCCTCAGAGGTCAAAGACCAGAGAACTCAAGATGCCCTAGAGCTAGGTAAGCCACCCAATGTGGGTGTTGGGAATCAAACTTGGGTCTTCTGAAAGAATAACAGCCATCTCTCCAACCCCTAGACAATGTTTTAACTAAACAAGAAGTATTTTGGGAATGTAGGCTGAAGCTGCCTTAGTGTCAGTGTCTCTTTAATACTCTCTAATTGTAGACTCATCCTCCTGAGAACTCTAATTCAGGGCAAGCAAACTTTGCCCTCCTGAGAACGTAAATTCAGCGTCCTTGAAACCCTCATCTGCCTGAATTCAGAGGGTGCACAAAACTATGAGAGGTGCTAGGGAAAGCTACACAGAAAGTTCACCCCCGCTCCCCAGGACTGAGCTTTGACTTCCAGTGTCTGAACGTCTTTCCATTCCACTCTCATTTCTGCTCACACACTCACTATAAGCCTGCTTTCAAGCTGCCTTCTTGTCGGAAGCCCATTTAAGATGGCTTTGTAATCTTCGTAAATTCTATGTAGCCTTTGGAGGCCCGGCTAAGGAACTGAGTCTTCCATACTAACTCCAGTTGACACTGATTTTTCTCTCATCAAATTCCTTCTTGCGCCCTTTCTCTCTCCTTTCTGTCAACCATGAGTTGAACAGTTCTATTCCATCTTATACCCTCCCACTACAATAAGTGAAAGCTCTGGAACCACTGGCAAAATAAATCCTTCTTGCCCTAAGTAAAAAATCCTAGCCCGCTATGGTGTGCTATAATCCCAGCATTCACAAGACTAGGGCAGTAAGATCACAATGAGTGAGTTCAAAGGCTACATAGTGACTTTGACATAGCGTGGGCTCCAGAGAGATACCCTGTCTCAAAAGAACAAAACAGACATGAAATCCTGTTTCAAAAAAACAAAACAAAAGACACACACATAAAACATCTTTTTTTTGGTTTTTTAAGACAGGGTTTCTCTGTATAACACCCTGGCTGTCCTGGAACTTGCTTTGTAGAACAGGCTGGCCTCAAACTCAGAGATCCACCTGCCTCTGCCTCCCTAGGGCTGGGATTAAAGACGTGCACAAACACTGCCCAGTTTACTTTTTTAAATTTTAATTATTCTATATATGCATAGCAAGCTTGTGTATGTGCATGCAGGGGTTGGAGGGAGCACCTGGGTGGCAAGTATTCCACTACTGAGATACATATACCCCTAGTTCACGATAGCTTATTAGAAGTAGTCTGATACAATATTCCTTCTTCCTGATTTTAGTGACTAATTTATTCAGAAAGCAGTCTATTCCAATCTTCCTTCCTTTCTTTCTTTCTTTTTTTTTTCTGAGACAGGGTTTCTCTGTGTTAACAGCCTTGGCTGTTCTGGAACTCAATCTGTAGACCAGGCGGGCCTCAAACTCAGAGCGCCTGCCTGGCATGCATCACCACCACCCAGCAGTTTGGAATATCCTAATCTATCCTTCTCATTGCCTTCCTGAAAGGTGTAATAATATTGCCTACTCTAAGGGTTCAGATTTCATCCTCATGACTCCTCTGAGTAAGTGGTTCTGCACTTGTATCTGTTAGTACTTATTTGATGCCGAAAGACAGAAACTGTCAGAGCCAAGAGAAAAGAACTTATAAAGACCATGTGCTCTCTCTTCTCTCACCTACCTTGTCTTTAATTCTCTTTCTGATGTTATTTCTATCTTTTCTGTTTGAAAATCATTTTCCTTCCTAGAAAAGGCAGAAGTGAGACATGAGCTAAGGTGTCTGCCTTTATCTCTAACATCTGCTAGCATTATTTTCTCTAAGTACTGCTATTCTTACCTCAACAGAGGAACAAATTATCTAAACTATCTTTTTTAATCTCATTTTCTATTTTAGTCTATTACTATTGAGTGTTCATTCTTGTACATACTCAGTTCCTTTCCATGTTTGTATATTCCTTTAATTTCATAAAATCATACTCCCAATTTCATTGGAATTAGTTGCAATTTATAATCAGAATCTCCTTCTTAGAAACTAACAGACTCAGCAGAGTTTTTTTTTATCAAGTCTTGGGAGAAAACGTCCACAGACTCTGAGCTTAGGCATGGTTTGCTAATGCTCAGAACTACTTTCAATCATCACTATACATCAGACCTTATCTTATTCATCGACCTCCAAGTACATTTTCCACCAGGAATCCTATCTTAAACATTTTTAGGAAGGGTACTTAGCACATTGCCAGATAACTATCAAATACACAATAAAGAAAACTGAACATTAAGGGAAAAGACATATTTTTAAAGCTAAAAGTTAACAGAAGTCTCTATCAAATAATTAATTGCAAAGTTGGTAAATTAGTACAACAGGCTCCAAGAGCTCCTTAGGATTTCTGTTCTGTGAATGATCAAATTGTCTTAGAAAACAGTAAGCAGACTAGAAGAGCTTTTGAAAACTACTACATTTCACCTATTAAATTCCAGCAAGTAGCCAGGTGTGATGGTGCACACCTTTTAATCCCCGCACTTGGGAGGCAGAGGCAGGTGGATCTCTGTGAGTTTGAGGACAGCCTGGTCTTCTTGTCTTTCAGGACAACAAGAACTACATAGAGACCTTGTTCATCCTTCCCCACACCTCCAAAAAAAAAATCCAACAGGTGAAGCAGTATATTCCCTAATTAATCATGTTAGAGAGCACAAGAGTGGAGAAGGATGAAATAGGATTTCAGTAACCTCATTAGAGAAAAATTACTGAAACACTCACTGTATATACCTGTCTCTTATACACATCTAGATGTGTATAAGAGACAGCTTCTATATAGCCCTGATTGTCCTAGAAGTCACTATGTGGACCAGGCTGGTCTCAAACTCACAGAAATCAGCCTGCCTCTGCTTCCGAAGTGCTGAAGATAACAAGCATGCACCATCCACATCTTTATTTCACTTTCTACTGATTGAGCCCCCTGAGACTGCAGTTACAAATAGTTATGAGCCACCATGTGGGTGCTGGGAACTGAATCCAGATCCTCTACAAGAACAGTAAGTGCTCTTAACCCCTGAGACATCTCTCCAGCACCTCTAAGTTCACTTTAAAGTGACAAAAATTACCCATCAAGTTTAAACGCACTTATGATATTATTACCACTTTATTTCTAGTCAACAGGACTCTCCTTATTTCAAGAACTATCATCTCAAGCTCAGCCAGCCAATAGTTCAGTTAGCACTAGGATGTCTGAACAACAATGGACAAGAAGTTTTAGGAAGGCACTATTTTATGTCTTACTCACTCTGTATCAGAAAAAGTGACTCACTTGGATACAAAATCCATATCCATTTTTTTTTTCAAATAAAGAGCCTAAAGTCACTCTCTTTAAATATACCAGAGCTAGTCAATGACATTGCTGAAGACTGCTGCCCATATATAATGAAATACAGTGATAATTCAAAAATAGGAAACAAATCACAGATTACTATATCCCAACAAAAAAAGGATTTTTCCCTCACTTTTCTGTTACAAAATTGATGAATAAGAAGTTGTCAGGAAAATAAAACCAAATAATACCACAAATGAATTGAGTGTTAGGTGTGGTCTGGAGTTCTAAGAGGAACTCCACCTGGTGTTTCACACAAAAGCATTATAGGCACAATCCGTTTGTAAGGCTTACCAGCAGCTTGTCCAGTCTTCGCCAGGAGAGACCCCAGTTCAAGGATGCTCTGCTCTTTGACCTGGACTGCCTCCTCATCATTTTCCTGAATGTCACGTTTCACTGAGAAAAGAAAATGAACTCTTAAAATTATGATTTAAAAAAAGAGTGAAGCAAGGGGAAAATTTACTCTAAGATCCATTATGAACTCTCTAGCCTATTTCCCAAATGAAACTACCAAACAGATAAGGGCTAAGAAAGTAAAATGACCAAGTATCTATAGGACATGCCTCATAGTAATAAAAAAAAAAATAGATTCCTCTTTAAGTGGGCCTTTTTGATCAATCCCTTAGAATCTACCTCACCTAGACACTGAAATTTCTGCTGTGCTTGCTTGAAGTAAAACTAAAGCAAATCCTTTCCATTTATGGTGATGAACCCCATGCTAGATACTATGTTGTATGATTTTTTTAAATGCCTGTGCATTTACCTATCACAAACTAAAATCAAATTATAAAGTTGTTGATGACTATAAACCAAGTCTTTCAATAAACTTTTAAGTCTATAGAAAGCTTCAGCTAAAGGATGTATTAGGAATAAACAATTCTATAAAGCAATTCTAGACAAATCCCTATCAAATCTTCGGTGTGATGCTCAACAGTTACAGTTAGAAGAGACTGCTGCCTCATAATGGATTCAGGTCCTGTTAAAATAACTTTTTGTCTGTCCCACTTTCTACTGTTAATAATTATTCAGCCACTTGAACCTCAGACAGCCTCTCCAAAGTCTGTAGTGCTTATTTTGGTGATCATCACTAGTTACCACTGCTCTTAAAAACCATCATGACTTGACAAAAACCAAGATTTTGATACTTCATAATGGAGTCCAGAAAAAGTAAGGCTGTCACCCATCATGACTCAAGCTTGCTCTAAAAGGGAAGCTTGCTGGGGACTCTCCTTTAGTGTAGTGAGCAACCAAGAAATACTCTAACGGCAACGTTTATCAGTAATTTCTACTTTCTGAAAGGCAAACAAATTAAGCACTAGGCACAAAAACAGTTAAAACTCATGCTCCTCAGATTAGTTCTAAATATTAACATGTGTTTACAGAAAAATACCTACGTAACAACAATTGGATGGCTCTGGTACTCTGTTCTAAAATTGATTTAGGAACAGAACTTTGAAACGCACTTGCTCAACATTATTCTTTCAAAATGCATTGTAAGCATCATCTCCTCTCCTTTTCTAGTCCCCCAAAGATAAAGACATCAAGCTCTTGTCACTGTCCTTTCTCTGTACAAGTGTTGAGAACTGAAATTCAACACTCAGTAAGTCAATAGAAGCACCAACATCCTGGAAGTCCTATATACACTTGCATTCACTAACTACTTGTTGAGCCAATACGAATCAGGCTGTATTTAAAAGATCACATTGTCACAAGAAGCAGCTCATGCACTAACAACCCTTCAGGACTGAATATTAAAAAGCCTTCTCGCCATCATCCATTTATCTCTGTTCACACCTGAATCCCAGTAGAAAGCGACCGGCTGAAGGCTCCTATTTCAACTTCCCTGTTGCCCTCAGGTTTAAGACAATCACACTATGATGCTAAAATTTTCTTTATCTCCAACAATGTGCGGCTGGTCCGTTCCAAAGAGTTCCCCGAACAACAGACAACTAACTCTGAACTAACTTCAACCCTTACTGGGGAGACTTAGTCACCTCCTGTGTGCCGGCGGTCCCACCCCGACACTTCGCCTCCTCACTGTCTACACCGGACAGAAGACCGTCTTGGCCACCCCCGCCAAATGCCAACCTGAAGTGTGTGGCACCCCTCAACTCCTCACACCCAGAAGTGGCCCTCTTCTGCCGGAGCCTGCTGCTAAGCGCCGGGGGGGAAGCAGCAGCTCCCAGCGTCCCGCGGAAGAAAACTCCAAGAGAAGCGCCCGCGCTCCCACCCGGAGCAACCTGTGCCGATAACAACGGCGGGAAATGCCAGTCCCGAGCGACTGTCGCCCAGGCCGTTCAAGAACACACTCTGCGACCAGTGTGTAACCAGCAGTGGCTCTCAGCCGCGGGCCAGCTCGCGCGGGCCACAACCCGGGACCCTCAGGGGTAGTGAGCCCGGCCCGGCCCTCTCGCCACGCTGCGCTGCGCCCACCGTGAGTCAGCAGCCAGCAGGTGGACGCGCGGGCTGCCTCGGGGCTTCCCGCCCGACTGGAAGCCATGGGGCTCCCGGGGGCCCCGAGCGGCCTGCGCCCCCGGCCCGGCCCCCCTCACACACAGTGAGTCAGCAGCACCACAGCCGGCTAGCCCGGCCCCTCTCCGCCGCCTCCGACCGACACAGGCCGCGGCGGGCCAGCGGGGCCGCGGGGACGGCGCCAGGACCTTTACCGATGGAGTGGAGGATGTCGATGGAGGCCTCCCGGTCGGTGCTGAGGAGAGACTGAGCTCTCTGGAACTCTACCACCGCTGCGGCCGCCATCTTACCGCTCTCACACCGTCCCCGGCCGCGGCCGCCGACGCCGGAAACCCATACCCGGAAGGCCCGCCCTCGCTTCCCTCCCCTGAGACCCCCCCGCCTCCCTTCCCAGAGCAGCCCGGGAGTTGTAGTCTCTCTGCCGGGCGGGGGAACCAGGAGCGTCCCGCCAGAGGCATGCGAGCTCCCCAGCACCATCTTGCGGCCAGCTCTGAAGAGACGAGACAGAAGTTAGTCCCCACCTCCCCAGAAGAGGCTAGGCGTTCAAGGGAAGCTGCTTGGCTATCTTTTATAGTATCCACGTTCGACCAGTCATTCATAGCGATACATGACCTTTCAAGTTCCTGTTGTGTGGCAGGGAATAGCACAGTTCGGGTTCATTCAAGTGTCTTACAGAGAGGACACATACACACACTCCCTTCCAGTGCTAATGAAATCACCAGTGTCACAGTACACTTTCTTTCCCAAATAACCATTCCAGCTTCAGACAGAGCTTCACATTATGAATTGAAAATCATCTTTGATCCACTCATTGAATCTAAATAGTTCGTGAGATTCACACAGATGACTCACCCCAGCTTCCCAGCTCAACAATAGAACAAATTTATCCTTAATCCTTCAACTGTAATCGGATATCTGTGAAGATATCAAGGAAAGGAAAAAAAGCACACTTTATATGACCACTAAGATTTAACTTAAGGATGTTGCTAAAACAATAGAGGGGTGACAATCCAGACGTGAAATAGCTGTGCTATAAAAGAAACCGTAAATAGGACCAACATTGCACTCCTCTGTGACTGGATTAGTCAATCTTCATATCTGTCTCCTTTTATCGGTCAGTGTTCTATGAAGAAGATATTTCTTTAATAGTTAAGGAAACTGAAGGGAATAAGGGATTTGGTGATGCTCTAATAGTAACTGACAGCTGAGAACTGGTAGGGATATATTTCTAACCCCAGTATGTTTTCTAATGAAAACCAGATAACATCTCCTCGAGCTGGTAACAGGATTCCCGACTGTGTTGTGTCACATGAACTGGCTTCTAAATTCTCTCAACTCTGAAATTCTATGTACTTCAGTATAAAACTGTGATTTTCCCCCCTCAGAAAAAGGTATTCCTCCTTTCTCCACCTGACGTAAAGCTAATGATATTATATTGGATTAATTTTTTATTGCAGTTTTTAAATTTTTATTTATATTTATTTCTGTCTGTATGTGGAAACTCACATGCCATGGCATGCATATGGAGATCAGAGGACACTTGCAGAAATCACGGAGAATACTCAAGTACTCATGCTTGACAGCAAGCACCCTTATCTGCTGAGTCATCTTGCAGACCCTGTATCATTTTTTGTTTGTTTTTTCAAGATAGGGTTTCTCTGTGTAGCCCTGGCTGTCCTAGAACCCACTCTGTAGACCAAGCTGGCCTCGAACTCAGATCTGCCCACCTCTGTTTCCCAAGTGCTGGGATTAAAGGCATGTGCTACCACTGTCTGGCTCTGTAACTCTTCTTAACCATTTCAATTGAATAATCATCCAGAAAATGCAATGAAATAACAATAGGCTTTGGAAATGACATATTTGCTGTAAATTATAGGCTGGCTACTATACGACAGTGACTTCAACAGGCTCCTAATTGCTTTGATATTTAGCTTTCCTGTCTAGAAAGCCCAGCTCACAAGGTTGCTGTAAGAGTATGAGATAATATGGGAATCCAANGATGAATGTTTTCTTCCTACATAACATCTTTCTTACATAATGCTAAGGAGTAAAGTATATTGCAAGGATCCCAAATTGCTAGTTAGTGGTCATATTGGCTATATTGAGAGCCCTGTCTCTAAACTTAAGTTAGACTATAAACGTAGTAATTTTCAGGAGTGTTAAGTTCTCGGCATCACCAGAAGCTCATACCTACCTTCTTACAGTTGTCCCGGCATCACCAGAAGCTCATACCTACCTTCTTACAGTTGTCCCGGCATCACCAGAAGCTCATACCTACCTTCTTACAGTTGTCCCGGCCTCTGTTCTTCCTACTTTGAGACTTTTCACATCCTCTTTGCATATAGCTAGTGTTAGGAGCTTGGGAGACGCTGGCTACGATCTCCCTTGTTCCACAAAGTGCTGCAAGCTCCATTCCCTGTCATCCCACTCCTCCACATTCATCTCGTCACTTTTGCCCTTCTCAATCTGCTCAATTGCCTTTTTTTGTCTTATCTTTCTTCCTTCTTCCTTCATCCCCCATCACTCTCACCTTTTCCCTTTATGTCCGTTAGGTTTCAACTCAAAGAACACTCAACAAAGAGGTTTTCTGGCCGGACTGTGGTGGCACACACCTTTAATTGCAGCACTTGAAAGGCAGAGGCAAGCAGATCTATGAGAGTTCAAGGCCAGCCAGAGTGAGTCCCAGAATAGCCAGGGCGTTTACAACCCTGTCTCAAAAAACGAAAACAAACAAACAAAAAGAAGAGGCTTTCTGTACCATTCCATTAAAAATGATGTCATATGCCTGCAATTCAGCAAACATCACCTTATCCCCTTTACTTCCTTCCTGCAGAAGGTACCTTCTCTTGCTGACACTTGGCATTCCTACTATGACACCGACTTACACATGGCAACCACACATTGTTGGATTAGTGCCTGTAAGTATCTCCTGTCTTAGACTTCTGCTGCCCTAAATGTCCATGGTCTACACCATGTGACTCTGCTTACCTTAGCCACTGCTGAATGGATTGAAGTGGGGTAGGAGCTGTCACAGATTAGCCAGTAATCTAAGTTTTATGAGTCCTGGTTTAAGGAGGTTAGGTGAGATGCAGCATGTAATGGTGCACACTTTTAGTCCCAGCATTTAGGAGGCAGTGGCAGGCCGAGCTCTGTGAGTTTAAGGGACAGCCTGG
>LZPO01074928.1:262962-274170 GCA_001675575.1 Neotoma lepida
CATCAGGTACTTACAGATTAAACTAACCTGTACTGGCAGGGCTGTGGGATTTTTCTTCTCTACCAGTAAGTAGGAAATGCTGAAATTCTGCTGCTAGTTAACAAAAACACAAATTGTATTAAACTGAGGAGTTCAACCCATACTTTAAAAAAANTCAATGTGCATTTAATTTCCTCAGAGCTTGATAGTACATTTTAAAAGTTTGCCTAAGTCTAACAAAATTTACACTGGCTACTGAAATTGAGTGATAATGAGCAAGAACACTGAAGTATCTCTTGGACATGCTTTAATGTCCAATCAATAATGTATTCAATGTGTGAAGTGTGTTGGAAGTTTTGGTTGCCCTAAAAAAGGACATATATTTAAATGTAGTAACCTTTAAATTTCAATTAGCTTGTAGACAAATCTTATAGGCAATTTTAACTAAATTTTAATTAAATTCTCATGAAATTTTATTTTTTTAAATCTCTAATTTTTTAAAAAAGGGGCTATAAATTTTGTTACTTCTCCTTCATGTATGTTAACCAGCTAGCAAGTAAAGGGGAATTCACTCTAGATAGATGCCCTGTTTTTTATTCAAATTGTAAGAACTGTAATCATTCTTCGCTTGGTCAACTTGGGCAAGTAAACAACCCTAGGAAAAGACTGTAGAAATGATATTTTCACATGGGATTAGCAGACTATCTTAAAAAAATGTCAATGATCTTCATCAAAATAAAAGGGTGAACCTTCAAAGGAACAAAAATCAGCAGAAATATTTTCATACTATTTAAGGTTCTTAAATCTAAACCCACCATACAGTAGTTTCTTTCCCGCATAATCAGTAGCAGTTAATGTATATTATATTGGGAAACAGGTCTTCATTCTTCTTTTTCTTTTCTCTTTGGTGCTGGGGATTGAATTCAGGGCTTCATGCATGTTTAACACGCACTCTGCCACTGGGCTACCTCCAGCTTCATTCTTCATTTTTACTCAAGTAGGGTAATCAACAAATTTCATTACTAATCTCTCAAATTTAACAAACGGTGAAGACACAGATTTTTAAACATTTAAAAGACCAAAAGAAAACACACTCACAAAATTCCCAGATAATGTAACAATGTCAAAGGGCTCAGAAAATGCCCCATAGTAAGTTACTAAAACTGCCCTATAATCTTACAAATCATAGCAACATTTAAAATAATGGCTGGAGTCCAAGTAATCCTTTAAGGTAATGTACCCGCATTTATCTTCTCTACAGTGACTCTATTCACAATGACAACACACACAAAAACATACTGTCATATTCAGCCTCAAGAGCTTAATCAAAGTTAATACCCAGAGTCAGTTTTAGTTACACAGTATTTCGATATATTTAACTTAAAAAGAAATAGTTGAAATTAGCTTTAACGAACACTAAATTTTAGGCTGTGTATGTCTACTTTGCTAGTCTACATTTTGAGAAAATTAATACATCTCATTCAAACTAATTTAATTTTAAATTGTTGTCCAGAAGTAGAGGTGAAAATATTTTTGAATAGCAAATATTGAAGTGGGAATGCACAGCAATTTGGAGAAAAACTAGTGCTTATAAAAAACAATTTTCTTAGCTTTATTGAATCAAAAAATCTTTTTAGGATACCATCTCATTATGCAGAACTGGATGGTCTGAACTTATACACAGGCAGACTAGGCTGACACTGAACTCAGACCCACCAGTTTCTACCCTTTGTTTTAGAACTGAAGGTGTGCAACACCACACTCACAGGAAAAAAATTGTGACAAGGTCTTACTCTAACACTGGCTGGCCTTCAACTTGCAGGAACACCCCAGTCTCATCTCATCCTCCAGAATGCTGGAATTATTTATGTGCCACCACACTTGGCCTTAAAATAAAAATTTAAGAGTCCTTTACCTCTCAACAAAATTGCCAGATAACATTAAAATGAACAAACAAACAAACAAAAAAAAAACCCCAAAAGTTCAACATAAAGAGACCGCTTGGAAGAGCTGGACTTCATGTTCTTGGCAGTTTAAAGCCGACTTTTCTCTATTTCCTATGAATTCATCTGAATAATATAACAGTGGTCTATTGAGAATGTCTAAGAGCTTAAGATACTGGTTTTGAAAATTCAGTATTATGCTAATTCAAGCATCTACTACATGTGCCTCTATATACTACATTGTTTAAGTGCTTATTTTATAAAAATCATCACAGAAAAAAGTTAGATTATTGTAAAAACAAGATTATGAAAATGACTTGGATGACAAAAAACCAAAATAGAAACCTTAAGAAAGGTTAAAAAAGGTTAAAAAGAGGGGCTGGAGAGGTGGCTCAGAGGTTAAGAGCACTGACTGTTCTTCCAGAGGTCCTGAGTTCAATTCCCAGCAACCAACCACATGGTGGCTCACAACCATCTGTAATGAGATCTGGCGCCCTCTTCTGTATACATAATAAATAAATCTTTAAAAAAAAAAAAAAGGTTAAAAAGAAACCCTCAAATTCATTCATTAAGAGTTAATATACAGAACAGGGGAATATTTTACTCAATAAACTTTACTCATATATTCCATAATCACTTCACGAATGTCCTTTTGGAGGAAATTTTCCACATGTGACAAGAATATGAAGTTTCATTTGTCAATACAGGATTTCAGTATTACATAGGTAAATATTACTTTAAAAAAAATACCTATCTGATTTATTAAGGGTCCATTTGTAATAAATTCTAACCAATACAAATGTTGTACAAACCCCAAATTCAGTACCTTTATTCAAATTGTATCTCACTAAAGTAAAGTCAGTATTATTCATCAAGTTTACCAGTGAGCTTCATAGAAACCAAAAACTACTGGTTCTCTGGGTCACTGAATTACAAAGAGACACCAGAGGACCCAAACTCCACCCTGGCAGGGTCTATACTGTAGACCGGGCTGACCTCACATACAATAGTCTTCCTACCTAAATTTCCAACTGTTAGAAATATAGGTGTGAACCACTGTGCCAAGCTCAAAGAACAGCTTTGATTAGGACTCTACTCAATCTCTCTACCAGTCCTATTATTCAAGTAAATAACATTTTAATTTTAACTTAGAATTCGGTCAGATACTTTCAAGAGATTTCAATATACTCGAGAAGGGTGGACACAAGATAAAATATATCTCCAATCACAGTTGTTAAATGGTGGTGGGAATGAAATCCAGGGCCTTGAACATATTAGATAAGCAAGCATCCTATGACTGAATTATAATGAAATCTCTCTAATAAATCTGTCTGTAGTTTACTAAATTTACTAAAGTTATAATAATACCTAGCCAGGTGTGGTGGTGCAAGCCTTTAATCCTATCAAGCAGGAGGCAGACAGATCGGTGGGTCAAGGAGAGCCTGGTAAACAGTGGAATTCCAGACAGCCAGGGCTACACAGAGAAACCCCATCCCCAAAACAACAACAATAATAATAATAAAAAAAAACAACAAAAAGGATTATAAAATCTGTTTGTAGGGGCTGGAAGATGGCTCAGAGGTTAAGAGCACTGGCTGCTCATCCAGAGGTCCTGAGTTCAATTCCCAGAAACCATATGGTGGCTCACAACCATCTACAATGAAATCTGGTGCCCTCTTCTGGCATGGAGACAGAACACTGTATATATAATAATAAAATATTTTTTAAAAATCTGTTTCTAGTCTAATGTAAGGAATAAACAAGTTAGGTTTCATTCTGCCACCCCCCACTGCCCAACATACAAGTTTTGAACACCATAATCAAAGCAAATTCTAATTGAAAACAAATTGGATATACTACTGGTGTGTGCATATTACATAAAGCACTGTTCAATAAAAGCTGAAAATTAACTTCCAAAAAAAATCATTCCAAAACCAGTTTANTACTTATCACATGACCCAATTTCAATTTGGCTGCCTGAAAATTAGTTATCTATCCATTGAGACATGTAATACCCAAACCCTTTTATAATACCACACCTGTAGTCTACACCCATACACACACATCACACAAGCACAGACAAATCACCGTCCCACTCATTACAGGGCTCTACATTAACATTAGCTCTAGTGTGGTGAGATTTGAGAAAAGATCATAAGCATTTCCAGATGACCTTACCACCCTGATGTTCAATATAAGCTTGGGATTTAGAACAAACTTCAGCATCCTGTGGCATTTCAAATAATTAAGCTTATCCTTGAGGTTAAATTTAAGTTTGAGCAGAAAACAACCAGTATTATTTTCCTAGAGGTCAAAGTAAAAATTTGAATGAAACATTTCATGCCTCCAAATTAAAAATGTAAAATGATCAATTTATTAAGGTTCATAAAGCTTTAGATATTATGTAATAAAACAATACTTATTTATGTTTACTAACACCACAGTCAAACGTGAATATTAATATAGAGCCTTCTCTGCCAAAGGAATATAAAAATCCTAAGTTTAATTAAATTTAGGGGCCTTCACCAAACTTGCTGCAAGTTTGGGGACATAAATATCCAACAGCCATAAAGCTGTGAAAGCCCCTGTAAGTAATAAAATAAATCCCACTTGCCTCAGACTGAACAGGGCAACACTGAGACTCAGCCTCAGCCTGTCCTATGGCAGGGCTATAGGAAGAAGAAAATTTTAATTTTAGAAAAACATCACCCAACTAATTAAAAAGACATGCATCAAAATTTAAGTCCCAATGATCAAGCAAGCAACAGAAAAAAAAACAGCTCTTTTTGTATACAATTGCATTCTGAGCCCAAACTTATTTGAGATTTGTATAAGTAATTCATTAAACTGAGTTTAAGTTCAAAATGTAACTTGATCAAGTAGGTATTCTCCCAACAAATGGTACGAGACTACTACAATAGTAAGTAATTAAATGTCACTCCAGCAGTCACTGAAAAGTGGGCCCTTATCTGTTGGTTTTTTCACTATCAGTGGCAAAACATAGAATAGAAACTAGTGCCAGACATTTTTTTTAATTGATCCACAGTGGATGGAAGGCAGAGCCAAAGCTGGTATGTACTTCCTTAAATGTTCTTATCGCTGTTCACAAGAACATACAAATAACTAAAAGAGCAGCCTTTTGTGAGAAGAGCTGAAATTCACTTTTAATGGCATTAAAGGTAAATCGTTTCAAATTTGCTACACTTGTGATTTAATGACACTATGGACCCCAGAAGCAATTAGGTAAAAGGTATTTTCTAGAAGCTTAATTATCCTTCATGCATGCGAAAATTATACTTTCAATAACATACTAAATGGGTATCACTCCTGAGCCTCATACAGCTACAAAACACAGGAGATGACATGTAATTAAATTGTTATATATAACACAAAAATCTTCATAGGATTCTTTTATTTATTAAGTTGTAGACTTCAGGGAACAATAAACCCTGCTATAATTGTTCTTGTTTAAATCAAATTCAAGTGTAAAAATTTGTATAATTTTGAAGTTCTATCAATTCTTAAGTTTTCTGATAATGCAATACATTAAATTCTCACGAGATGTTTTTAGAAGGAAGCATTTTATATTTAATCTAAATTTAACCTTGTAATTTTTTTTTAAACGTTAGTATTTTCAACACAGGGCTTTCTCTGGCAGTATAAAATTTGTACTGCCAGACCTAAGAAATATATATAGGTTCCAAAACTTTAGACAGGCACTCAGGTGAAGGGATATATAACTCAGTTGCTGGCAGAATAATGCATCTCTGGTAATATATGGATGTTTTCGTTACAAACTGAAACTTCATGCACCGCAACAGTAACTACAGCAGAGGCACAAAATAATCAGTGCAGAAATGAGAGACTGAAAATGGAATTTTAACTTTCAAATAATTTGTAACATTTCATTCCACAAAATGACTTTTACATGTTAACTTTCCAGTATGATAGGTAAAAAATTTTCAATATATTCCTACAAAGTTAAAACCATTTTTGATGTCATCACATGTATGTAGTATCTTCACAGAAATTATTAAAGACTATTAGCATTTTCTCAGAAGTTTTAACTTCATATTTAAAACAAATCAAACCAACTTCTATTCGTTATATGGGTAATTACTCCGTAGATCATGTGATTCTTAAAACATTTCATAAATCCACCCAAGCCCCCAAAAAAAGATAAAAAGAAAAAGGTTGGGGAAAAAGCCAACAAATTAGTAAGCGCTAGTATCATGAGACTTACAACACAAAATTCCCAACAGCAGTCACCCCTAAAGTAAAATTACTTATAGGGACACAGCAACATTCCAAATTTCCAAGGACCAGGATTAACCACCTGTCTTTAGCAACAGAGGGCACCTATTGAATTCCAAGTAACATAACCTCCAAGGAGCATAATAAAAATTTGCTAAGCATTTGTTACCATCCAAACACCGTGATAGAGGCACATTTAAAGTTAACATATATCAAATCACTAACACAAGAAGCATGCACCTAAGCTTCTAGAAGTTTGGCCCTGGAAAGCTGCTGAGGTCCATAAAGTACTCAAAGTCTTGAAATTAATCAAAGAAAATGAATGGGTCTGGCACTAGGCTCTAAACGACCTTTGCAAGAAGTTCTCAAGTTTACATTTTAAATTTCTGTGACATCTGATACCAAAGGATGTGAAACAATGACACATAAAGCGTTCATACCCATTATGCAATGACTTCACGAGCCTTAAAAGTTTCTGTCAATGGAAACATTAACAAGAGCAATTCTATATATACTGTTAAAACATGCAGCTAAGAAAAAAACCTACAACTTAAAGAATCCAATCATGTATCAAAACTGTATTGGTAACTGAATTTTATTATGTGGACATCTACTGTGGCATGCATCTGTACAAACCTTTCAGTCAGTGGTCCACAGCTGGGTTATGAATAAAAAGGCATAAATTTTTCTTTCATTTTATTACAATGAAGTTTAACAGTACAGAAAAGTCACATGACCTCAGTGGGCCAGATTTTCTTAAACCCTGCAACACGAGGAACTCTCTAAATACATTAAATATTGTTACACACTCAGACTTCCAATGTACAGGTACTTGGAAACAGTTACAGCCCTCACCAAGCTAGGTTGGGGACATGAAGTCCAACAGCATTGGAAATGCTGTGAAGGCATAACTTTACAAATAGCAATGTAAGCTTACAGAACTTGCCTTTATTTAAGATGGTATGTTCATGTAATTCCAGCGCCTTCACAATTTAACGAATCAAATTTACTATACTTCACTTCTAAAAACCTAGATGAAACATGAAAAAGAAGCCATACAGTATAAATTGCAACTTCAGGAAAAGTTCCTGTTTTATTATTCCAAATAATTTCTCCCATGTCAAATAAATGTCCAATAGTTCCTGGTATGTGGGAAGATAATGTTTGTTAAAGTCACAATGAAGCCTTATAGACGGAAGCTTGTCTATATAAACAGCACAAGTTGAGAAAAGGTTTAATCTCCAAACCTATTAGACTTGATGAAGTAAGATCAGTATCGGCCACCTTGCGACATAACAGGAGGTCTCATTCCCATTGGAGGTCGAGGAGGCCCACCTTGGTAAGGAGGCACCATTGGTGGTCCCTGTCCATAAGGTGGCATAGCGCCAGGAAGGTAACCTGGCATGCCTTGATGATGACCACCATACTGACCTAAAAAGCATTAAAAACATAAAGTTGGTCTGTGTATTGTACTTTTAAACCAGTACATTTTGCAGATAGTTAATATTTTCATATATACTTAAAATTCACCCCCCAGTTAAAGAAAAAAGAAAAAAAAAGTACCATGAGGTGGCATTGGAGGTCTCATTCCTTGCTGCTGTGGGATGCCTGGCTGTGGTGGCATCATACCCCCAATTGGTCCAACTGGTGGATTACCAATTGGAGTCTGTCCTGGTCGAGGAAGATTACGCTGATATTTTGGTAACTGTGCCCTTCTTTCTTCCTGAGAATAAAAATAATGTATAATGTCTCATGTAAGAATGCAAGAAGGTTCAAGTAGAAAGACAAATATCCAAAATTCTGGTAATTTTAAATGTACAGTTACTCCCCAATAATTACTTATGATCTGACAAATCAGTGCTACTACTAAAAATCTCCACGCCTTAAAAGCTTACCTATTTATTTTTACATTAGAACATGAATAGCTAAGATCATAAAATTACAAATCTAAGTATTAACTTGCTGTCAAATGAAATTAATCTATATAGGCTTCAAAGAGTCCATAGACTCTGACAGGCAACTCTTTTGTCAATCAGTACAAGCAAATTTATGTCTAAAACGTGAATCATCCTTCTTTCTTTTCTTACTATTTCATGGTTTCATAATACATAAATAAATGAAACCTTTTGGGAAGTTTTAAAATCAGTTAAGTCCATCTAAGTACAAATTAAAACCTCTCCAATTGGCAGGTTGCTATAATGATATTTGATCAAACACTAGTAAAAACCTATAAACAACTTACCAGTGATATATCCTCATCTGGATGGATCAACTTACTGGTTGCACTGGTGGTTGTAAGTGTAGCAGGCTTACTTGTAATTGAAGCTGCTGGTTTTGCTGCAGTACTGTTTGTTGTACTAGTAGTTGAAGCGGTAGACTGTGTATAAGCAGGGAATGTAGGCTTTGGGGGTTCTGTAGTTGTTGCAGGAGTACTATTTAAGGGCTTGAAATCTGTACCAACAGGTCCTTGGACAGCTGCCTGAGCCTGTAAAATAATGATCCTTTATCAATAAATGTCAATACCCAAAGTTGAATAAAATAGAAAATTTACTTGGGGGGGGGAGGGAGAGCAACACTGAATAGAACAAACTTCAAATGAAACCCAAAACAGGTTAATGTATGATAAATGGTCCATAAAATTTAATCCATATGACTATCAAAAGATACTGGGTTGAAATTACTATACATGAGATCTGTCTTATACCTCCTGTCCATAAACTTATTTTACAATGCTTTGTATTCATTCTAGTTTGCTATATAGAATCATGAAATAGTATTTAATGGAACTGCTTTTACTCTAAATTCTTTAATTCACCTTTCAAGCAGCTCAAAAAAATTGATACTATAGAATACAAGGTTTAGATAATAAACCCATTAGTAAGCATAAAAATAAGAAAACAGTGGTGACTCATCAATGTTACCATCTATGCGAGTATTCTATAGATAGCAACACACTACCCTCCAAATTAGTAATGGCTAGATTATACTATAAACAAAAGGGTTAATGGCGCAGTCTCTAAAGTTAATGTGAATATATATTATTATCCTAATACAAATGTTTAAAATGTCTAGGTGAACTTTAGAACCGAATGCAGAGTGCTCAATTCCTTAAAGATGTGATGCATTAAACAGCATAAATTAAAACCAGCTTAACCATGCACCAGGACAACCATTGACCACTGGAGATCATTTACTGCTCACATGCTTTTAACCCTTTAGAACCACAGACGTTTATAGAGTAGTTTGTTGAGGTCATTAATATGAATTCAAATTTTCAAACACCATTTGAGTTTTAGTATTTGTTTTACTTCTAAAAAACTAAATATATTTATAAGATTTATCTTTTATAAAGGGTCCAAAGGGTTAAGTTGTAAAGCCATTTTTAAAAATTTTAAACTGCAACTTCCTGCGTACTTGTGCTGTGCTAGGAAACAGAGCTTTAGAAGATGCAGACAGACTTTCTGAATTGGATGAAGCTGTACTTGAGCTTGTTACAGGTGTCCCCATCTGTAGCATAAAAGAAAGGAAACAATGAACCGTCTCCGAACAAATGGGTAAAAATATGCCATGTGGCACTTTTTAGTATAGATTGCATTTTTTTGTAAATACAGATTGTAATGCAATCAAATGTCATTTAAAGAGGCAGAGAGTTAACGCATTTTCAATAAACAGTAGAAGTACATGCCTCAAAAAATGATCTCTATACCAATACAACTAAACATAAACTTCCTTTCTAAACTTACTGTTTTACATTGCAGTATTTCAAGAACATAAAATGAAAATAATGATGCACTTAGTTCTCTAAACAGATGCTCTACACAATAAAGAGTCTACAGATTCTGATAAAAGTTTAACATCTCCATAAATAAAACCTCTATCCATCACAAAAATAAGTTAATATGCTTTAAAGGCACTTAGAATTTAGCACCCAGAAACAGTGGGAAATGGAGAAAACATCCAAGAGATAATCTTTAAAAAAAAACTTGATTGTTTTCAATATAGCTACTTAATTCTAAATGAAATGCACCAAAAAAATGGGACCATTATGTATCTAGCCTACTCACCTTCTGGAAAACTTTTGATGGAAGCAAGGCTACTAAGAAATATGACTAGATTTAAAAAGCCATTAAATGATGCCCTTCCAACTCAAGAGTAGCACTCTGATTTACCGTAGCTCTTTCCAAATGAGCAGAAACAACCAATTTTTTTTTTCTTTTTAATTTTTCAAGACATGGTTTTTCTGTATAGCACTGATTGTCCTGGAACTTCCTCTATAGACCTGGCTAGCCTTGAATGCCCGCCTCTGCCTAGAGTGCTGGTATTAAAGGCATGCAACTATCACTTGCCAGGCCTGCTAAAGTCTTTAAGAGATTTCATCATTGGCTCTGACCTAATTCTAATCCCTTTAACAAGGTAAAGAAGGACATCATTTACTTGAGTCCTCAGAAATTCAACTTTCATTTCTAGCTATAGCTGAGAATAAAGAATACACAACTATAAAAAAATAACATCTGATTCCTTTCTGCTGTGAATAGAGGAAATCAAGGTATAAACATAGCAGGTAAGACTACATTTATGTTACATATTAAATCTTTTACTTAAGAAATCCATCCATCTGTGACAATTTCAAAGATATCAGTTAACAAGTCCACTTTATCTTTAAACATAAAGGCAATCTTTTTCAAGAATCTCACTGTACCTGTCCGGCACTGGGAAAAAGAGGCTTAGTAACTGGAGGCTGTGGAGCAGGTACTGCTGCTGTTGGTGCAGGTGGTCTATTGAGAATACCTGGTGCTGAAACAGCCTGTGCTTGAGTCATTGGAGGAATTCCAGGACGTGGAACAGGAGGGGGCATACCTTCAGCAAAAAAAGTTTGCAAGGAACTCAAATCAATGAAACGGCTCAAACAAAAGTAATTCTATGATTATGACCTTTGCTCCACCCAACAACCACACCTCTCAATCTGTCTCTTCTTTTACAACTTTAGACCGCAACTATAAATTTACCGGTGTTACTGTTAGCCAACTTTTTT
>LZPO01074928.1:329405-341779 GCA_001675575.1 Neotoma lepida
GCTAGCCTTGAACTCACAGAGACCCAACTGCCTCTGCCTCCTGAGTGCTGGGATTAAAGGCGTGTACTATTTCAAATGGGTTGACCTGATACATCTCAGCACTGAGCTAATTTGGGCAAAGGCAGCCCCTTGATGAGGGGAAACTAACCTTTATCATGAGAATAAGCCTTCTTCGGTGTCAACAGGCACAACACAACNCTCTAGAGTGGCCCATTACAGCAAACTCCAAGGACTGTCAGCTCCCAGGAGGCAGGCAGGGAGCTGCTTTCTTCCGGGAAGGCCTAGAGTTTTAAACAGGACCGCTCATCTCCATGACCATGGGTTGCTCTCCAGACAGAAGTGTAAACTGAACAAAACTGTTTCATAGGTCCCTGGGTGCCTGTGGCTAGTTCTTCAGTGTTGAGTAGACTCTTCTCCTCATAGGAACTTCCGGGGTACCACAGCTGCATCTCATGAAGTGGGGAGTGGGCAGATCTTCATAAAGCCCTTCCTTTTTCTTCTTTCCTGTGTTCTCATTCCACAGTGCCTGCTCATCCCCCCACCATCCCTGTCACCATCCCTATCTTNCAGGAATGGGAGGGGGAGGTCAGTACTTTCTTCTCCAACTGAGAGGAATTGGGGCAGGGGGAGGAGGCAGATTCAGAGGAATAGCTGTGTCTGAGGAAAGAGCATTGATAGAGAATGACCCATTTAAAAGGGCCATGTGAGGCAGCCTGGTGCACACAGACCCTCAGCAGCTGTGTGTGTAAACAGGAACACACCCAGAACCCTTACACTCAGACACAATTTCCCACACCCACCTGCAGTCTCTCTACTAGCACATACTGGAAGTTGCCAGGATTTAGCTCAGTAGCAAATGTAGTACCTCAGCATCCCCCACTCACAACTCACAAAGGGGGCGGAAGTGGAAAGAAGAGGGGGTAGCGTTCAGAGTGAGGCAGTAAGAATGGCTGCTCCAGAAAGCAGGATTCCAGTCAGGTGTGCCAGGTGGCCAGGACTCCAGGGGCTGAAGCAGGGGGATTGCCACAACTTTGAGGTCAGCCTGGACTACACAGGGAGTTACAGGCCAACTTGGGATAGCCCTACCCCCAACCCCCCAAAAAAATAGGGACAGAGGGAGGGAGGGACGGAGGGAAGAGAAGACAGACTCCACACTAGGAAGACTGAGGTTGGATTGAGTTCCAGGACATCCTAGGCTACATGGCAATGACCCTGCTCAACCGAAAAACAAAAATGCAGATATAACCATGGGAGAATGNAGAGACTCTAAAAAACTTCTACCACCAAGCATCACAATTGCTATGTGGGAGAAACATGAGCAGGAGGGGCTCATAGAGATGCTGTAACCTTTCTGGATTCCCCTACCACCAAATTTTAGAGGCAACATGAGTATGTCAGGCACAGGGGAATAGATGTGTAACAGAGAGAGGCTCCTAGGCCAATGGGGGTGTGAGGCAGGACAGCTATGCCCTATTAGAGAGGCCTCTATCTGCCTCTAAACTAGACAAGCTTCCTACCACAGGGGCTTCAACACACCGATTTGAAGACCCTATTTAGTCTGAGTCTACCTGGGTTCTTTTGTAAGGAATAAAGAACTAAGTTAATATTTGTTTTAAGTGTTGATTTTAACTTTTTCTCAATTATTGCAAAGCATGTAACCTGGCTGGCCTGGCTCACCTTTTAAGAGTGGGCAGCAGGGATTCAGACCTAAGTTGCTTATCTCCTTGGGCCATGCTCATATATCCTTACCATTGTATTGCAAAGAGGAAGGAGGAAAGAGAATGGGACCCTGATAGTGTGAGGGGCTGGAGCAGGGAACAACCCCAGATGACTGTCAGGAGGTGTAGAGTCAGGGCTTGACTTTGGGCCTTGACTTATGGGATTTACTCCCACAAGATCTCTTTTCTACTTGAGAAGTTTGATGACGTGATCATTAAGGCTCTCTTACTTAGGTGTGCTTGTGTGTGTGTGGTATGTGTGGAGGCATCAAACCTGGAGCTCACTGATTTGGCTAGGATGGCTTGCGGTGGCAAACTCTAGGTGTCGGCCTCCCCAGCACTGGGGCTACAGGTGTGCATCATCACCATGCCCAGCTTTTTATGTGGCTGCTAGGGATGCGAACTTGGGTCCTCATGCTTGTGTGAAAAGCACTTTATGGACTGGGT
Organism: Neotoma lepida; assembly: GCA_001675575.1. Lineage (NCBI taxonomy): Eukaryota > Metazoa > Chordata > Mammalia > Rodentia > Cricetidae > Neotoma > Neotoma lepida. The sequence goes on from LZPO01074928.1 coordinate 331,571, forward strand.
TATCTCCTCAGCCCCAAAGTCCTCTTACTTTGCACAATCTATGACAAAAAATTCTAAAGACCATGTATTCTAGTTGTGCTGGATAGTTTTATATCAACTTGATAAAAGCTAAAGCCATCTGAGAGGAGGGAACCTCAATTAAGAAAACGCCTCCATAAGATTGGGTGTAGGTTAGCCAGCGGTGGTAGCACACAGATTTTAATCCCAACTATCAGGAAGCAGAAGCCAGTGGATCTCGGTGAGTTCAAGGCCAGCCTGGTCCACAGAGAGGGTTCCAGGACAGCCAATGCTACACAGAGAAACTTGTCTTGAACACTCCCCACCCGACCAAAAAAAGAAAAAAATGGATGTAGGCAAGACTGTGGGGGTATTTTATTAATTAATGATTGATGGGGGAGGGTCCAGCCCATTGTGGGTGGTGCCATCCCTGGGCTGGTAGTTTTAGGTTCTATAAGAAAGCAGGTTGAGCAAGCCATAATGAGCAAGCCAGAAAGCAGCACTCCTCCATGGCTTCTGCATCATCTCCTGCCTCCAGGTTTCTGCCCTACTTGAGTTCCTGTGCTAACTTCCTTAACCGATGAACAGTGATGTGGAAGTGTAAGCCACACAAACTCATCTCCCCAAGTTGCTTTTAGTCATGGTGTTTCATCACAGCAATGGCAATCCTAACTAAGACACTAGTAGCCAGATTTTAACAATTTTTGAGGGAACAGGTGGAGTAACGAGACAGGCACACCTACGGGCCAAGCATCGCTGGAGAAAATATGAACTCATCTGGGAAGGATCCAGCTAAAATGGGTCTGCAGAGAAAGATGCAGGTATGAACCATGCTCCAGCCAGGCTGGCCTGGCACTCGACAGGCCCAGGCTGAGAGAACTACAGAGGATTAATGTCCAAGCCCAGTGAGGACAGAGGAGAGATGGGGCAGATCCACAGGGAACAGGGGCTGCTCACCATGACAATGTTGGCTAGGTGGGCAGAGACGAGCGCATACACCCCTCCGGAAGAGCCCACCACAGGAGCGGTCATGTCAGCCACAGACACAGCCAAGGAGCCTGGCACAGAGAGAGTGGAAACCATCAAGGATGTTGGAGTCACTGTGCAGCCCAGCCCTGGCCCCTGCATTCTGCCACCAGAGCAGAGGCACTCCACAGCAAGAGGCTCCCTCTCCTCCCCTTCTGATGTCACGCTGCCTCGCAGCTCCTTCTGGACTGTCCAAAAGACCTGTGTATGGTGGAATGAACCCCTTGGTTCAGCTTTCTCATTTTACTGATGGGAAACCAAGATCCAAAGGAAAAGTCTGACTGGCCCCAAGTGGGACTGATTCCAAGCCAGGTCATCTGCTTCAGCATCTTCTGGAGGCGACAAAAAGCCGCCACAGGAAATGGAAGGTGTTCCACTTGGAGCAGGCAGTGTACAAACATTTCTCCCTCCTACCCTCAAGGCTCATTTCCACCCTGATGACCAACCTTTGAGGCCAGTACTAATACACTCACCACAGTCACAAGGGAAGGTTCTCATCCCAGCACTGGAACCAGGATTTGAATCCTGTTCTGCCTTCTCCTTTCCCCCTAGTGCCAGGAATTAAACCTAGGGCCTTACATAAGCTAGGCAAGCACTCTATCACAGAGCAATTCCCCAGCCTGAAAACCACGCTGATCAAAACCTGTGCTCCTGGCCTCAGTGGCAGCCACTTCCCACATGAGTTCAGAGGTGGCCTCTGCCTCCTTCCGTTTCTCTTTCCTCAGCTGAATCTATAAACTTGCTCAGCATCACTTCCTAGCTCCTGCCAGCCAAGCTAAAGCACAAGAGGCCCACGGGATCTCCCAAGAGGGGCCTCTCTGGAGGGAGAATGTCCTTGAAAAGTCCAGAGAGTGATGACAACACACTTTGGGGAGAGGGCAGTTCTGTGGCTGTTGGCGTGTGGGATGACAAACTTTGGTCCTAGGAGGGAAGCCGGGCAGAGAGGAGATGGNAAATTTATTGTTCTGGTCTCATTTAAGTGTGATCAATGCTTTGGCTTCCAGGGAAGGACACAGGAGACTAAAAATAACTAGGAGGTAGAGCCCAGGGCACAGAGGGTGAGTAGCGGCTAGCCTGGGTGAGCAAGCAGAAACCTCACGGGTGGAAAACGCCTGCAGGCTCAGGAGTCAATTAGCTGCTCAAGAGAGGGCTGGATAGAGGAGGAAGAGGCTGAGAGCCCAAATCTGCAAGTTCTACAAAGGTGGGGGCCCACATCTTAGGAGGGAGCTCCTGAACCAGGACCCAAGACCATCTGGATGGAGAAACAGAGAGAGGTCCCCATGGGAGCACTGTGGACCACCTGCCTCTAGGCACCCCCTTTCCAGGTCCCTATGACCAATTCTTGCTGTGTAGTATCTCAGAAAAAATTAAACAGACAAACCCCAAGCTATCATGACCCGAGGACTCACAAGTCCTTCTCCCAGTCCATGGCAAGTGGGACTCTTCCTTTACCTTGGTGTCTTTGTTCAGCTTTAATTTGGTCTCTACCTACTGTCAGATAACTTTCTCCTTTTACTGGTCTGCCACAGAGTTCAGCCATAAATATCCCAAAGCAGGGGCCTTGGGTGGGGGTGGGGGACCCNAGGGTCGCAAACAAACAGGCGGCAGGATCTGCATGACAAAAGATTCCCAAGCTCTCCTGGCCGCCTTCGTCAGGGCTGCATTGCAGGATAGTGCCGCAGGGCCAGCTGCCCGAGCCAGCTCCTCATTAATTACTGTTTGCAGCAAGCAAGCCCCAGCCTCACCCAGCTGGTCCCTTTCCTCTCTCCAACAGACGAAGGCAACTTGCCCCCTTCTCTGTGTACCAGAGCACTCCACCAGGGCCAGAGATATATCAGGGCAGCCTCCCCCCAGGGACAGGAGGGCCCTACCCAGGCCAAGCCTACAACAGCACAGACCTTTCCCTCACTCTCACTGTGTTCAGAGTCTTGACCCTTGGGCCAGGGGCCAGNTAGGAATCCTNGCAGGAGCATGGAATGGGGGATATGACTGACCAGTTGTGTGACCTTAGGCACTGCTCCTAAATTCTTTTGCCTTCAGTATTTACATATGGGAGATGAGGAAGTCTAAAGCTTCCAACATTCTGAGCATTGAAACCCCTTTTTCTTGGGCTCCCTAATTCTCTGAATAGAGCAGGGAACCCTCTGGCTATATGGGGTGGGGCCTGAGGAGCAAAGCTGTCTCCCACAGGAGGGGGCTGTACAGTTCTTCCCAGACCAGGAATTCAACAACCCCAGGTTTGGCTGAAAATGGGGGGCTGAGGCTTCAATTTTTGGACTGAGATAAAAGTATCTTTTAAAGACAGGTCTTTTTTNAAAAAAANTTATTTTATGTGCATTGATATTTTGCCTACAGGTAGGTCTGTGTGAGGGTGTCAGATCCCCTGAAACCTGAGTTATAGACAGTTATGAGCTGCCATGTGGGTGCTGGGAACTAAACCTGGGTCCTCTGGAAGAGCAGCCAGTGCTCTTAACCTCNNAGCCATCTCTCCAGCCCCGTAAAGACAGGTCTTATGTAGACCAGGTTAGCTTCAAACTTGCTGAGACCCTCCCACTCTGCCTCCGGCGTGTTGGGATAACAAGCAGGCACCTCATTTTATAACCTTATTACCTTCCGAGACTTTCCTAAGGTCCATGCATCGGCTGGGGCCTGGAGGAACTGGCTGGGACCAAAGGACACAGGGTCTGTACATACAGAGTAGTAAAAGCCATCGAGGGAGACTGTAGACCAGGCAGGATTCCTTCATAACCTGCTACAAAACTCATGGCTGACAGGTCCATAAGGTCAGGACAAATCCTGTAAAGGTGGTAGGGACAGAAGCCAGGAAGGTAATGGCAATCTGGAACGCCACACCTCACCTCTGCATAGCACAGACCAGCACAAACCAAGGGGTTGGTTCCCAAATCAAATTCTGGGTCCATGCCATTGTGCAAGTGAATTGGTGGCCTCGCCATTAAGGCGTAGCTGTGGTGGTTTTAACCTGAAAATTTTGAAGGCAGGTGTTCTCCAACATCTCCCTTGGCCATTATGAAAAACTCAAATTAACACTGGCAGAACATTTACCTCTAAGCAATGTTTCTTTATTTATTCATGTATTCTTTCATCTACTCTACAAATATTTATTACCTAACAGATGCTGAGCTCTAGGGATGCATACTGGCTTCTCCAAACTCTGCAATAAAATGTTGCTGATACACTTAGGTGCTGTGTTTGTTTGTTTGTATTTGATAGAGTATTTCACATAGCTCAGGGTGGTCTCAAAGCCACTATATAGCCAAAGATGACCTTGAACTCCTGGTCCTCCTGCCCCTACCTCCCAAGTACTGAGATTACAGATGTGTGACCACACGTCCTGCTAAGACAGTGGCTTTAAAAGATTGCTAGTGATGTGTCTGTTCATATCCAGTGTTAGTCCTACAGGAGCTGGTTCAGTGCACAGGGCTCTACTCTAATCTGATTACTTAGAAGAGTTTATTTCACCTTTCTGAATGGCCTGTACAATGGGAGTGTCAGTGGACACCTTACAGACCTTATAAAATTATGATGTGTATTGATGATGACACACAAGANCTGTACTACAAGCCTGAGCTCTATATATGTGCTGTGGTAGTTAGCCATCAATCGATAAAACAGGATGGCCTTGGGGTTGGAATACTTCACTGGGCAGGGATTAAAGCAGGGCCAGATACTGATCAAGGCCTCCCTTGGTTTCTGACAGATTTTTCTGCACAAAAGCAAAGGCCTGCCTTTTGATTCTCATGTGTTTACNGGGCAATCTTTTGGGTCACAGAATCTGTGTGGGAACCCATCTCTACCACTTACAAGCTGGATCTTCTTGGGCAAGTCACTTGTTCCTCTAAGCCCTGGCTTCTGTTTTTTGTTTCCTTGTTGCTCTNTCAAAATGGAGCCCAAGCTGGCCTTGAACTTGTGATCCTCTCTGAAGCGCTGGCATTACAGAATNTGAGCCTCAGGCTCTGCATCCACACTGGGTAGAGAAGTGTAGCTACTGGCCACATGGCTTGGTGGTGAGGACCCCATACATGCTGGTCATGGATAAGGACTAGCTCTCTAGCTAAGGTCTGTCTGTAAGGGATCCCCTCTGGGGATACAGAGGGAGAACAGTGGAGAGATCAATCCACTCAATCGTGGAGGTCAATGACATGATTTGTAGTGACCAGAAAGCCCTCTGGCCTGAATCGATGGCTCAGGCAGAGCACTGTGTGCCCTTGGCTCCAGGTTGCAGCCTCACAGTCTCATATCTTGGTGATGTGCCTCGCTTCTGTCTGCACCTTCCCACTCTGCACTGACATCACTGGGGAGGGAAGCTTGCGTTGTCTCCCCACTGTGTCATCTGTTCTGGGTGAGGGCTGAGTCATTGTGAATCTCACTGCTGTCTTCCAAGTTATTGCCCCCCCACCCTCAGTCTAATTGACTACTAACTGCAAGTGTTACAAGTGCTTCCCCGTTCCTTGCCATTTAACATCTGGGACTCTGGGAATCTAGGTGGGGAGCGTACAGCTATAAATCCCCAGGTGACATGACTCGAAGGTGTGTGGGTGGCTGAGACAGTCTGGAATCTGGAGATGCTCACTAGACCTCTGTTAAGGACACGGTAGGTGCTGGATTCAGGGAAAGGCTTGTAAGGGTCTAAGTGGCAAGGATCTGGGCTCACAGAGAAGTGCCAGAGACAATGCTGGGAGGGAGGGTCTCCCCAGGACAGGTCTACAAACTAGAAGGTTAGCCCGCTGGAGGTAGAGTGGAATTCTTCCTGCTGTGGTCACTTCCATCACTGCCTGCCTGCTGTTTACAAGACCAAGGCTGCCCAGCTCTCTTGATGACAACTTTAATGCCACTCAGAAAGGATTAAGATCTTAAGCGCGCGCGCACACACACACACACACACACACACACACACACCTCCCTTGGGCCCCACTGTCAAGCTGAGGAGCTGAGGTGGCAAAGCTTTAGCAGGCAGCAGTAAAGTTAGAGGCATCACGAGGGAGGTCTGACGCTCAGAGGCTGGGCTGCAGTTACCTTCCCTGGAGAAATCGCCCTGCTGTTCAACCCATGTGTCCCACCTCCCCACCAGGCACACAGACTTCTCCCAACAGGAGTATCCACTACCTCCTAGGCCAGACTGTCCTGTCCTCATAGGGTCAATCAGGAGATCCATGGCTGCTCTGGGTAGAAGAAAAAGCGCCCTATGGTTCAGATAGGCCTTGGCCAAAGAGCTGCCTGGCTTCATCCATACCACAGGTGTCCCTCTGCATCTTGCACCTGTTATCACATGTGTGGCCTCCACACAACAGCAGGCAGCTCTCAGTAGCTCTGTCTAGAAGCTTGAGGGGACCAAAAGGACCAAGGAATTTCCCCAGGCTTACTACAGCTAGAGCACAGCAGTTCTGGGACAGGACTTCTGTCAGCAGTCCCGTTCCAAATCCCGTGCTCTGCTCCCCTACCAAAACACACCTCCCTGTCTGGCTGTCTGTGGGAAATTTNCCTGGAGGACAATCCGGAGTTAGGAACCTTGGAGATGCCCAGGAAGCCTGGGCTCATACCACCCACGGGATCNCCTCTGACCTTCCCTCGGGAGGACCAGCACGGGGCCCACCAGCCTACCTGCCACAACACCNGCCACGTAGACAAGCCCAATTCGGGTGGCTCCATGCACCATTTCCAGGGGCACCCCTACCAGCAGCTGCAGCACCACGTTGAGTCCTAGGTGTTCTATCCTGTGACAGACACATTCATTAACTCACTTGACAAATGCTGTGTGCCAAGATACTGGGGAGCCAGGAGGATGCAAGGTTCTGCACTGGCTTTGCCTTTGAGCAGCTCCCAGGCTGGGGAGGGGACGATTGTCATGGGAAAAAACTCCTCCCAGTTGGGACAGAATACACATAAGGGACCTGGTGGTGACAGGTACAGTCTGCATCTGCAGCAGTGACAAGGACTAGCCGTGCCCAGGACCCAGCAGCTCCAGGGGCTAACTTGGGCGATGCCAAGGTTCAGAGAATGGCAGTGAGTGGCTTAAAGTCACAGCCCAGGTGTCTGATCGGCTTGACCTGAGCCATTCACCAGCTCTGGTCTCTCACCATACCTATGAGCGCTACGGAGCCGGAAATCAAAGATGGTCTCAAAACATCTTGAAGCATTAGAGACCTCTTGTAACTTAGCAATGCAACATTTTCTCTTAAAGTCTTATAGGGAAAAGTTCTCCTGCCTGGTGTGAGGCAGGAGAACTACTCACTCCAAACTTCTCAGGGCTGGGAGAGGGACCCCGGGCTTTCTTCCCCTGGAACAGACTGTGATGGGAAATAAGTAGTTCCAATAAATCAGTCCTTTACTTGGCTTGTGGGAGCAATCACAAACACAAATTAAGAACAACTCTGGTGGCAGGTTGGTCACATGACCCTTTTTGCTTTGGCCAATGGGAAGCATAGAACACTTCAACCTACCTCTAGGAGGCGCATAGAACCATACTGTTAAATGTGTGCGCCAATCCCATTGCTGACTCTCAGCATCCAATCTCTCTGTTTCTCCTTTCCCCCACANAGTAACTGACAGTATGTTTGGTATTGGTTGAGCTTCAAGAAGCTACCTCAGATCTGCATCCAAGTCAATAAAAATAAACTGAAAACTTAATTCCAGAGTTTGGGGCTCAGTTTTACTGGCANTTGCCTACCCGGAGACCCTAAGTCCAATTCTCAACACTGTAAAAAAAATTAGTTTTTAAACATGCCTATGTAAATGTATACATAAAATATGTTTTTATATATAATATATAATAATTTCACTCCAGGTAAGCAGGCCACTCACTCTTCTGTAGGGACTGTGGCAAGACAAACTCACCCTGCATGCATGAAGATGTATGTCACATAGCGCCAAGCCTGTGCACGGAGCTGCGGGTGGTAAACCAGCGAGTTCTTCAGGTACCGGGGATGTGTCACCTGCAGCACAAACTGATCCAGTAGGACCCCATTGTACAGGAAAAGAGCAACCTAGATGAAGCGCAGAGGGGAGAGGCCAGTTACTAGGCACAGACTGCCCAGGATGATATTGCTGACGGGCACTGGGGACATGGGCTGTCATCCCACCTGAAGGAAAGGTGCCCATAGCCAGCACCCACTTATCAGAAAACATCCCTCACTCCACATCTGTCTGATACTCTCATGTAATGGGGTCATTTGATCTCTCTGTCTATGCTTCCTTGGTGGGCATGATTTTAGTAAAACCTCACTCTTCCATTTCATAAAGGTTGATTTCTTAAAAACAAAACTAAAAAATAGAAAACATCATGGTAGAACAGACATAAAATTTAGCACCTGTAAATTTTTATTGTTGTTGTTGTTTTTGGTTTTTTGAGACAGGGTTTCTCTGTAGTGCTGGCTGTCCTGGAACTCACTCTGTAGACCAGGCTGGCCTTGAATTCGGAGATCCACCTGCCTCTGCCTCCCGTATGTTGGGATTAAAGGCGTGTGCCACCATGCCTGGCTGAAGTTTTTATACTTTATTTAGTGTAAGTGTGTGTGTGTGTGTGTGTGTGTGTGTGTGTGTATCCACAGGTGTGCCATGGTACACCTGTAGAAGTCAGAGAACAACTTGCAGGATTTGGTCTTTTCTTCTACCAGGTGGGTTTCAGGGACTGAACTCAGATATTGCCAGGCCNGGCAGCAAGTGCCTTCACCAGCTGTGCCATCTTGCCAGCGCCATTCAGCATCTTAGCCAGTTTTCAGCACACAGTTGAATGGCACCAAATACNTCCTTGTTGTGCTACTCTCACTCCTGCCTCTCCACAAAACTCCTTTCATCTTGCAAAACTGAAGCTCTGTACCCACAAACAAGAACTCTTTGCTGCCCCTCCCTGCAGTTCCCCCAGCCACCACCTCTACAGCTTGCCACCAGCATGCCTATCCCGGTGCTTCATGAAGCTGGGATTGCAAAGTATGCAGATGGACTGCACAGTGCTCCTCTTTCTGTGACTGGCTTATTTTAAAGTGTATGTTCTCAAGGATGACCTGCATTATGTCACATGTCAGTTTCCTTTATTTTTTTCTTTTCTTTTTATGATANAAGGTCTTGCTAGGTAGCCCAGATTGGCCTAGAATCACTCTATACAGCCCAGACTGCTTGCTAACTCACGATCCTCCTGCCTCAGGATCCCAATGGCTAAAATCACAAGCCTAGCCTACCACGCGGAGCAGAACTAGGCAGTTCCATTGTATGTATCTGCCTCTCTTTGACACAGCATTCTTCTGTCAGTGGGAACTTGGATTGCTGCCATCTTTTTGCTATTGCGACTGTCTCTATGAACAAGGTGGACAAGTAGCTCCTACTTTTAACTTTGAAGTGGAATTGCACAGTACATGGTAATCTTAAGGTTAAATTTTTTAAGGTTATTATTTGAAGCCGGATGAGGTGGTGCATGTGCCCCGGCACTCGGGAGGCAGAGGCAGGTGGATATCTGTGAGTTTCAGGCCAACCTGGTCTACAGAGTGAGTTTCAGGACAGCCAGGGCTACACAGAGAACNCACCTCAAAACAAAACAAGTTATTATTCTATGTGTATTTTTATTTTGCCTGCGTTCATGTCTGTGCATCACATGTGTGCCTGGCTCCCACGGAGGCCAGAAGAGGGTGTTGGGTACCTTAGACCTGGAGTCACAGATGGTTGTGAGCCACCATGTAGTAGGAGCTGGGAATCAAAGGAAGTGCAGCCAGTGCTCTTCACCACAGAGCTGACTCTCCAGCTCCATGTTTCTTTTTCCAAAGAACGGCCAAACGGTTTTCCTAGTGGCTGTACCATTTTACACTCCCATCAACAGCACACAGTCTCTGGTTTCTCCTTATCTTCACCTATGTACCACAGATGTTGATTCTTTTCAGACGACTAAATATATTTATTCAGGCCCTACAAGGGTATTTACTTTGGTGGTTTCTCGGGAAGTCATTGTGAAATGCATCGCTGTGTTCCTGTGTTTATAATCAGAGCATGTGCAAAGCCATTTAAGAATGTCTGGGGGACAGGCGGTAGTATCAGATGCCTTTAATCCCAGCACTCCGGAGGCAGAGGCAGGTGGATCTCTGTGAGTTCAAAGCCAGCCTGGTCTACAGAGTTCCAGGACAGGACAGCTAGGACTGTTACACAGAGAAACCCTGTTTCAACAACAACAACAACAACAATACC
>LZPO01074928.1:351324-366995 GCA_001675575.1 Neotoma lepida
TTTTTGAGACAGGGTTTCTCTGTGTAGCCCTGGCTGTCCTGGAACACTCTGTTAGAACAGACTGGTACCAAGCTCATGGAGCTCTGCCTATGTGTGCCTCCCAAGTACTGGGACTAAAGGCATGTGACACCACACCTAGCTGAGGGCCAAGGAGATGGCTTAGCAGGTAAAGGCACTTGCTGTTAAACCTGATGACCTGAGTTCAATCCCCAGGACCAATAGGGCAGAAAAGAGAGAATTGACTCCCATACGTTGTCCCCTAAGCTTCACACTTGGGCTGTAGCACACAGACAGACAGAGGAACATACCCACACCCACATTCTAAATGTAATTTNAAAAAAAAGAGTAATAATATCTAATATTTGCCATGTTTTCATGAGTCACTGTTTAATGTACTTTATGTAAAGAATTTCTTCTTTTTTAAAGATTTATTTATTTTTGATTTTATATGTATGAATTTTTGCCTGCATGTATCTCCGTGTATCACATGTGTGCCTGGTGACTATGGAAGCTGGAAGAAGGGGTTGGATCCTCTGAAACTGGAGTTATAGACAGCTGTGAGCTGCCATGTGGGTGCTGGGAATTGAACCCAGGTCCCCTGGAAGAGCAACAAGTGCTCTTAACCAGGGAGAGGCAGGGCTCCAGGAACCCACGGTTCTCCCTTAAACAGTTTTTTTTTNCCCCCAGTAGGTAAAGGGCCCAAACAGAGCTAGTCTGGCCTCCTTGCTGCTCAGATGTGGAAACTGAGCAGAGAGAGGGGAGAGGAGGGAGGGAGGAAGGAGAACAGAGAGAGGGAAGGTTGAAAATGCTAACAGTCTACATGGCTTGGGTGCAGAAGACCACTGTCCTAATCCACAAGGACCAACCCTGACCCTACAGGGGACCCTTTAGCCTGGCCCTGACTGCACTCAAGCCATGTTGACCTTAGGACTGGGTTGTAGGTCCTAGGAAGACAGATGTCTGTTGGGTCCTGCAGGGGTCAAGGGTCCCCTGCATGTCAGGACCTCCTCTGCCTCACTAGGGGAGGAAGCCCAGTGGTTTTGCACCTGCTGGGAGCACAGCCCACAATCCCTTCCCAGGGGCCTCCTCAGGGCTGCCTGCAGAGGAAGATGAAGGAGGGGGCTGGGATCAGGCACCAGACAAAGAGCCACCTGCTCTCCTCCTCCCCCACTACCCCTTCAGGGCTCCCTGCTGTTGTCCTAGTGACAGGGGCTGCCCTGTGGCTCCCCAGGCCTCCTAGCCCCAAACACATTACAGGCTCTATCTACACTGGAGAGAACACGCTGGAGTCAGGCCGAGCCTCCATTCTCTGCCAAAACTCTACCTATAGTGCCAGGGCCAGATAGGCCAGACAATGGGGTGAGGGGGGGTCACCACTACCCTAATAATGAGGCCTTAGGGACTCAGGATGACTGGGGGTGGGGAGAGCTGGAGCCAGGCTGGTTGCTGGGGTTCTAATGCCTCAGACAATGAGGGCAAGGGTAGAGCTGGCAGTGAGCATAGGGCACCCAGTGGGGTGTAGGTCAAGAGACAGGAGGAGACAAAAAGAGCCAGGGGCAGGGTGGCGGGGAGATATCATGCTCAGAAGTCAGAAGAGAAAGGTCCCACCATTCAGAAGGAAGCTGAGGACTTCTGACTGAGACTATGTCCCTCAAGCAAGATGGCAGGGAGCAGGGCAGAAATCACACTTCTGTCTTTACACAGCACTGCCTTGATTGGCCCATCTGTTGAATGGGCTGATGTCAACCTGGGGGCAGCTGCTAGCCAGGGGCTAGTTTCATCACTTTATTCAAATGGGAGTCTGTCTCCTTGGTCTATCTCCCTGCCAACTGCCCTCAGGCCTATAGGGAGTGAGGTCACATTAGGAGTGTGGTGCTACTTTGGTGGGGAGGAGAGTGGCAGAACAAATCCTCTAAATACAACTCCCTTATTATATATGCTAGAGCCCCTAAAGCTGCCNCTCCAANGTCTTGGCCCTGGAATCACTCTTTGGGACAGCAGGCTGCTTGCAGGATGAGCTGGGGGTGGCATGAGCTGGAGGCAGCCTGTCAGGGCTAGTCTAGAATGGTCAGTCAGTGCAGCTGGAGGAATGAATATATCAGCGAGTGAGGCAGAAGCCTGGCAAGAAGGCAGAAGCCAAAGTGGGTCCTGACCTGNAGGAGAGGACCCAGTGCTGGACAGGGGTGCACTGCGGGATGGACCTGCGTTCAACCCAAGCACAGGAGGCTGACCACAGAGGCCAGGCAGCCCTCCCACAATCCTGCCCTCCCTCCTCAGCCTTGAAAAGAGCTTCTAGAGGCTCCAAGGGGACTTTTAATCCCACAAGTGCCCTGCTCATAAACTGCTAATCCCCTAGGTGGCTGCTCTTTCCAGTCTGACTGAGGCCACACACACACACACACACACACACTTCCATCTCTCATCTCCCATCCTGGGCCACTTAGCCCACTTAATCTGGGGAAATGATCCACCAGATTCCCCCTGTGTTTAGGTAGGAGCTCACCCCCAGCTGCTGTGCTGGGCTGGGGCAGGTGGGCAATTCATCAACTACAGTGCCTCAGTTTCCCCATCAAAGAATTGGTAGGAGGAGCTTTGCCTTCTTGTGGGCATGGAAGGGGCCATATCCATCCCTGAATATAGAGGCAAGGATAGGGTAGAGAAAGTCATAGCCCATTAAGCCTTTGGGGGCAGCTGACCTTCTATTTTGAGTCCCAGTACCACTGGAGAGTAAACGGGCAGTGAGGTAGTACTGGAACCTTTTAGCAAGTTAGAAGGTGAGGAACTCATAAATCTGGGTCCAAATAGCTGGAAGGGAATCCAGGTATAATGGTGAAGACCTCTAATAGTGGCACTTGGAAGATAGGCAGGAAGATCAGGAGTTCAATGTCATCTTCTGCCATATATCTAATTGAAGCCAGCTTGGGCTACAGAAGACCACCGCCTCAAAAAAATAGAAAATAAAAAATAAATCTCAAAACAAGAACAAAATCCCCAAGTTTCTGGAAGGAACCTCAGTGGCATGCAAAGGGCACTGCAGAATGCTAGGAGCTTTGAGGCCTGTGAACTAGAGGCAGTACAGAGTAGACTTCTAAGGCCCCCTCCTGGTGCCAAGAGCTCTGCTCTGAGCTTGTTTATGTCCTGGCCTCCTGTCTCCTTCCCAGTTGAACAACATAATACAGGGAGCTGATGATGTGTGGGATGTCTGCTAAGCATCAGGTACTAACTTCACTGAACCCTCAGCTCACCATGCACNTTGGTTTCTCTGAGGCCATACTGGTTCACACCTATTCTCCAAACATGACTCACTGTGCCTCCTTTACTTTAAGGTGTCCCAACCTGGCTGAAAAATTACATGGCCTTCCCTCCTTCTATTTACACCTTACAAGACTCTACAAGGTATATACTACTGTGAAAGTCACTTCTCAGGGGCAGGGGTGGGTGGGAAGCCAAGGCACCAGGGGCTGAGCTGCTCAAGTCTGAACAGATGGTAACTTGTCTAGATAAATTCAGAGAGCCTGGGCTCCCTCCAACCACTGGGATAGGTATGGCTAAAGAGTTCCAAAGACTGGCCAGTCCTCCTATCCACCCNTCCACCTCACATGTTTGCTAAGGATCACTGTGGCCCAAGTATCACCCTCATTATATGGATAGGTAAGAAAGCAGAGACTAAAAACAGCAAGAGAGAATATCTCAAGGTTAAAGAGTGAGTGAGTGGCCAAGAGAAAAATAATTTAGGTTCCTCCATGGGGCTCACTGGCCCTGGCCTTGCCCTCCCTTGCTTTCCTCAGCCCTGTTCAGTTGTANAAAATATAACTCCTGGCAGAGGATCTTCCCAATGTGTGTTTCATGAAACCCTGGACCCAAGGTGGTCCATGAGAGTACAGTGAGTTCTGAGAATAGGAACATCAATCCCTNCTCGGGGACAGAGGGCTGTGGAAGGTGATGATGATGGGGGTGGANGGGGGGACACAGGTGGAAATTAAACAAAAACCTATTTTCTTTNCCATAGTTAGGAAGCCCTCATGGGAGGGCATGATGCAAGCACCCATGGAAAGGGCTCTGCCAGACCCAGCAGTGGAAAAGTCTGTTTGATTTGGTTCAGCCCCACATTTTCCTAGCTCAACCTGATTTGAGCACAGCATTTATTTTTTGACACTAACACTGTGTGGAACCTTTAGGAACAATCACAAGTCTACAGACCAATCATGAACCCAGGCAGTCCCGCTGCCTCCAGTTCTTGAGTGTCACAGTCTCTCAGGCAGCTGATACTGGAAGTCTGTGGGATCCNGTCCCAGCTAGAAGGCTGACTAGGAATACCAGGTCCCAAGAGAGGCTGAAAAATCAGCGATTNGCCTCATGGGGCCCCAGAGCTGAGCTCTCAGGGACAAACCCTGCCAGAGCAAGGGGTTTGCCTGCTCAGCACCCAGGACAGCAGCCCAGCTCCCCCTGTNGGCCACAAAGCTGCCCCAGGCTTCAGAACGTCCCCAGCATTCTCAAAGCAGGAGAGGAGATGGGGACAAGTCTAGTTCCTATCTGTTATGCATTTGTGACTTGCACAGACTACATTTCTGGGACAATCACGAGTCTGGCTCCTGGGAAGACCCTCTCCTCTGACATCTACAGAGGCTCACGAACAGAAGCTGCAGTCCTCAAAATGATCCCAAAGGCAACACCTGAAGCCGACAAGCTAGCTGCCATCCTGGGAAGACCTCTCAGGTCTAGAACATGGGAACCTGGGATCTGGGTAAGTTCCCATCTTCATCCACAGTGTCTCCTGCTGCCCAGAAGGAAATGGTCACAGGGCATGTGTACTGGGACAGGGTAAGATGCAGGCAGCTGCCCTCCTGGGGAGGGGGGTATCCCCCATCTGTCAGCTCCTTATTTCATTCCCAGGCCTCTAAGCAGAGCAAATTAATGAGGCTATTGGGGAGTTTCTGGCTCAACAGAGCTGTCCCCACCCAGCATGCCACAGCCCACCAGGGAACTCNGGCCCATTCATGGATATTTACAGCCCCATAAATTAAAAAGTCCAGGCTGCAGCTGGCAAGGTCAGGAGGCCGGTGATGGGAGGGTGATGGGAGAGTGGGGGCTTTCTCTTCCACATTTTCCTTGCAAATGAAGACGNTAATCTAGCTAGAGAGAGAGAAAGAAAGAGGACCCACCCCTTGTCCTTCCCATGACCTTCTCCCTCTAATTCTTCAAAGCACTGACTCTCAGAACACAATTAAGTGTGACTAGTCCCATTTAACAGACAGAGAAACTGAAGCCCTCAGAGATATCCCACCTGACCTGCTCCAGGGTGAGCAAGGGATGCTTCAGTCAGAGTGCAAGGGAACTGGTCCTAAGACCAGGCTCTGACCCCTCCTGCCCTCCAGTCTTCCCACATAGAGCCATGAGGAGCCCCAGTGCTCTCTTCCCTTTCAGTTGCCCCTGCAGGTAGCTAGAGGAGGCAACTCAGGCCTCATCAGGCACCAATCCAGACACCAGGCTCCTCAACACCTTTCCTCTCACTTCATAGGGTCGCAGAGCCCAATCTCAATGGCTAAGGCTAGCAGGCTGGGCACGGAGGCAAAACAGGCTTCCCCAAGCAGAGAACAGTGCACCACAGCCTGAATCCAGGCTGAGTGGCTGGACAAACAGCATTTCCAGAAAACCATTTACCCTGCCAACAACTGGAGCAGAGAACAGACTGTGGGCAAGTGTGACTGGAGAGCATTGACGGTGAGAGCCGTCTCTTACCAGACTCTGGCCCTCTCCACTTGTCAGCCTGTCCCAGAAGACCCCGCGGCTTCAGCACCACCCCAAAGCTTCCTGGCTCATGGACAACTCTCCCTCCTCTTGCTTGGCCATGTCACAGGCTCTGAGGGGGCAAATGGGGGCTGTGACTCAGAGGCACTATCCCAGGGGGTCGGGAATGTATGGACTGACTCATCTGGCCCAGCTTGTCAGGGCTACCCAGGGACCAAAGTCGAGTCATAGCCATAAATCCAGAAGCCTCCAGGGAGCAGCAGGCAGAGGAGGTGAGATNAGGAGGGGTTCTGACATCTGCCCTGCCCTTCCTCTTCTGCCCAAATCTTGCTTCCTGCTACCTTCCCTAGAAACCCCCAGAATCCATCTAGTCACCAGAACAGAGAGAGCTGAACAGTCCAGGAGCAAGAGGGAGGTGGGAGGCAGAACAGGAGCAGGCAGATGGAATGAAGAGCCTTGACCCAGTCCCTTTACCTCCTGTCCGGTTGCAGAAGCCTTGAGGACAAAAAAGTCCACTGCAGAGGCTCCCAACTTGTTCCATAGCTCTGGGGAAGCCCTGTCCCCTCCGTCCGTAGTTTCCTCCCCTATAAAGAGGACCCAGAGTCAGGTGTGGTGGCACACACCTTTAATCCCAGCACTTCTGATGGAGAAGCAGAGGCAGGTGGATCATTGTTAGTTCAAAGCCAGTCTGGTCTATATAGAGTTCCAGGCCAGCCAAGGCTACAAAGTAAGACACTGTCTCAAAACAATAACAACAAAGAATACAACAGCCTCACCTCTCAGTTTGCTGAGAGATTAAAGTGAGAGATAACAGACATGTGCACACACCAGACACTTATGTTCATTCTCTCAAAGGAATTTTACCAACCCAGACCTACGCTTGCTTCAGAAAAGTCAGGAGGTGGGGAGGGATCTGGCACATTCCTGAAATCCTGGCACTCAGGAGGCTGAAGCATATTAAGTTTGAGGCTAGCAGGAACTATACAGTAAGACCTTACCTCAAAAGGGGCGGAGGTGAGTCANGTAGAGACTAATTTGCAAACAAAAATCTCTGAAAGAGGTTTGGGAGTATGTCTGTTTACAGCTCTAGACACACTGACTCCATTCCTATAACAAGACAGTACCCTGGGCCCAATGTCACTATGTCACCAATGGAAGGGCCAGTGAGAACTGCCAAATAGGAAGAGAGGAGGCCTGGTCCAGCCCACATGGTGGCTAGACACCTTATCCTGACCCTTCACCTTTTACCCTGTAATGCACAGACAAGCCAGGTGAACAAACAGTGCTTGGGCATCAACATGTACCATATAGCCTTGTCCAAAGACTCTTTCCNGAAAGTTCAGCAGCAGTGTGGTATTCAGCTTCCATCCTAGGAAGGCAGCCTAGCTGGACTAGGAATCTGGACACTTTGATTCAAGCCCTGTACTACATGTCCATACCCATCTGAGAAACAGGGCTCACTTCATTACATGCCAATAAGAAACAATATTTACCTGGTGTTTCCTACCATCTATGCCAAGTGCTATGCACACTCCACCCANCCTCCTAACGATGCTAGGTCAGCTATTATTCTACGGTTTCCATGAAAAGTCTGTGGCATGGCTTGCCCACTGTTGCCAGGCTAGTGGGGTGTCATCTCTCCACCTGTCTCCATCACCATGCAGGGTACCAACTAAGNAAAGGCATTTGCAGTACCTGGTGGCAAGCACACAGGAGCTCAGACACCATCACACCAAGTGACCTTCTTTCCGCACTTGCAAAATGAACAGCCTAGACAAGACACTTCCATGGACTCTCTAATAACCTNTGGCCACTGATGGGGCGGGAGCTACACAGTGGTGGGAATGAGGGTGGGGCATGATCAGGGGCTGCTCATGGAGAGGATACCTTAGCCCAAATAATACGCACAGGGCTATAGTTTTGCTATCTTTTTCTAAAGATCCATAACAACTGAGCCATCTTTCTAACCCACAGGGCTATAGTTCGACCTGTCATTCATTCAAATGTCCGTAGATCTATTACACACGAGGCAGTACATTAGCTAGGCTCTCTTGGCTCGACTGCTGAATGCATTTTTGTGAATGGTCAGGGATCAAAGAGTTAATAGATTCATGAGCTACCAGGTCACTGGAGTTGGAGCAGGGTAGGGACATGGTGCTGAAGGCTACTTGGTAAGGAGCTGAGATGCAGAGGCCCAGGGTGGGCTCCAGTTAAACCATGGCTTTGTTGTTTCTGAGACCCCTGCTCTGCTGGTTACTCGTGTGTTCCAGGGCCGTGGCCAATGTGACTGTCTCTGGGGAAGGCATTTTTCTCTGTGGCTCTTCCATAATCCACTCAGCAGTTTCGTCTCATCTGAGTTTCCTTTCAGCTACCAAAGCACCGTGACCACCCCCACACCTGCAGCCAGCTTGCAGGAAAACTACAAATGAGGTCAGAGTCTGGGTCCGGCCAAAGAAGACCCGCAGGTTCCAGGGACACTAGGAGAAAAAAGCTGAAAATTCCTTTTGGCTCAGAAGTGGTTTGGGGGGGATCTAGGAAGCAGTTCACTCAGTTATTAAAAGCACGTGCTGCCAAGCCTGACTAGCTGAGTCCAATCCCAGAACCCAACGAATGGAAAACCAATTCCTAAGATGTCCTCTGACATGCACAAATACACTGTGGTATGTGCATGCCCCCCACAAATATATATATATATATATCTAAACTTTTAAATTCAACTTTTAAAAAAATATTTATTTATTTATTATGTATACAGTATTCTGGCATGTATGCCTACACACCAGAGGAGGGCACCAGATCTCATTGTAGATGGTTGTGAGCCACCATGTGGTTGCTGGGAATTGAACTCAGGACCTCTGGAAGAACAGTCAGTACTCTTAACCTCTGANCCATCTCTNCAGCCCCCTTAAATTCAACTTTTAAAAATAAAGTGACTTTTAGGGCTGGAGAGCTAACTCAACAGTTAAAAGCACTCACTGCTTTTCTAGAGGACCCAAGTTCGATTCTCAGTACCCACATGGTGTCTCTCAAGCACCTATCTCTAACTCCAGTAGAATATAGAAGAATGGATTGATTAAGAGACTTGGAGAGAGACAGAAACTGTCTCAGATCTGAAACCATAGAAGGAATTGTGAAAGAAATGTCCAAATGCTTTAGCAATTAAAAAATACGGTATTTTTGTCATGATATTGCATTATAACAACCCAGAGCCCTTACAGTTATTATTATTACTACTATTTTGTTCGCAACACAAGGGATTTGAACCCAGGGCTTCACACATGCTAATGCAACATTCTGCCTCTCAGCTATACCCCTAGCCCTATGCTAACTTTATCACATGTATTCTCTGTGGACAGGCATGGGACAGAGTGCACACATGGAGGTCGGAGGTCAATTTTTGAGAGTCAGTTCTTCCCTGTTACCATGTGGGTCCCNAGAACTGAATTCAGGTTGTTAGTCTTGGACACAAGTGCCTTTACCTGCTGAGCCATCTCCTTGGCCCAGTAACTGAAAAACCTGTTGAAATAGTTAGGAAAACCCATCAAGATCCCCCCAGCCCACCCNACCACCACCAATGAAAAGACAATTCCCTTATGGAGAGTTTCAAGCAGGGAATGAACACACAGGACATGAGGTAGACAAGCTGNTGGCCCTCCAGTTCCCTCCCTGCGGTAGCCTTTATATGAGGAGTAGCAGGGACAAGATCTGTTGTATCTCCGTGACCATGTCAAAGGCCAGAACTGTAGGGACAGAGAAGCTTCCAAAAGACTAGGGTCACCTGATCTCCTCACCACCAATCCCCAGAAGGCATCTTGGCCATTTACTTGAAGGGTAGCCCCAGAAGGCTAACATGGTGGCTTCTCAACCTTAGGCTCCAGTCAGCTTCATGTTGGGCAAGGCTTCCCTGCATATTAAAGAACCATGTGGCATTGAAGAGTAGAGTCAATTCCACCTCCAATACCTGGGAAACAGATGACCACTGGTGTCCCCCTGACCCAGGAAGGGGAAAGAAGACATGCCCTGCTCCAGTGGCTCCAGGCTCCAGTACCTTTGACTTTTGTAGCTATCCTGGCAGGAATGAAGCTATTCTAAAGAGAACTTTGTACCCCTTCCTTTAGATATCTACTGAAACAATGGTTCCTGTGCTGGCTAGTTTTACCTCAACGTGACACAAGCTAAGTCATCAGAGGAGGGAACCTCAACTAAAAAAAAAAAAAAAAAAAAAAAAAAAAAAAAAAAGCCTAGGCAAGCCTATAGGGTATATTTTTAATTAATAACTCAAGGGGGAGGACCCAGCACGTTGTGGGTGGGGCCACCCATGGGACAGTGGTCCTGAATGCTATAAAAAAGCAGGTTGAGCAAGCCATGGGGAACAAGCCAGTAAGCAGCTTCCTCCATGGCCTCTGCATCAGCTCCTGCCTCCAGGTTTCTGCCCTGCTTGAAATCCTGTCCTGACTTCCTTCAATGATGAACAGTGATGTAGAAGAGTAAGCCAAATAAACCATTTCCTTCCCAGGTTGTTTTCAGTCATGGTGTTTCATCACAGCAATATTAACTCTAACTAGGTCAGTCCCCAATAAGATGGAATTTTCCCAGGGGTCCTATGCTGGGNGAAGGAGAAGGCTGNAGCTTGGTGCCTGGAGGGAGAGAAGGAACTTATGAAACAATCTGTGGTAGTTTGAATAAGAATGGCCCCCAGAGGCTCATATATTTGAATGGTCACCAGGGAGTGGCACTATTAGGAGGTGTGGCCTTGTTGGAGGAAGTAAATCACTGGAGTTTCAAATTCTCAAGCCAGGCCCAGTGTCTCTTTCTCTCTTCCTGCTGCCTGCAGTTTCAGATGTAGGCCTCTCAGCTACCTCTCCAGCACCATGTCNGCCTGTGTGCTGCCATGCTTCTCACCATGATGATAATGGACTAGACCTNTGAAACTGTAAGCNAGCCNCNATTAAATGCTTTCTTTTTATAAGACTTGCCTTGTCATGGTGTTTCTTCACAGCAATAGAAACCCTAGCTAAGACACAGTTCTTACAACTAGCCACACCACTTTGCAGGAGGGAATGGANTAAAATAAAGATGGCTCAATGATGGGTGGGACCACACCTTGACCATGATGGTTTAGTTATGCATATTTCTTGCTGCTATGAATACTGANACCCAAATGTCCTGTCTATGCACAGAAGATGGACTTTGAAGATCACAGGATCTCTTTATTCCCCTTCCCAAGGTGGCCACACTGAATAAATCTTCCTTCTCTGCTTTTTATTGTAATTATGTCTGTTTAATTGACCTATGGAGGATGAGTGGCCAGGTCCAACTTGTCAGGGTTGTCAAGGCCCAGGCTCTGTCCCTAACAACTCCACTAACAACCTCTGGGAGGTGAATTCATGGATTACATGGGCTTGCAGGAACTGACAGGTGCCATGTCTCACTAACTCACCAACTCACCAACTCACTAACTAGTCAGCCTACCAAGGCTATCTAACTCTGTAGGAAATGCTGGGGAGCCTACCTGCCATCTCCAGCCAAACTTTCTTTCCAGTGGTCACCACTGGTTAACCAATGGCCAAATCCTACTTCTAGTCAGACTCAGGGGAAGAGGCAGGAAAGACAAGCCTGCTTTGGAAACAACCTGACATGTGTCTGAGGCCATGTGTCTACTGAAGGAGCTTCACACCTGNCCTTCCTGTAGCCCTGTTGGGAAAGAGTCAAAAGATCAGGGCAGTGAGTGCACAAGGACTAGATATGGCACAGAGCCCAAAGCCATGCTCTGAAGCAGTGAATCTGAGACACAAAAGAGCCACAGGCAGGATGAGGCTTCAAATGTCTTATGAGGGATGGATGGTAGGAATCCAGCATGGAGCTAGAGAGATGGCTCAGCGGTTANGAGCACTGCCTGCTCTTATAGAGGACTTGGGTTCAATCCTCAGCACCCACAGGGCAGCTCACAACTGTCTGCAACTCCAGTTCCAGTGGATCCAATGCCCTCTTCTGGACTCTATGGGCACTGCACACACATGGTGCACAGACACACATGTAGGCCAAACAACCATGTGTATAAAATAAATTAAATCTTAAGAAAAAAGANAAGTGGTCTACAAAGTGAGTTCCAGGTCAGGCAGAGCTGTTACAAAGAAACTGTGCNTCAAAAAACCATTTAAAAAAAAGAAAGGAAGAAAGAAAAANAGAAAAGGAAAGNAANNAAAGAAAAAGAAATCAGACAGAATTTACTGTAAGAGAAAAATGGCTCAGAGTAAGACCTGGTGGCTGCTTTCCTAGAATTCATTTTGTCTGTCAGAATGACTGATTGGTTTTCCATTTATTTATTTATTTATTTATTTATTTATTTANTTANTTANTTATTTTTCTTTCTGCAATGCTGAGAATTTAGCCCACGGCCTTGTGCATGCTAGGAAGCACTCTCCTATTGAGCTACCTCCCCAGCCTAGGAGGATTTCTGAGTGGGCCCCTCTAGAAGCAGGGGGATGCGCTACAAGATGCCCAGGACTTGCCTCCAGTTGGATTTTACAGACTGATGGCTGATATTGAGTGCCTGCCACANACCCTCTGCTTGGAACTGTTCTGCAGCTGCACGCGCTTCCCTCTGGAAGTTCTCTTCCATTCAGCCAAATGGTTTGTTTTAAAATGTAAACACACACATAGACGCCGGCAAAGGAAATTAGTCAAATGTGAAAGACACAGAGGGAAAAAAGCAGGATACACTTTGTTCTAGGTTCTTATGCTAAATCTGGCAGGAGGTGTGAAGGGCTGGCAGCCTAGTAGGAAGAGTAACAGTGGCAGCACCATGGTTCCCTCCTGCCTCAAGATGTCAGGGCAGCAGCTGGGATATTCCTAGGGACCAGAGGGAGAGTAGGTGGCCCTCATGATGGGAGCCAGGCAACAAGGATTATATCCCCCAAGATCCTCACCCAGGCTCTTTCCCTCATAAGCCCGAACNTTCAGTCCCATGGGGTAATTGCATTTGGCTGAGTCCCCACAGTTGGGGCCGTGGGAACCTCAGCTACTCAGGTCTATTAATATCTTCCTATTCTCCTATCACCACATCGTTCCTTTCCAACCTCATTGTCACCTTCAAAGTGACAAGTGTTAAAGGTTTGATCTCTAGCTTGAAGCTATTGGGTCTAGTAAGGAGCCATTAGGTGACTGGGGATGTCTGGAAGGGGGCCGGGGATTCCAGTCTCTCCCCTCTCTTTGCCCCATGGCCATGAGGCCAGTGGCTTTCACCCCACTACATACTTCTGCTTTGCTCTGCTTCCTTGCAGGGGCCATCCANTCATGGGTAAGAGTATCCAAAACCACCCAGGCAGTGGCGCTTGTCTTTAATCCCAGCACTCAGGAGGCAGAGGCAGGTGGATCTCTGATTTCAAGGCCAGTCTGGTCTACAGATCAAGTTCTAGGACAGAAAGGGCTGAACAGAGAAACCTTGTCTTCTGTCACAAAAAATAAACACCCCCTGTCCCCCAAAACAGAATATCCAAAACCATAAGCCAAATATATCTCTTCTCTTTATATACTGACGATGGAAAACTGGCTAANATGAGCTGCTTGTCTGCCTTTGCTTCAGCAGCTCCTAAGGAGTTCCCTCATTCCTGTATCCCACATCACCTCTCCCACAATTACGGCATCTAAGTATCACCTGGATCCTACAACAACCTTGCTTTAAAGGAGGCGAGGGAGCTAGAGATGGCTGCTCTTCTAGAGGACCCGGGTTCAGTTCCCAGCACCNCCATGGCAGCTCACAAGCATCAGTAACTCCAGTCCCAGAGGATCTGATGCTCTCCTCTGGCCTCAGAAGGCACTGTACACACACAGTGCACATGCAATCCAGACACATTCAGAAACAAACAAAAGCTTTTGAAAACTTTCTCACCTACAGCAAAGGTCTGAATCAAGATGCCTTCCCATACCTCCCTCCCCACTCACTAACCCAGGCTACCTTCAAAGTAGCTCTATAGCCAAGGATGACCTTGAATCCTGACTATCCAGCCTCTACCTCCCAAATGAAGGCATCACAGATGTGTGCCACCACGCCTGGCTTAAACAAGCAGATCTCTTAAAGTCGCACAAACTTCATGGCACAGTTACTCTCGGCTGTGAATGACGTGTTCAGTATCCACCCACTGGAACACCTTCCTACCTTTTCTCCGGCACTATGGTACAAGCACGGAAAGGAAATACCCAACAATACCCAAGTACCAAGCAAAAAAGAACTATTTCCCCAATGAAGGTCNAATGTCCATCTCCAGATTCAAACCCAACACTTGGTATTTCCAACTCTACTCCTCACCCCTATACAGCAAATAATCACATACTGTTTTTCATTTGTAAACCGTCCAACATTGGCCCATCCCCACTGCAGAATGAGACACAAGATCGGCCTTCAAAAGAGCCCATTTTGTGAACAAATCTTCCTCCCCGAAGATGACAGAGATTTTATGTTATGGGGGCCGAGCATTTTTCATAATAGGAGCGGAAAGGGAGCCGGAAAGTTATTTTAAGCCCCTCCCCCACCCCAGCCTCCTACTGCAACACACTCGCATGTAGAAAACTTTAATACATGTTGTTCAATTCCTAAGTAGTGTAAGCCCAGCCATGGTGCAAGAATTTGGAGGGAGAAAAGGATCCTCTCTAGGGAGCCTACTGCTTGCTGTCTCNGATACCCAGCGCACAGTGTGGCTCCGCCCTAGATAGACTAAGCCACGCCTCCACTGCGCGTCACCATCTCAGGGGCACCAAGCTAGGGAAGCCCACGCAAGCAGGCAGGGAGACTGAGACCGGTTTCAGGCAGGACTGGGAGAAAAAAGAGGGATTTAACTGCTCACATACCTTTTCAAACAGGACTTTCCAGTGCTGGTAGAGAGGGAGGCCATGCAGGAGAAGAAGAAGAGAAAGAAAGGAACTTATCACCAAGGTTTCTGCAGACCCCTGAGGTTTCCGACATCACCTCCCAGCTGCTGCCCAGCCGTCAGAACCAGGCTCAGAGGCCCACCTGAAGAACCCCGAGAATTCCTCAGATGAGCAAAGGCAGAAATGCACAGTACGGGGTGTTTCTGGGGTGAGACAATCAGATGCAGGAATGAGAACAAGGACAATTCCCAACCATGTCTCAGGGTTTCTGATAATTTCTGTACCTAAAGGTCACGTCCACTTCCACGCCTGGAGTCCAAGTGTTCTCAGACCCTGCCCGTTGGAGGACTTTACTCAGGAGATTTACCCTTGCTTGAGATCAGTTTTGCCTGCTTGACTTGGGGAAGGGGGTTGGGTGGGTGGGTGGGTACTCCCCAATATGCTTCCAAAACTGAGTTTAAGTACTGAATACATAAAACTCTCTCAGGAGTTAGGGCCAGGAGAAAGTGATAGGCTTGACCACGCAAGCGGGAGAGATGTTAGACTCCCGGTCCATTCAGATTTGCTGGCTGTGGTTTCGTAGGTTGGGGTTCCTGGCTTAATTTCATCCCGAGGGAGGGNCAGGTCAGAAGCAGGGTGCCGGGAGGGAGTAGTTTTAACAACTCAAGTGCCCAGGGCTTCCCAGTATCAGACCCTACCTCGCCTCCCAGGACAGTCCTGGACAAGAGATTTGAGAGGCAGATGGCAGGGAAACCCTCTGGAGTAGCCCCTCCCTAGCCTACCCAAGGGACCATTCCTGGCACCGACGTAGTCTAGGACTCCTGAGCCCCCTGCTGGGAGCGTTTCGTCCCAACGTTCTGACTCTCCTAGCTCTCGCAGGGTTCAGGGACTAAGGCCAGTTTGAATTTCAATCAGTGTCGCGACAAGGCAGATGCCGGGCGGGAGCTAATCTGGGAGCCGAGAAGGGGTCTCCAGATTGGTCTGCGCTGTCCAGAGCCTGGGGCGCCGGTTCCTTCCCCCGGCTTGCAGAGTCCGCAGGTCGCCGAGGGGAGGGG
>LZPO01074928.1:373340-384994 GCA_001675575.1 Neotoma lepida
CTTTGACCTTGCATAGCATTAATCTAAGTTTTATCTTCCTGATACCAGCACATGCATTCTTTGAAGAAGATTATGGCTTATTCAATTTTCACATCCATCACAATGCACAAGGCTACACACGGTAGAAGCCAAACAAATGTCTGTTTAATGAAAAACAGAGCATGCCTTGCTTGATACGACACAAAGTCTAATTACATAGTTATTACTCTCAGCCTCCAACAAAAGACAAGTTTTATGTTATGGAGAAAAGATGGTTCTGCATAATAATAATGATACATGCGTGTGTGCAAGCCTTTATTTCAACACACTTCCTCATTTGTCATTTCATGTTATCCTCAGAAAGGCCCACAGAACAGACACAAAAGGGACATTAGGACCCTTGGAACTGGAGGAGGTTTGAACACCCATTCCTCTCACCAAATTGTTCATTGTAACAGTTCAAGTATAGGGCTCAGTGGCAGAGCTCTGACCTGACAGATAGTTCAAGTCCTAGCACTGCAACATAAAGAAACAAAGAAGTGAGTCAACAAACAAACAGTACAACCTCCCGTCCATGATGGTATAAATGCCCTTGGCCTAAACCAGCAACAAGGCTCCCCCAGAGTAACTGAGCGAGGCTCAGAATGGCCAAATAGGGCTGGTCAAGGNGCAGGTTTGCAGGGGTCAGGATCTTAGGGTGTGTCCAAGACTGTGGAGCAAATATCAGTCTACTTGTCTGTTTCTTGAAGGAGAAAGGAAGGAAGAAAGGACGTGGCATCTTACTATGTATATGTGTAGCTTCAAACTCCACATCTTCCTGCTTTAGCTTCCCTAATGGCTGGGACCATCAGTGCACACCACTGTACACTGGATTGCACTTTGTACCTATCACTCTCAAAATCTCCCTGTGTAGCCTAGGCTAGCCTTGAGCTCATGCTCTTCTTGTCTCAGCCTTTGTCTTGTTTCTCTTAGATGATATGTGTGGAATGACAGGGGTAGTTTCCCTTGATTTACCACTGCACAGAGCCAGGTACCAGTTGTCTAGCAGACTCTAGAGAGAAAGAACTGATGAGGATCTTGGAGAACCAACGGTAGTTAGCTCCAAGGTCTGTGGTTAAACTTTACATGAGAATGTACTGTTCAATAAAGGCAAGGATGTGGTACTGTTTGTAGTATCTTAATTGGTTCCCGGCACATAGAAAATCCACAAAAAGGTTGGATGTGGTGGCACACACCTGTAACTCCAGCAATCAGGAGGAAGAGGGAGAATGATTCCAACTTCAGTGCTAGCCTGGGCTACAGAGTGAGTTCAAAGCCAGCCTAAGTTATAGTGATACCCTGAACTGGGGACATAGCTCAGTGGTAGGGTGCTTGCCCTGCATGCACAAGGTCTTGAGTTCAGTTGTCAACAACACATGTGTGAACACACACACACCTCTGTACAGTATGTGCTCAATGAATAAGTCCATTTTCCACTCCACCAGGCCTTGGGACAGCATCTCAGAGTCAGTGTGGCCTAACAGGATTTCACTAGGCTCCTTTTAGGGAGAATGTCAGTGCAGGTTTCTGTGAAGAATGGCTTGAGGTACATAAGTCAGGCTTTANGACAAGGAGGTAGCAATGACAGCTGAGGAAAAGCATCCCAAACCTTCATGTTTAGTACCATAAGAGCCAGCTAGCACCTGGGAGGTACTGCAGACAGTAATGCAGCAGCAGCAGCAGCTTCCTGACAGTAGGAGATGAGTGAGGCAGTGGGCATTAACTCTGCTTCTTCCATGTCTCATCTACACAGCCCAAGCAAGGCTCTGGGGAAACTCCTCAGTGCGCATTGTAAATACCATCTGTCACATTGCCTGCCCAGACGTGGCCTTCCTCCCTGGAAGGAGAATGTTCATTATTATTTATGCAGGACACTCCCTACTTAAGCATGGTGCCACCAAGAGAGGCAAGAAAAGCCTAGAACAGCCAAGGGCTCTCCCCTTGGAGAGCAGCTGGTCAGGAGGGCTAGGCCATCCACCTTTCTGGGATGGAAGGTTAACTCCCAGCTCTCCAGAGTGTAGTAGTTGGGCAAGTGCACAGCCCCAGAGATCAGGAGGCATGCATCCTCAGCTCAGTTCCACTACCAGCTTGCCGTGTGACCTTGGGAAATCTCTTCATCTGCACCAGCCCCCATTTTCTCACCTGCAAATGCAGAGGTTAGACTAGATGAGCCATGACCTCCCTCCCAGCTCTGAGATTCACTCTCTCTCTCTCTAACCCTCCTCTCTCTCTTGCTAGCCCAGAAGCCTAATCATTACCCATCAGCCTTCTTTCCCAGACAGGACAGAAAATGCAGCTCAGGATACGATTCCTTGGTGCCTGACAGCAGGAAAACAGGTTAGTAGAGCTGTGTTCCTGTTCCAGCTCTGTCATTATTTAGCCCTAGGACTCCAGGGAAGGCACAGTTCCTAATCTCATCTTCTGTGGAACAAGGGAGGACCTGGAATTTTTTGCAGAGGGATATATCTATAAAAATAAAAACCAAGTGAAAACACATACGTTTTAACCCCAGCACTTGGGAGGCAGACTTCTGTGTGCATACTTTTAATTTAAATTTAATTATATCATGTATATTCACATTTTGCCTGAATGTGTGTATGTGTACTACATGCATGCAGTGCCTTTGGAGGCCAACAGAGGGCATTGGATCCCCTGGAACTGCAGTTATAGATGGCTGCCAGGCACCATATGGGATGCTAGAAATTGAACCCAGGTCCTCTGGAAGAGTAGCCAGTACTCTCCATTGCTGAACTATTATTCCAGCCCTTTTATTGATTTATCTAATTAATTNATTNATTTATTTATTTTGAGACATGGTCTCATCATGTAATTCTGGCTAGCCTGGAACCCACTCTGTAAACCAGGCTGGCCTTGAACTCACAGCCTGTCTTTGCTTTCCAAGTGTTGGTATTAAAGGTATGTGTCACCTAACCTAGCACTAATATTTTTTAAAGATGTGTTTTTATTTACATGTATGTGTCTGTGTGAATATATACCACCTTTATATTGGCACCCACAGAAGCTGAAGAGGGCACTGGATCCCCTGGAGCTGTGGTTACAGGTGGTTGTGAGCTGTCCAACACGGGTGCTAGGAACTAATCTCAGGTTCTCTGGAAAGAGCAGCAACTGCTCTTAGCCACTGAACCATCTCTGCAGCTCCTGGAGGCTGTATGCCCAAATCCTGTTACCTGTAAATGTCTTTCTCCACCCCAACCTACCTCCAGGCTCTCAGGTAGCCCAGGTCAGTCCCTAACTTCACTATGTAGTTGAGACTAACCTTGAACTTCTGACCCTCCTGGGATTGCTGGCATGTGTCACTGCCAGTGGTTTACATGG
This sequence comes from Neotoma lepida, assembly GCA_001675575.1. NCBI lineage: Eukaryota > Metazoa > Chordata > Mammalia > Rodentia > Cricetidae > Neotoma > Neotoma lepida. Next base: position 376,695 of record LZPO01074928.1, read on the forward strand.
TGCTGGGGCTGAAACCCTGGGCCTCGTGCATATTAGATAGCCATTCTATCAACTGAACTGCATCCCTATCTCTGACTTTCCCTTCCAAAACACTGCTGATAAATATCTTTCCTGACTGTGTATCCAGACACAGAGGTTATCGAGACATGGCTTTGCCTTAGAGGGGGCAGTGTCAGGTGGGAAAGACATTGACAAAACCTGAAGGTACCGAGACGAATGCAAAGTATGTGGTGGCAAAAGGGTGTCCAAGTAGGTGATTTAAGTTAAATCCTAAAGGATCAACAAGTGGATGGGGCTTGAGGTACTCACGGCAGAAGGAATGGTNTGTTCTAAGATCCGGTGTGAATCTGCATAGGAGCTGCTTGCTGTTGTTAGGGTGATTGTGACACTGTGAGTCTAGGCATTGACTGCTTCATCTCTCATCCCCTTTAGAATAATCCAGTGATCACATGGTTGTGGGATGAGTGAGGCNACAGCTGATAATTCAGTGTGGCCATCCTGTCTGTGAAGGGCTCCACCAGTGAAAGAACAAATCTAGCCCTTCATCTCTGTTCCCTGAATGCAATCAGTGAAGCAGGCTGGAAGCAGGAGGCTTTCTCAAATGGTCCCAACATGACCCTCAACTTTCCAGCCTTGTATACCATGAAGCCAGGCCAGGGGAGGAAACTGGTTTTGTATAAAACAGGACCCAGAGGTAGCAGTGGGCAGTTTCTGTTTCCTAGGCATTCACTCCTGTGCAGCAGGAGCATAGTATATGTGACCTGCCCAAGGCTGTGACAGCCTGCTGTGGCTCCTCAGGGAGCTGTCCAAGTCCTCTACAGAGTTGGAGTTAACCCATCCCTCCTCCAGGAAGGACATCCTACCACAAGAATGCATAGACTTTGCCCAGCTTATCCATCTGGTTGCTGTAGCTGTTTTGCGGCTCCTGTGCTTGGCTCTGCACACTCCAAAACACACAAGAACAGTAGAGAAGGGAGATGCATGCTTCCAAGAGCTCATTAGCTGTGAGCAGCTCCATAGGCAGTGAGCTATGCGGTTAACCAGGCTAGGGAAAGCCTGGGAAGCTCCAGTAAACATTTAACTGGCTTGGCTTGCTGCAGCAATTTATACCCAAGAAGGGGGAATTACCTGGAACACTGAAGGAACGAAGGAAGGAGCACATTTGCCAGATGGTTCCTGGTGCACAATGGCATCTGCAGAGGGACAGTCTGCAGGGGGAGGGCCTTTCACCAGAGAGCAAAGACTCCCGCTGAAGGCTCATTCATTATCCCAGGGTTGTTAGGAAGAATTTGGTGGCTTGGAACACACCCACGCTTGTCCTTGTTTCCCAGAACCTCACTGCTGTGACTGCCTAATGCTGAATTTTCAGGACTGGGCTTCTCCATACGCCTCCTGGCTCTGCTGCTTTTGACACCTGCCACCTGTATCTTCTTTTCTAACTTAAACCAGTAAATCCATCCTCCCCACTGCCATTNGCTCTTTAACCAGCACAGCTTGAGCTCTGACGCTGGGCTTTAGGTGTGTTGCCAGGGCAGGAGATGGGAGTGTGTTAAGTGGGTTTACAAATGAGTAGCTGGAAAGCATTTAAATGCATGCACTGTGTTAACACAGAACAGTCAAGAGTTTGGTTTTGCTCAGATCATGCATGTGTCTTCCTCCATTAAACTACAGGATTTGAATAGAGACTTGGTGGGTCTTGGCTTTGCTACCTGTTTCAGGTGGATGGTAGGGGGCATTGTGCTAATACCCTCAAAAGCCTTGGTCCTGGAGGAGAGATGAGTGGACATCAGCACAAAGGTATTTCCATGAGCAGCGCCCCAGTGATGATGTCATGTTTCTAATGATAGGTGGCTTCCCTCTGCAGAAGCCAGCATCATAGCCATGGAGAGGGTTTGTGGAGACCAATACATGGGATGTCATGACAAGAACACTCATTAGAATCCCATAATCAGGTATCTGTTTATTGTCACTTCTGTGTTGTAGTGTTATTGCAAGACCTCCTAAATATCAAGGTGTCATTACAAAGTCCAATGTTTTCTACATCCTAGGACCACAGCAGTCAGTATGTCCTATCAGATTTGGTGGGAAAAAAATTATTCATCTAAATGCCCACCTTATCTGGTAAGTGGTCAGTTAGCCTCAATCAATCTGCTTCCTTGGGCTTATTTATTTATTCAGTTTGGTGCTTATTTTGATATGAGGTCTCCTCCTATGGCTCTGACTGGCCTGGACCTCATTACCGAGACCAGGCTGGCCCTGAACTTGCAGTGATCTTCCTGCCTCTGCCCTCCAACTAATGGGATCACAAGTGTGAGCTTATACCTGACAGACTTGTTTCTTTTCAGTTTTCAGTGTTTTATTTTTGTGGTGCTGGAGACCAAATGCAAGGCCCCATATAAAGCTGGCAGGTACTCTGCCACTGAGCTATTTCCCAGCCTCATGTTTCTTTGGGACTTTTGTTTTTTTGTTTTTCAGGCAGGGTTTTTCTGTGCGGCCCTGGCTGTCCTGGAACTCACTCTGTAGAACAGGCTGGCCATGAACTGAGAGATCTGCCTGCCTCTGCCTCCTGAGTGCTGGGATTAAAGGTGTGCATCATCACCGCCTGGCTTTCTTCTTTAGGATTTAAATAAGGCTATTACCATCCATCTTTCGAGGATGCAGATAAAAAGGAGAAAAGGGACAGGGTATGGCTCAGGCAGCTCTCAGTAAGCATCAGTCTCCTCCCTCTTCCCAACAGGCTCAACACATGGTATCAAAATCAGAAATGAATTATTTCAAAAATGAGCACATCTTGGCATCTTACATTCACATTCTAAAAAGACCATATATGGCGGTTAGAAAAATCTAACCAGGTAACCGAATTTGCAGTTTATAGCAGGAAGCAGCACCCTGTGGAGAGCTAAAATAGTTTTCACCAGATGACATAGCCGATGTTTTAAAAAGGAATACAAAGAAACCATTTCCCAATACAATGTCACAGGACTTTGTGTTTGACCTCTTCTATCTCCATCTTTGACACAGGAAGCACCCAGTTGGTGCCTAATAATAAATATACACTAAATACTGCCTCCTAAGAGGCACTGGTGTAGCAAGGCTGGCTATGAGCCACATGAAGTACTGGAGCTATAGTGCCCTCTAGTGGAAATAACAGTCATAGTACCTCACAGGGCCAGCAAGTCACCAGGGAGCCAGCCTGGGCAGACTCCTTAACATCTAGGCAGTGGAGGCACCAAGGCAGACTTCAGAAAGTCAACACACTTTGCGAGAAGTGCTTTCCTAGAGACAGACATTTCAGTCACATTTGTTCTTTAAAATTCATTAGGAGTTGCTGGGCAGTGGCAGCTCACACTTTTAGTCCCAGCACTCAGGAGTCAGAAGCAGGTGGATTTCTGAGTTTGAGGCCAGCCTGGTCTACAGAGCGAGCTCTAGAATATCCAGGGCTCCACAGAGAAACCCTGTCTTCAAAAATCAAACAAAAAACAAACAAACAAAAACTTCCCTATTTCAGAGGTACACAATGAAATATTTTCAGGTGAAATAATGTGTTGTCTGGAGTAGGTTCCAAATAATTCCGGAGTGTGTGGGAGAACAGATGAAATAAGACTGCCATGTTGATTACTGCTGGAGCTTGGTGATGGACACAGGAGGCTTCATTATACTGTTTACTCTTAAGTCTTGTTTTTGATTTAGATGTAACTAAAATCCATCTCTGCTAAAAGACATTCTATCTTGACTCTCCATGACAGGGCACACAGCTCCAGTGAAAGTCAGCTGTTGCTGCTTGCAGGTCAAAGCAAATGCTGGGTACTGGCAGCTTTCTGCAGGATGGGATGTTATCGATTGCTTTCATCTGGCACACCTGAGATATGTGGTCAAATGAGCTGAACTGCTCTGCTGAACAACTGTACCATTGGAGAGCACTTCTGTTCTTTTATTTACCCTGGATAACAGCATAGGAAGAACCAGACACTGGCGGACAGAACTTTCAAGGGGCAGCTTTAACGTCTACTCAGGCCTGGGGAGCCAGCTGTTCCTGTGTTCTTGTGTACTCCAATTCACTCTCTCACTCCAGCAACCACTCCTGACCTATGACCCAACAGAATGTGCTGGCTGACAGAGCCTCGGCAAGCAGAGGTGTGCCAAGTTCCTGCTTCTCTGTAACCTCGGACTCCCTTCTGCCATCGGCTTACATAAGCACAGCTGTATCAGCAGCCTGCCAGCTGCCAGCTCTCCTGGAAGATATTCGGCACTTTTCCTATCCTGGCTAAAAATAAGCCCAGGGCTCTCCTGGGCATTTGCAGGTGGTGGGCTCACTTTGCCATGCTGGGCTTTTCTCGGGGTACTGTAATTCAGAAATGTTGGGCTGCTTATACCACATCCATGGGGGAGGCTCCGAGTGTTCCCTAGGGAAAGGCTCACAAGAAAAGTCAACTCTGAGAAGATCTTTTCTGCCTATCTCTAAAGGCCAAGATGGCATCTGTAAATACAGGACAAGGGTTAAGCCTAGTCCTGTTTGTAAGGCTGGGTCTACAACGAGCTAATAAAACTCCTTTAGCCTCAGAACCATTGTATCTATAATGGGGGTGGTGGTAACAATTATGATTTGTGGTTACTATAATTAAATGACTTGTGAGAACTCTAGAAATCACTTTTTACAAAATGTGCTAATTTTTCAGTTTTTTTTTTCTTTCTTTTTTTTTTTAAAGACAAGGTCTCCTTCTGTAACTGTAGGCTGGAGCTTGCTTGCTATTTAGGCCAAGTGATCCTTCTGTCCCTGGCTTCTGAATGTTTGAATTATAGGTGTATACCACCATGCTTATCTATTCTTACATTTCTTTACACTCCCAACCCCTCAAATCAGTGGTTCTCAACCTTCTTAATGCTTCAACCCTTTAACACCTCATGTTGTGGGGACCCTCCCCACCATAAAATTTCATTGCTACTTCATGACTGCAATTTCAATGTTATGAATTGTAATGTAAATATGTTTTGTGATGGTTTTAGGCAACCCCAGGGGTCTTGACCCCCAGGTTGAGAACGACTGCCTTAAGTCTCTCACTTCTTTCAATAAACACCTAAGTATCGGCTGTTCCTGGTACCATTCTAGAAGCAGTGACCAAAAAAACCCTCAAAATCGTGGCCTTAGGGAGTGTCTGGAGATTAACAAGTACCAAAACCAACTGATTATATAGAAGAGTATAGCTAGGTATGGTGGCACACTCCTTTAACCCTAGGACTCGGGAGGCAGGGGCAGGTGGATCTCTGTGAGTTCAAGACCAGCCTGGTGTACAGAGTGAGTTCCAGGACAGGTTCCAAAGCTACACAGAGAAACCCTGTCTTGAAAACAAAAAACAAAAACAAACAAAAAAGTGTTCACCATCAGCCAGGTGTGGTGCTTCATGCCTTTGAACCCAGCACTCGTGAGGCAGAGGCATTTGGATCTCTGTGAGTTCAAGGCCAGCCTGATCTACAGAGTGAGTTCTAGGACAGGCAGGAGTGTAACAGAGAAACCCTGTCTTGAAAAACAAAAACAAACAAAAAAGTGTAATACTTATTATCGTAAGCTATTAAATTTGGGGGTAATTTGTGATGTANTTAGTCACATGTGTGTAATTAGTTATCTACACACATGCTGTAGATAACTAATACATGTTTAAGAAAGACTCGTCTCATCTCCTCCATCATTCAATTTCACTATGGAAGACCCTTTGCCAGACATAAAGTAGACCAATAAAAAGCATGATGCTACCATATTCCGTTCTCTCTCCACCCAATGGTGATCAGCACACACATCTGAACTTGCTCAAACCTGTTTCTCTGCTGTTAAACAGTGTAGCACGTGTGGGTCTTTGAACCAAGCCTGTGTTGGCCTGTATCATGTGCACCTGATTTCCTGTGCATGTCCACCAGTTCTTGGAATCAGTGTCAGAGATGTGTAATATTGAATTTTTGAAATGTCTTTATTCTGTTCAAGCTAGCTAGGAAACCAGTCTGGCTCCCTGGGATTTTCTGCTCCTGGTTTGAGCAGGTCTCACTGCAGCATGAGATGGACCAGTTAGCTGTACTCTGAGAAGACTGGGGGTGGGGGTGGGGGAGCAGCTCATCTTTTCCCTGGAGTAGGAGGGCAGCTGAGAGCATTCAGAGATTTTGAGATGAAGCTGTTACCATGGGAATGTTTCCCTATCTTTTCCCTTAATGGTGGGTAGAAATAATGAACAGTACAGCTCTCAGAATTCTAGAAATAGGGAGAATAAGAAAAGGAAAAGGAAAGCTAGAAGAACAAATCCCTAAAAAAGGATTGCTCGGTTCAATCAAAACTCTGCAATGGCTGCATTCTAGGAGAATGTGAAGCGTTCACAGGCCTGCAGTTTCCCCTAAGGTCAAGTTTTCCATGAGGTTATAGTTGTCGGGTTCTGAAAGGGTGAGGAGACTGAGGCACTTTCAGTAAAGTGCAGAGTTGGTCTTTCCTTCCAAGCTTTGCAGAGGGTTGCGGTGGGGACTGGGGACAGAAAACTGGAAACCTAATAAATTCAGATGCGTCTAAATCCTCTCCACCTTGTTCTGTACAGGAGCCAAGTTTATGGTCTCTCCATGCCCAGGACCTCAGACTGTCCCAGGCCAGGCTGGTGCACATTCTTGTCTTGCAAACTCAGAGCCTGTCCCCTCCACCCACTGCTTGACGCACTGCAGAGGCCCTCCCTGGAAACTGTCAGCTGAACTCCTTTTCTCTAGGACACATGACTTCAAATAACCTATCTGCAAAATTAACGATCTCCTTTAGTTGATATTTTACCTGTCTGCCATAATCTCATACCCTCTTTCAGAAGGATTTGCTGCCTTTGTTTCTTTTTCACATTCTTTGTTTTTATGAGATAGAGTCTCATTATGTAGCCCTGGATGGTCTGGAATGTGTAGATCCATCTGCCTCTGAAAGGGTCTCTTTATATGTATAATATATAAACATATATTTCAAGGTATGGTCTTATCATGTAGCTCTGGCTGGCCAGCCTGGAACTTGTATAAGCCAGCCATCTCTTAATTCTTTCTCACTGATTGCTAGGCCAAGCAGAGCTTCTCATTGGGCCTGGACATAGTCACTCTCCCTTTCCAAATGTGAATCCTAAATGTGGCTGCACTGATGGCAATGCAAGGTGATGTCCTGTCTACACCTGGCTGGCAACAGAGCTGTCCACCGGTGTATTTCAGCTGCTGCCACTTAATAGCTAACAGCTGAGCACTGCTCTCATGCTGTTTGAGATGAACACCTATCCTGTTCCAAGCACATTATTACACAGTTATTATTACTTTCCAAATTCAGCTGCTGCTTTGACAGATTTTACACAAGTATGAATTACAATTCTTACACAAGACAAGCTGGGAGCAGTTCTTTCAGTGTGAAGGGAACTGACCTCCAACCCCAACAAGGGGTTGGAGGCACTTGAACTTTCCAACTCAATGAGACCTTTTTGAGACAGGGTTTCTCTGTGTATCAGCCCTAGCTGTCCTGGAACTCTTTGTAAACCACTCTGGCCTCTGCCTCCCAAGTGATGAGATTAAAAGTGTGTGACACCACCTCCCAGCTGACAGACAACTCTTGAATTGTGAATTATTTCAGGTCTAAGTTGAACACTGTCTTCTGCAGAACTTTCTGGGAACTCAACTGGAGAAAAATCTCTGGTGATTGAGCTTAGCTATCACTGCTCTTATAACTTCTCTACTTATGGTACTTACTACGACCTCTCCCCATTGGAGCAAAAGACCAGACACCGACATTCCGCATTATTTCATATACCCCCCAACACCCAGCTCAGAACCTATATAAAGGAAGATCCAAATACACAGACACCTCCTCCGCCTCCAATCTTTGTTTCCACACCAATGTGACTACAGTGTTTTTACATTCTTCTCGGTGTTGAGGGTTTCCAATTCCAAGATAATTAGGTGTCTGAATGCCTAACAACTGCTGCTTGATTAAATCAGCTTCTGTACATCTAAGAATGAACTCTAGATGTTTAATAGTCAAGTAAACCCAAGGGATCCAGGTGTGGTGGCTCATAACTGTAATCCTAGTACTTGGGAGGCAGAAGCAGGTGGATCTCTGTGAATTTGAGGCCAGCTTGGTCTAATAGCAAGTTTCAGGCTAGCCAGGGCTACATGGTGAGACACTGTCTCAAAAAAACAAAACAAACAAGAATATGCAAGGAGCTGGGGAGATGACTCAGTAGTTAAAATGCTTTCCCCTGTAGCCATGAGGACTACGGTTCAAATCCCAGAACCATATAAATGCCACTGGGCATGGA
>LZPO01074928.1:385374-410409 GCA_001675575.1 Neotoma lepida
AAAGTGGAGATGGGATCCCCTGAAAAAGCTGGCTACTAGACTAGCAAAATTTGCCTGTTCTGGGTTCAAATAAGAGACCCTTCTTCAGTAATAAAGTGCAAAGTAATTAAGGAAGACACATGACGTCAACCTTAGGCCTTCTTATACATGCATACACTGATATACACACACACATGCACTCACATTACTGATGTAAAAAAAACAAAAATGAAAAGAAAAGAAAAATTCAGAAAGACTCTTCTGTGGTATGTAAAGGTTGTGTGAAATTCTAATTTCAGTATACATGAAGTCTTACTGGAATGCAGTCACAACTATTTGCTACAGGGTTCTTCATTCTATACAGGGTGCTATAGTAGAAGCCTGATGTTTGCTGTTTGTACCTTTTACAGAAAGAGCTTGCAACCTCTGAGTTACACTTCTACATGCACATTTATATCACTCAGATAACAAGCTCTGGGTTATTCAATTACAAAACACAAATGCAAACTATAAATAGGAAAATATTCAAAGAGAAAATTTGTTCTTGCAGAATTTGGATTTGTCAATGTATAAAGATAATTAGTACANTGCTGCTTTGTTTATATACAGCTGACATTCACCTTTCAAACCCAGGGGGAACCACTTCAGAGTTGGACCACTACCATTGTATGTTAAAGAAAGGAAAAAACATCTACAGTGCAAACGCTCCTCTAGAAAGCATGGCCAAGAACCAGAGTGGCTCTGTGAAATCAGACAGTAGTCCTAACAGTGGCAAAATCTCTCCATCCAGTACAATGGCTAAACTTTATGAACCCTGAAACTGGAATAAGTAGACTGAGGAGTCTGAGTGTGTCATAGGGGCAGGGGACTGGTTTCTGAAATCTGGACAAATTACTGTGATATCCACAAATCAGATAGAGACTTTCATATCTGAGGGCCAAACAGGTTAAGAGACATTTCTTTCTGAAAGGGTATTTTAACAGAGTCAAAAACACAAGAAAGAAGCCTGGCAGTGGTGGCACATGCCTTTAATCCCAGCACTTGGGAGGTAGAGGCTGGCAGATCTCTAAGAGTCCAAGGCCAGCCTGGTCTACAGAACAAGTTCCAGGACAGCCAAGGCTACACTGAGAAATCTGTCTCGAACTGCACACCCCAAATTAAAATGTTATGAATAAGCATGATAATAAGACTAGGCTATCTATTGGTCTGTCTGTCTGTACTGGAGACTGAGCTCAGGGACTATGTATGCTGAGCACAAGCTCTACCACTGACATACATGTTTTTAAGATTTGCATAATCACCTCTGTGAGTTCTCTCTTTGCAGATTTGACCAAGCCTGTATTAAAAATGTTTTTATCATAAAGTTGAAACAAAAGTATAACTTGAATTTGTGACCTGCCAAGTATGACAGTGAATCCACGAGGAGAGAGTAATGTGCAGGCACACCCTGACGTAGCCTTCAACCCTTCACAGACCTGTACTGCTGAGCATTCACTTGAGCAGCTTGCTTACAACCCATCCATGTGCTATCTAGTTTGTTTAGTATGGCTGCATTTGTTACAAATACATACAGACGCTTTTCCTTGTCATAACTCCCTAAGCAATAGATTACAATAACTATTTACATGGTCTTTATACTGTAAAATATATTGTAAGCACTAGTTAGATATTATAAGTAATCTAGAGATGAGTTAAAGTATATAAGAGGATGTGCATGGGTTACATACAAATGTTGTATATATTATTTAAATACATTATTCANACACATTTGAGCATCTGAAGATCAGTATTTATGCAAAGTCTTGGAAGCAACCTTCTAAAAATACAGGCTGGGCGGTGGTGGCGCATGCCTTTAATCCCAGCACTCAGGAGGCAGAGGCAGGCGGATCTCAGAGTTTGAAGCCGGCCTGGTCTACAGAGTGAGTTTCAGGACAGCTAGGGCTACACAGAGAAACCTGTTGTTAGGGTTAAGGTTAGGCCCTGTCTTGAAAAAAAACAAAACAACACAAACAAAAAATATACAGACAAACAGCTGTACATTTTAAAGAGGGTTTTATACTTACACTAATACAATTCAGACAAAGGGGAGCACCAAAGCAACTTACTTGCATTCTAAGGGTCTGTTTAGGAAAAATTTATGCTCTACCATAGAGATTACACACCTACCTCAGTTTCTTCCCTGATGCTCATTATTCCATCATCTTCCTGCAGGTCAGGATGGTTATCATTTCATTCAGGACTGGCTCATCAGTCTACTCTCCTTTGGTGTCTTCCAGTTGGATGACATGCAAATATGCACAAAGAAGATGTCCATAGTCCTCTACTTTCATTTTGTAGGTCACATTAGAATGGTTATGTGCTCCCCAAATGTCTACCATCACAGCCCACTCTTATTCTGGTATTTAATACTACCTACAACATGGGAAATTTTATGGCCAAATGTGCAAGAGGATGCTATGAGAGCACAAAGCAGAGACCCCCCGAGACACAACAGGGAGAGTATGTTATGGTGATTAACCCACAGGACAAGCCTTCAAAGTGACGGTTCTTTTTAAAACACCTTATTACTCATTAAGACATCATAACAAGTGGTTTCAGAATTGTCCATTTACAAGATGATGCAACTGGTATTCAGTGAAAGGTTTTCTTTTGCTCCTTTAGTTCCTAATTCCCTCATTTTTTAGTATTCTCAACAGCTGCATTTTTGGAGCAAAGTGTCAAAGGCAGAAGAAGCCTCTTACTGTTTTCTCCTGTATGAACTAGTTCCTAAAGGGCATAGAAAACAAAGGAGCACACCTACAGGCCTGCAAGTTGAGGAGGGAAGCAGTGACATAACCCTAGCTGACAGACAGATGAGGCTAGCGAGGCTGTACAATGTGGGTCATCCACCAACAAAGACAAATGCGGCAGCTCTCCTCTCTTGACATGTTGTGAATCAAAGATAGCTATCTTAAAATGACAACATCAGCCAGGCATAGTGGCACATCCTGTTAGCCTTTAATCCTGGCACTTGGGAGGTGGGTCTGTGAGTTCAAAGCAACCCTGGTCAACAAAGGGAGTTCCAGGCTAGCCAAAGTACTTAGGTGAGACCTTGTCTCAAAAAACTCGAAATAAATAAATAAATAAAATAATAAGACTGAGAAAAAAGTTTAAATGTATAAATCCAGCACTTTTCATACATATACTCCAACCCACCAGGAGACAGGGTCTCTGTAGCCCCGACTGTCCTGGAACTCACTTGGTAGCCCAGGCTGGCCTCAAACTCACAGAGATCCGCCTGCCTCTGCCTCCCGAGTGCTGGGTTTAAAGGTGTGCACCACCATCCCTGGCCACTTTTCATCTCTTGATAAATTGCTTTCTTTCCTGTTTCTCATAAACACAGCAANCTATAAGGCATATTATTTTAGCCAAAACAAAAACAAATGTGGAAGGAAAGATACAGCTGTCTTTGAAAAGTGTGCAACTGAGATCAATTTATTTGGCACGTGGGAAATTGTCAGAAAACAATGAAAATTAAGGGCCTGAGAGATAGCTCAGCAGGCATAGGCACCTGCTTACCAAGCCTGACAGCCTCAGTTCCACTGCCAAGACCCACACTGTACTAGAGGACTGACTCCTCTAATTTTTCTTCTAATCACACACATGCCATGGCACACACGGGCCCATATACACACAGATATACAAAATAAACACAGTGTAATAAAAAATTGAAAGAAAATAATAAAAATGAGGTGTTGCCACATTTAATTTTTTTCTTCAAATTCAGAATGAAAATGNGAAGAGNAAGGAGAGACGGAATCAGCAGGAGAACAAGTTTGTAATGGGCTAAGTTGTTATTAGTTACTCACGAAGTGTGATCACGTGAGAAACCATCCTCAGAATAGTGGAGGGAAGAAGCATCATCTTAAAGGTGAAAACCAACATGAGCAGCAGAGGCCACAGCAGTCGGCGCAGGCAGAGGCACACTGGCCTCTGAGGACACACCTCTAGACTTCAGATAGATCTAGACATACAAATCCTATTCGGCTTCCTTCCTACTGAGTTTTTGTATAAAAAATAATTTCTAACCTAAGAAAGGTAGAAATCAGAGGAGGTGACTCATATCTGGACAGAGATACTTACTTTATAAGACACAAAAACCCAAGATCACATTACACAGCAGTTATTTATTTAAATACCTGAAAAGGTCAATGATGGAAAAAATAGGTTTATTGTGAGAGTTTATAGTCATTAGATTTATTTTACCATTAAAAAAGTGTCGCCTCTAGATTATCCTGGCCAGATATAGAACACTTCATGACACATGCAGCTACGGCGATATACTACAGCAGACACGGCCATTATAGAACGGTTTTCACTTGAGGGGAAATGCAGCAGTGGTCAGGGTGGATTGTTTATTTAAACTAAAAACATTGATAACATACAAATTGTTTTCCCATTTGATCGAAAGGGCTATAAAACCCCACACACTGACAAAGCAGCAATGTCGTCACACAGGTAACACCCCTGCTAGCAATGTCGTCACACAGGTAACACCCCTGCTAGCAATGTCGTCACACAGGTAACACCCCTGCTAGCAATGTCGTCACACAGGTAACACCCCTGCTAGCAATGTCGTCACACAGGTAACACCCCTGCTAGCAATGTCATCACACCTGTCTCTTATACACATCTAGATGTGTATAAGAGACAGGGCCTACCATAAGTGACGGAAACGAAGTGGTTTGGAAAGCTCACCTTGACTCCTGTGTGATCTTAAAAACAGAGAGAAATGGCTGCAGAAGCCAAAGGGTCATTCTGAGTCAATGTGAAATAAATACGTGTTCCATGAGTAACACAGTCTCTGGTGACTGAAACCTAGTGAATGAGTGAGCCAAGTGAGCCACTATGACACTAATGCAGGAATGTCTGCAAACACCATTTCTAGAACTCAGTTTGGGAGACCATATCTTGCTTGAATATACACATTATTTACAAAATATTCCCTTTTGGCCTCTGAAATTTAGCCACTTAAGTTTGGCTACTAAGGTGTTTTCTTTCCACATGCCAGCCAATACTGCAGTCATTACTATCAGTAAAATACTCTTATGCATGAATTACAAATATTAATAAAGTAACTCTGCATGTATAAATATCTCAATATTTCTAGCAGAATTTAAAGCATTCAGAATGTACATAAAAGTATTTGCTTTTGGTAGGCCGGTTATTATTATTATTTTTTAATCATCGCTGTTTCAATAATGCTTTGTACATAGCAAAGCCCAAAACTGCAAAAACAGTAGCACCAAAACTCGCTCGAAGCCAGAACGTGGAGCTCTTGAGGTCAGCTTGTGTCACGTGCCTGCAGTCAGAAAATAGAATTAATATTTAAAACATTATTAGTAGGAAAATTTTACAGCAATCATCTAACAGTCTATCTGGGGGACATATTAGAACACTTGTCAGGCTAATTGCATACAGTTAATGCTTACCCAAAATATTTATAAATATAGCTATATGCACAATACAGACATCAGTAAAGACAAATGTCTTTACAATTAGCTACTACTTGGAAGCTGACCTCTAAAATTTTATGCATTTTTGTCACATGGGAAATAAAGTTAGATGAATCAGCTGAGTACATTGTAATGTCACCACAGTCCTTCAAAACAAAAATTAGGCTGGAGTCTCACAATTCTGAGGGTCATATTCATGAAATGTGAGTAAGACAAAATCTTCTATCCTCAGGAATCAAAAACTATTTTGTAAGCAGTTAATTGACAAGTGGTAATAATAATGTCTCAAGAACAGTGATTAATATGTGAAAAACTTGAGACTTACAAAATTCACTCCCTCTAAAAAACTCCTCCCAAAGAGGAAGGGAAGACTGACCAGTTTGCATTAGTTCCGTTACTGCTATTTGAAGAGAAAAAAAAAATCTAAACTAAAACCAACAAACTTTGATGTTAGTTAAACAGGCAGTGATAACGACACCAAATAAAGGTCATGATGGTATATGATGCATTATGACACAAATGAAGCTGTATTATACACAAGGACAGGGCAGCCTAATACCACAAACTGAGTTTGTGAGCATGCTCAGTTAATAACACTGCTAAGCACCATCAGGTGTCTCAAGTATGACAGCTTACCATAAAGAGATAAAGCTTAAAACAATGGTTGGATCATTTTATTTAAGTGTCAATGAAGAGAATTAGGCAGGGTTCTTAGTTAAGTGCACACAATTGAGGTGATGTAAAAACTTCCAGAATTAAGAGCTTAGTGAGACAGTCTTGGTTACATTACAATTAGGCAGATTTGAAGCAAAAGTCAGATATTAAAAGACCAAGATGCTGTCATATGCAAAGGGGTTAAGAGCCAAGAGTTCAAACTGCACACAACTACTTTGCCTTGGGTCANAGTTACAGAATGTTTGAATTAGCTCTCACAAAAGGCAATCTGTTCATCTAGAAACCACTGCAACCCAAGCCAGTGCTCCACGCTTCTCATCACAGCCAAACACCACATGCACCCCACATAACATCCTCACCAGAAGTCTCTTCTCAGTTATGTTTGACAAAGCAAAGTGACAACACAGGTTTATTCTACACTGCAGGTTAGTTCTTCCAACAGGCAATGTTTTTATTTTCTTAAAAGGTTAGGGAAGAGAATATTTAGATCTCAGCTTTTTCTAGCTGGGAAGATTCCAACAAGGCAACCCACTAGTGGTGGGAAATGTTACCTGTCATCAAGAAAAAGCTGACCATGAGATGACTCCATGAAGATGGAATCTTCTACAGAGCTGACGGCGTGCACCTGGTGAGTAACACTGCCTTCTTCGTCTGCTAACAGCATGGCACCCCACTCAGCTACACGGGCTTTTAACCTTTCACACACATGCACACGGTTGGCAGTGCAGGGCTCACAAAAGAACGGGACTTAAAATAACATCTCTCAACTAAACATCCTACATGTATTTTGGGTTGCTTTTCTGTAAGATTGAATCTTATGCTTTCTATATTTAAAATATATGCATTACATAGATAATTGCTGAGTTAAAAACACTCTATGTACTTTTAAAATATTCATACTCTGAACAAGGAAACCTGAAGCTGCTACATGCATCCCCTCCATATCCCTAGGAAGCTGGTCTTAGCATATGAGACACTGAGAAAAATCCTTCAAACCACTACCATAAGCATTGCCTGACAACACATATAACCACAGTAAGTCACTCAACTGACGTTAACAATTACTAGTCATGAAGTTTATATGCTTAGAACTTCAAAATGTTGAAAAGTCAAAGTACTATCCATGAAAAAAAATGACTCCAACATTCCAACATTAGTGGAATCCAACAGTGTGGATCATCAAGGATCCACACTGAGATGAACAGAATTTGCATTTCCAATAGGGAAAGAGATGACTTAAAGCAGTGATTCTCAACCTGTGGGTCTCAACCCCTTGGAGGGAGGTATGTCCAATGAGCCTTTCACAGGGGTCACCCAAGACCATCANGAAACAGATATTTACATTATGATTCATAGCAGCAAAATTAGTTATGAAGTAGCAACGAAAATANTTTTATGGTTGGGGAGGTCACAACATGAGGAACTGTATTAAAGGGTCACAGCATTAGGAAGGTTGAGAACCACTGACTTAAAGTACTAGCACAGGCTGAAAGTGTATTAGAGCTTTTGCTTCAACTTGGGAGTGTCTATTATGTGGGTAATACTGGGGAATAATCTAGGGCTTTGTGCATTCCATCACTGAGCTACATCCCCAACTCTATGTTTTTATTTCTAGGCAGGGATTTGTGATGTTGCCGAGGCTGGCCTTGAGCCTGCGGTCCTCCCACTTCTGCCTCCCAGGGCTGGAGTTACAGGTAGGAGCCACTATGTCCAGATAGTTTGCTTTTGTTTTTTAATTTTCTCCTTTAATNGTCAATATACAGTACAGAGAGAAAGGGATTAGCATTAAAGTTAGCCATAGTCAAATTAGTTCTGTCAGAATTACTTCTCATGAGCCGTCCTTAAATGAATATGTGCTTCACAAAGTTCTCTTGTCTTGTTTCTATCATTTTCAAATTTTATTACTTGTAGGGGTAGGGAATGGGGCAAGGTAGTGCCTCGGCACACANGTGGAGGTCAGAGGCCAATATGAGGGAGTCAGTTCTCTCCTTCCGTTTGGTAGATCCCAGGGATTGAACTTAGATTGTCACGCTTAGTGGAGAGTGCCTTTACCCACTGGGCCATCTTGCCAGCCACTTATTTGTATTTGAGTGAAGGTCTAATTCTGCCCCAGTTTCCTGAGTTCTGGGATTTTGAGTGTGTGTGATCGCAGCCAGATTCCTTTTTGTTATGTTTGTTGTATTTTTAAACAGTTTGTTAGACTGTTGTGTTTTGTTTTTTGAAACTATTTCTCTCTGTGTAGCCCTAGCAGTCCTGGAACTCACTCTGTAGACCAGGCTGACCTCGGAACTCAAGAGATCTGCCTGCCTCTGCCTCTGTCTCCCAAGTGCTAGGATTAAAGACATGTGCCACCACTGGCCAGCTATATTTATTAGATTTTTTNAATGTGTTTTACTGGGGGCTGGAGAGATGGCTCAGATGTTAAGAGCACTGGCTGTTCTTCCAGAGGTCCTGATTTCAATTCCCAGCAACCACATGGTGGCTCACAAACATCTGTAATGAAATCTGGTACCCTCTTCAGGCATACAGACAGAACACTATATATNTAATAAATAAATAAATCTAAAAAAAAAGAGGTCAGAAGGAGGGTATCAGTATATAGGATCTTCTGGAATTGGAGTTACAGATGGCTGTGATCCATCATGTGGGTACTGGGAATCAAACCTGGGTCCTCCTCAAGAGCAACAAGTGCTTTTAACCACTGAGCCTGCTCTACAGCCCATTTGTTATACTTTCAGTATTACTTATTTATTTATTATGTATACAGAAGAGGGCGCCTGATCTCATTACAGATGGTTGTGAGCCANCATGTGGTTGCTGGGAATTGAACAGTCAGTGCTCTTAACCTCTGAGCCACCTCTCCAGCCCCCAAAGGTGCTAGTCTTTACACACATTAATTAATAAACAGTCATACTGGGTCTCTGGAGGAAGGATTTTCCATTCCTCTAGAGCCTGGCCCATATAGAAATAGCTTTGACAGTTTCCAGTGGGTCAATTGGTGTTGGACTCCTCCATGCCTATGTCAAAATACACAAGTCAGAAGTTNGGTTTTTCAAGACAGAGTTTCTCTGTGTAGCTTTAGAGCCTGTCCTGGAACTCACTTTGTAGACCAGGCTGGCCTCGAACTCACAGAGATTCACCTGGCTCTGCCTCCCGAGTGCTGGGATTAAAGGGGTGNGCCACCACCGCCCAGCTCGGAATCTGAAGTTTTAATTTTTATACCTTTCATCTTCCCATTGATTCTTTCTAACTATAACTCTTAGGAAACAAATGCACTAATATAAGTGATAATTCTAATTTTACAACTCTGCTTGTATATCTCAGAGATGAACTTTTAAGAAAATACTCTTAGATAACTGTAATGCATGAGTTCTTTGAGTTCTTAGGACACTAATTACATATTTCAAGTTGAAAACTACACCAAGGTTACCAAACTACAATCAAGTTCTGTTTTTAAATACTCTACAAAAAGAGGTTTCTGGACCTCCTTGCTTCAATTCTCCAAGTGTTTCCACCTGGTATTTCCTATATTTATGTCTAATAATAACGCCATTACTGCTACCAGTTTATTATTCTAATTTCAGTGTGTGTGTGTGTGTGTGTGTGTGTGTTGCCAGGGATCAAAGCCTGGCCTCATACATGTGAGGCAAGCACTCTAACATTGACCTACAATCCTGGCCCTGCTAGTACAGTTCTCCTAACGGAGCTAGAAGGTATGAAATATTGAACAAGAAGTTTCTGAGGAGAGATTAAGAAATCAGTGCACAGTTCCCAGTCGAGATGAACTGGGACAGAATTCACAAGCGAGCTGTTAACTGAGCATGCCTCAGTGACACACTTTGGGAAAGACTGCAGATAAGCACCAGTGTCAACAAATGCATCCCCAAGCAGTAAGAACCCAAGTTCATAGATGATTTAGATACACAGGAAATGTGTAAAAAAAGAGCAAAACAGGCAAATTCCACCTTGTCATGTTCTTTAATATATGAACCAAATGGAAAATAATCTGAAATCTTAATCATCAGCAGCTGACTGAGAATCTGTAACACAAGTTCTTGAGTAATCTTAAATTTAACTTTAGGGGCTGGAGGAATGGCTCAGCTGGTAAGAACACTGGCTGCTCTTCCAGAGGATCTGAGTTCAAGTCCCAGCACCCACATGGGGGCTTACAACCATCTGTAACTGCAGTTCCAGAGGATCTGACACCCTCTTCTGGCCTTCTCAGGCACCAAGGTATGTGGTGGTGTACATACACACATGCAGGCAAAAGTCTCATATACATAAAATTAGATAAATAAATCTAAAAAACAAAAACAAAACCAAAAAACTTGCCTATGTGTTATAGAGATTCAAAGACCTGTCCTTAAAGACACACAAAGGAAAGTAGATGATGCATTCAAGACACTAAAACAGGATTACTTTACTTTAAAACACTTTAAAACTACTTTAAAACATGTTACTTTACTACAGCACAATATTCTAAGAGCACTTAGAGTCCTGATATCTATGATCCTAAGAACAGATCCTTTTCAAAAGACAATTCTATGAAAAAGCAATTCATTTCGGTCTGACAAATAATAAAGTCCTTTCTTTCAAAAGGACTAAATAAAGTAACATGAATTCAAACTTTACAAGGGAAGAAGTTGGGTGATTATCAAAGTAACATAGATAAGTGATGAAGTAATCTATTAGTAAATAGCTTAAAATAAACACCACATATAATTAGTTTTAAAATGTATTAAAAATACAATGGGGACAATGTCTATCCACAGTATCAATCACAGTATCCATCAGCAAATAGCATGAATTATGCACTTAGTTACCAAATGTGAATAATTTATATGGCTAATGCAAATAAAATGGAGTGAAAAAAACCCCTAAAACCAAACTAAGCACCAAAGAAAATCGCACCAAAATAGTGAATTTTAAAATAAACAATTATGATTAAATTGTAAGTTAGGAAAAGTAGGAAGATTACATATTTGCTTTGAAAGAGATCAACAGTATTTAAAAAGGGAGAAAGAACATGACCAAAATATACTGCATGAAAAATTTACAAAGATGACTAAAAATCACTAAGTAGCACAGGTGACTGAATGGAAAAAATACCTAAAGGACAGATCAACTCCATAGCACTCTCCTATACATTGACTCCTATAGCATTATCACATAAAGCAGGAGTGTTCTAAGTCAAAATAATAGGTACTAAGTAAGAATTCTGGGTAGCTCAAACCAACAATCAAGTTCACTCCTATATACTCAATTTATCACTTTCAGATTTAAAAAAGTATGTAAATATTAAAATAATCTCAAAAGATGATTTTCCTAATTAGCATAATTTGCACTATTGGAAATGAAAGCATTCCCAGAGATAAAATGAACTGACTACATGTTTTTTGTTTTTTTTTTAAGATTTATTTATTATTATGTATATAGTGTTCTGCCTGCATGTATCCCTGCAGGCCAGAAGAGGGCACCAGGTCTCATTACAGATGGTTGTGAGCTACCATGTGGTGCTGGGAATTGAACTCAGGACCTCTGAAAGAGCAGCCAGTGCTCTTAACCTCTGANCCATTTCTCCAGCTCAATCTGGCTACATTTTAATCATCCCTCAAATGTGTATTTTAGTTCATACAATTCTATGTTATTCATCATTGTTCCAAAGAAAAACACAAAAATATTCAGATATGAAATATGTGTATCTATACAGCCCTTGATGTCCTGGAACCATGTAAACGTGGTTTGCCTGGAACTCATAGTGATCCTCCTATCTCTGCATCTNGACTGCTGGGATTAAAAGCAAGCATCTGGGAGCCCAGCACCATGTCCCACTTTCTTTAAATCAAACACTTCACGGAAAGTGAAAACCCTCCTCAGGGAATGAAGCTCAGCGAAAAGTCCTTCAATGACTTTTAATAAAGAAACCAGTCTTTTTCTTTTTTCTTTTCTTTTTTTTTACTGCTTACATTAATAATATTAATTAAGATATATTTAGCATGGCAAACCAATAGTGACTAACCCCCAAATACTGTCAAAACCTGAGAAAACAGAGATGTTTCCATTCTCATCCCACCGTCCAAATACTTTCTCTTGGGTAAGTAGTAAACTGTGGAGTGAAGGGCAGAGGCACTGCCATTCCTTGGGGGCCTTTTTTCTGTCATATTTGTTTTGTGACAGGATCTTGAACTTGTGGCAATCTCCTGCCTCAGCACTACACCATACTCTATTTGCCTCCATTTTCAGGGAACTTTACCTTAAAACTAAGACAGGCGGATCTCTGTGAGTTCAAGGTCAGCTTGAGCTACCGAGTGAGTTCCAGGAAAGGCGCCAAAGCTACACAGAGAAATCTTGTCTCGAAAAACCAAAAAAAAGAAAACAAAAAACAACTAAGACTGCAAAATGGTAGTTTATAAACAAGCTCTGTCCTGGTAATTGCTAAAGTTTGTAATGGATGTTTGTCAATTAGCAGGAAATTTCATGTTGAATTTTGTTTTTTGGTGGGTTTTGTTTGTTTTTTGAGATAAGTCTCTCTGTGTAGCCCTGACTGTCCTGGAACTCACTCTGTAGACTGACCTCCAACTCAAGAGATCTGCCTACTTGTGCCTCCCAAGTGCCTTGGATTAAATGTGTGTGCCACTACACCTGGCTTTGTTTTGTTTTGTTTTTTTGTTTTTTGTTTGTTTGTTTGTTTTTCTTGATTTCTCGAGACAGGATTTCTCTGTGTAACAGTCCTGGCTGTCCTGGAACTTGCTCTGTAGATCAGGCTGGCCNGGAACTCACAGAGATCCACCTGCCTCTGCCTCCCGAGTGCTGGGATCAAAGGCATGTGCCACTACCCTCTGACTTTGTTTTAGCCAAGACTGATTTAGAACTCATTCTGTAGCTCAAGCTGGCCTCAAACCCATAGTAATTCTCCTGCCTCAGTCTCCCTAGTATTGGGATTAGAGACATGGGCCACCATACCAAGCACATATCACATAAATATGTTGATTTTTAATCTTTCATAGAAGCAGAAAGCCAGCTAACACCAGTGCTACATAGCACAGGGATACAGCTGAATAGTGCCTTTTATAGATAGGCCTGTTTCAGCCATCTCTCCTCANACTTCCATATCACTCACCTAAAATTCTAGATCCTTTGGGAACTGAGTTTTGACCTCAACCCACCAATGCTGCTTTCCTACATCCTTCTATAACCTAGAAGAAATTTAGTACAGAACCCATGAAGTTTATTGCACTTCTACCCAATACATGGCAAAGCAGCAACTGAGGTAAGAAAGGAGTCCTCTGAAACATACATTGTGTTCCTCCTCATCTTTCCATTCTTGATAACCAAAATGTCAGTGATGAGTGCTGACACCATTATTAAATTACTTCCCATTTTAACAGATATGACAGAAAAGGTTGACTTGTCTGAGGATCACAGTGTAGAGCAAAGTACATCAATTTAAAGCATCTCTAAACTATCTCACCTGGAACCTGAATCAACCTACAGGGAAAACTGTCACCAATGACACAGAAAATGAAATCAGTCTGCTATGATAGCAATTAAGAGCTTCTAGAATAGATAATGAAATAGGTGGTTTATGATCAGTAATTACTATAAGCCAAGGTGGGTTCACCAAGAATAAGATATTAAACAGATGTCACTTCCTATTTAGTAGATAAAACAATTCATTGGTAAGTCAGTAGAATGTGATGAAAATTATATACAGATTTCAGAAAAACCTTCCCTCAAACTTCTGATAGATAAGAAGATACCATGTATAATATATAATGTATATATTATATACTATAATATTATAAATGTATATAAGTAATAATATACAATGTATACTAGATAATAATATGCAATGTATAATAGGTAGCAATATGCAATGTATACTAGGTAACATACAATGTATACTAGGTAATATACAATTCATAATAGGTAATAATATGCAATGTATACTAGATAATAATACAATATACAATGTATATTAGGTAAGAATAAATTTTTTTTTTAAGATTTATTTATTATGTATACAGAAGAGGGCACCAGATCTCATTACAGATGGTTGTGAGCCACCATGTGGTTGCTGGGAATTGAACTCAGGACCTCTGGAAGAACAGTCAGTGCTCTTAACCTCTGAGCTACCTCTCCAGCTCCCAAGAATAAATATTTTATTTTGATTTTTTTGGACTAGGTTCTCAGAATGGAGTTCAGTCAGGCCTCAAACTTACTGTGTAAATTAGGCTGGCCTTGAACTGGAGATCCTCCTGCCTCAGCCTCCTGAGTACTAGGATTACAGGTATGTGTCACTGTTGTAGAATATTATTTTAACTAGGCAAAGATGTGTTACATTTGTTTACGCTGAGGAATATTACTTTAACTATGTGTGTAGTGGGCAGCTGTTCTAGCTATGACCTTGAAGCACTGCCCCTAGTGAGGCAGCAGGTAACTGCTACATCTGCCTATGACTTTGAAGTACATGCCCTGGGCCATGGCCACTTGGGATGCTTAAGACCTGGGATGCACATATGCCATGCTGTGCTCATTCCCTTGTGGTTTGGATGCTGAGACTGACCAGGCAGATCTTGGACCAGGCAGATCAGTGTGGGACGTAGCTTGGCTTTCCTGGACCCTACAATAAGTCTTCTGTGCTGTAATGAGTTAACCCCTAATAAATTCCTTTGCTCATTAAATAGACTCCATGGATTTCTCACATTATATGTGAAGGTGTGTTACATTTGTTTGTGCTGCATTTGTTTGATTATGTAAAGATGTGTTGCCTTTGTTTCACCTTGCCTGCCTAAGGCACCTGATTGGTCCAATAAAACGCTGACCGGCCAATAGCTAGTTAGAGGAGGGATAGGTGGGGCTGGCAGGCAGAGAGAATAAATAGGAGGAGGAATCTGGAGGAGAAGAGAATGATGGAGAAAGAGAGGGACACACCTGGGGCTAGAAGCCAGGCAGCTGCCAGTCAGCCAGCCATGGAGACAGCAGGAAAGTAAAATATACAAAAAGAAAGGAAGGAAGGGAAAAAAGCTCCAAGGCAAAACGCTGATAAAGAGAAACAGATTACAGGTGTATGCCCCAACACGTGGCTCAAGAATATTTTTTTCACTAGTTGAATTTTATATCTATCATTGACAGAGTTCCCTATGGCTAGTTCACTTCTCTCTCTTTCCAGTGTCTGAGTAGTCAATATTATTTATCAGTAACTTAAAAACTAAAACATATCTAATCTATGCAATTTTGAAATAACAAAATGATAGTTATATAATGGGACAAATTATAAAAATAATGTTTGAATGACTGAGCTAGAACAAATGGGTTAAAAATAACACTTAGTAAAGAGATATATGTACCTACATTTACATTTAAAATGTCAACTAAAATATTAAAAACACAATTAGAGAGGAAGGGGCATTTGCCTTAATAGTACTTCATATGAAGAAAAGATCCAATTTCAATTAACCCCAAGTTAACAATATATGTCAACAGTGGGATGGGTTGATAAAAACTTTAGTCACACACTGGTCAGGTGCTGAACATGTGTGGAACAATGGCTGCTCTCAGTTCTGGACCAGTCAGACAACACCTGGAGCATTGTTAGCCACTCNTGTTGGCACTTGCTGACGAAAATAAGGAATGATGAGGTCACTAAAAGCACCTAATTTAAGTGAAAGCTAAAAGAAATGGGGTGTTCTACCTGGAGAAAAGAAAACAAGGGGAGACATGATGGTCATCCTNAAGCATCTGAAGGATTGCTATGTTGATGAGGGAGAGTGGTTGCATGCTGTTCAAAAGGGCAGAACTTAAACTAACAGAGAGAAAGCTACAGGAAAAACATTTTAGCTAAAAAATTCAAAGCAAAAGCAAAGCCTCTCTCCAAAAAAGAAAGCCATAAGCAAATAGCTACTTCTCAGGAAGGCATGCAGGGAAGCATTCTCATAGGATTAGGCAGATGCATTCCAGAATCTTCCAACTCTTAAGATCCCAACACCAGAACTCCTAGGTTTGTTTGGTTTGAACTAGCCTTGCATTTCTATCTGTCACCATGGTGGAGTCTGGTTACTCCTTTATAAGATGCTCTCAAAGGACAGAGGCAGAGCAAGGTAATTAATCCCTTCAAAGCAGAGCCTTCAGGGGCTGCATTCTTACTCTGGAGCTGCTAGTTAGTGCTCAAAGCATCACTGAAACACTTACAGAATGCCTTCAAAACTAGCTTCCAACTCCTGGAGAACAGTCAGCATTTCACAGGCTCAGCTACTATGTTGGTGGTGACCTTATACCATGATTATTTGATCCAGCCAGAGTCTAGCCAGGATCTAGTTGTGGCTAGAGTAGTCAAGGAAGGACCAATTAGGTAGACCATCTTAAACCAAATCTATTATTTAGCTTGACCATCTGTTTAATCAAGCCTGGCTCTTAATGACATTTAGATGACTTCAAAAACCAAATTCATCCTTAGATAGATACAAACTAACATTATATAGGGCTTTTAAATTAAAAAAAAATCATTGATTTACAAAAGGGTAGTATGATCAGATTAAGAATAAAGTTCATAGCTTTGAGAGAATGAATTTATCCCTTCCCCCCTTCATTTATGAAGAATATATTACTTTATAGGGCTATGTCATAGTTTAGCTTACTTAAAATGACTTCAATAAGTAATCTGCCTGTTTGGAATAAACAAGGCTAACAAACCTGGGGGAGGGGGATTCAGAATCCAGCACTATAGCTCTTTTTTTCTTTTTCCATATTCATTAAAGTCTTTAAAGTTGATTATTACTCTCATTTCCAGAAGCTATGTTCTTTNAAATAAACATTCCCCCAAAAGGAATACTGGAGTTATAAATGGTTTCAAGAAGAGAGAATCTGGTTCATATTAGTATGGTATGCATACAATATATCATAGGAACACGAACTAAGTATAATATAATGTTCATGATTTTGGATTGACATGTCTCTTCTTTACTATAAAAGTCCTTGTAGTCTACAACTCATAGTCAAAAGATCCATGAACATATTATCTCCTAAAATGGAACAGATGACTAACTTTCCTAGTGAAAAAGACTCAAAACCTTGTTTTATAGTTCCCAAAATAGAACTATTAATTTAAAAAACACTGTTAATGATGATTACCAAACTAAACATTGTCACCACATTGAGACTTTCAGTGGGAGTTAGTAGGGGTCAGTTGACTTGTTGCCTTTGTAGTGAGTAGCTGTATAATAAATAGTTATCCACTTTTTCTTTTGTATTTTAACAGAATGCCTGGTACCCAGTAAATAAAGTTAAGAACCTGTTAAGAACTGCAGTGAAGATTTTGTTCTTTACAGATTGCAGCAAGTCTGAGTTGAGGAAGTTCTGACAGATGCAAAATGTACACCTGTTGCAGGTGCACATACAGCGTAACCGGGCATGGCTGTGAAAACACACAGAAGGACAGGGTTGAGTTCTTTCTTATAAATATGGCACAAGTCGAGTGTGCCAACTTAAAAAAAGAAAGATTTAGGCATATGCAACACTCTTTGTAGAAAGGAAAAGGACAGTGTGGGGCATGCTAAAGTTGTGCAGAATTCCACATTTGCTGAAAACATAGGAAGCACTAATAGTTCTTCCTCCCTCCCTATAGAAAATCTAGGGAATATTAGCTAACACTTTTAAAAAATGTTGGAGAGGAAAATGGAATCATTATTAGATGAGTTTTAGTGGAATAAATATGCACAGCAATAGATGGCACCCTCATCTAAATTAATAAAAAGGAAACTTGAGTAAGCCAGAGCACCAACTGAAAGGACAAGGTTTGCTAGCATTGAATAACCACTCCCTCCTCTTCCTCCTCCCTCAGCATACACACATGCCTGAGAACCAGGAAGGAGAAGAGTGACAAATACACAAAAGTCAACAGACAAGTAGATTCAACCCTGAGAAGATATGAACAACATCGTCTTTAATTCACCAAGCACCCTGGCTCCCAAAGGAAGTCAGAGTGCTTCATCAATTTGTACTAGAAGAAATACAGGGTTAATTTCAGCTATAAAACACAGCAGCTATAAGTATGATGGGTGAGACTCTGGTAAGGATGTAAAAATCTAGTAAGCCAATTGAATCAGTTATGAAATTGAAGGGCTTTCTGACTCCTTTCTGGTTAAGTAAAGTGTCACTGGTTAGCACAGGCACATGGGGTGACCCATTTCACCTAAGCCCTGACTACAATGCGGGAACCTTCAACGACTGCTCAGTAGTCAGACAAACAGAGCCATCACACCACCCATGATGAGGTACTGACTGGGAAGAGCACCATCTCATGAATTAATGCCATCACTTCCTGTGACATGTCATCATTTTTCGAGGCTTCTCAGTCAAAGGACTGGCCTAATCTGCCTTGGTTTAGCTTTTGAGAGCTGATGAGACCACAGTGCACGGTGGTGTAGCTGTGGGCATTAGCAGCGTCCCAACAGTGCCTAACTCCCAATATGAAGAAAAACAGGAATTTTGAGAATCAATGCTTAAGATATTTCTTTTTAAAATCTGGCCTGTGATGAGGAATTACATCACTGCTACCAAGACACTGCCAGCTGTCATACTGGAATCCATCTGTGATTTTATAAACTGAATCTGACTTCCACATACACAAGGCTCCACCCACCAAAAAGGAGAGATGCAAAGTATGCTGAGCAACAGGGAGATGCTTCATGAGAAGTAGTTTGGTACTAATTACATAAGAAGTGTCTATGTATGTACATTTATCATATATACACACATGAGTTAGCATAAAGTGCTTTAGAGACACAGCTCTAGTCACACTTGCAGTTACCTATGTGGCTGAAGAGGTACACTGACATAACAGAGATGGCACTCTAAGTTACAGCTAGGCAGTAAGTCTGACCAAGCAGTGCGTTTCTAGATATTTCTAAATATTAACAGCAAGGAAGGCGATCTGGCCACCCTATAAGAAAATGTAAACAAAATCCCACAGAATCATAAAGAAAAAGTAACTTACAAAGCAGTTTTTAGAAAGACCCAGATTTTTCTCAAATTCTCTATTCTATCAGTGCTGCCCATGTCTCGGGAGAGGCTGCCTCTGTAATGATCCTCTCTGTAGATAACATACATCAGAGTTTTAAAGCAAAGGTAAAACAGAAATAAGGTTTTTTAAATCTTATATTAATAGGAATGATTTGTCTTCCAATACAAATAGAAAAGCTTCCTGCTTTTTTTTAAAGTATTTAATAGAATACCAGTAAACTATGACTTCAAAAATCTGTATAAATTAAGACCTTTTGGAAGCTTCAGTCTTTGTTTACAACAATGTTTAATTATTACTGCTGTATTTGAGTATTGTATTGATTATACTTTATTCTAGTTTTCATGAAAAAATGACTTCAAGGCTAAAAGAATAATAGAATATGCTCTAAAGTCTTGAGAAACGCACTGCCTGAAAAGCTGTTTTGTTACAAAACAGAATTTATACAAATATACTACTTGAGTAGGATGTCATTAAGATCATGCAATTTTAAGGCAGTTAGTGAACTATGAAGATAACCATAGTTATAGGCTTGTACATATGAATGTATAGATATAATAAATGTACATGAAATTTGTGGCTTATAATAATGCAAAATATTTATATAGTGGATATTCCACTTGTAACTTGTTACAGCACTTTAAAAAAGACAAATCCTGATTTCAAACATGAAATAGTTCAATTCTTCACACACCAAAGGTCAATTAATCAACAGAAAAACTTAAAAATAAAATTGTGTTCATGTGCAAATGCCTTATAAGCATAAAGCGTATGATGTGAACTCCATTTTATCATAGCAGGATTACTGTTCAATGCTGGGTGGTAGCTGTGCTTTATTATACTATCCTGTTAGGACAGCTACAGCCTGCTCAAAAAATATACAAGTCCTCTAGAAGCAGGGTTTATGTCATTTACGACACTCAGACCAAACTTGCAGTTGCTCAAATTTATCCCTTCTCATTACAAAGTTTCTTTCTGTTGCTGAACAATTTCTATGTGACAGAGATCCCCCATGGCTAATGGCATGCAATGTTACTATGAACCATGCAACATGAAAATGAAGACAGAGCAAGTACTTACGGATACATGGCCATTGTTGTCAGTTTAACAAAGATATCCTTACTGGGTGCATCAGCAGTGTTGCAAGTGAAGGCTTGAGGTGGAGGCATTTTGTGTTTCCTGCAGAAATCAGTAGGTGAGATACTATGTTCTTGTTTAACTTCATGCAGGTCTGACTTTGCAGCTACAATTAAGCAAGGAATTCTGCTGTCCATAAAATGTTGCTATGGAATAAAAAAAAAATCAAATATTGATGTCAAGCTCAAAAATTACTATATAACTAAATGTAAATGAAAACACTTCCCCAGACTGACAAGGCAACGATAATTCCAAAGGGAGAAAACGAAGTTTGGTAGCACTAGGTTAGTCTCCTGTTGTTATGCATGATCCAGGACCACTTTTCTGGTATAGGTAACAAAACAGACCTACCCAAATAATCAAGAGTCACTGTCAGGTTTAACATGTTCAAATATATACTTATTTTCTATACTGAAAAGTATCATTTTCTTTATATTGTCTCTAGACCTTTTACCACATACATTTATATTTATACAGCTGCAGTTAAGCTATATACAACATTTAAAATATAAGGTTGTATCATTTCTGTACTGTAGAATGAAGACTATTNTTTTTAGNATTTGCATAATATTTCACAAGATATTTATCTTTTCTGGAAAACCATTCTTCAACTGTTAGATATCTGGATTTTTCCAAAATTTTTGATATTAAAAACAATACTAGGATACTTTTGTACATACAGCTTTCTCCTCCTATGGACTCTTGTTGATAATCTCAAAGTGAATGATAAGTTTGCAAACCTGTGGTTTACTCCCTTGCTCTGGCTGTTATTCTTTGGGTAACTGGCAATATATATTTGCATTCCTAATAGCCAAGAAGAACTTCCATTAATGCAAAAGTTCTCAATCAAGAATACACATCAAAGTCACACATAGATAAAAATATGTTACTACCTATGACTGGGACTTTATTAGTGTAGAATGAAATGAAGATTTTTCAGGAATAGGGCACACAGATGCATATTTTTTAAAAAACCAATCAAAAAACAACAAAAAAAACCCTCTGCAGTCTATTTTGTTGTACTTTTCTGACTAGGAAATATCACACTGCAGATCCTTACAACCATATATAAAGTTACAATTAGTCATGGGCATAAGAACAAACCTTAAAAATCCTGGCACAGTATTCAAAGGATTTGGGATTAGTGACATCATATACGAGGCATACAACATCACAAATGATCTCAGTCTCAGTTAGAAATTCCGACTCTGAGATATCGTGCAGCTTGTAAAAAGAAAAAGATAATAGGTAAAACATTATAACATCATAAAATGTATAACATGCCAGTGGTGGCACACGCCTTTAATCCCAGCACTCAGGAGGCAGAGGCAGGCGGATCTCTGTGAGTTCGAGGCCAGCCTGGGCTACCAAGTGAGTTCCAGGAAAGGTGCCGCCAAAGCTACACAGAGAAACCCTGTCTCGGAAAGCCAATAAATAAATAAATACATACAAACAAACAAACAAACAAACAAACAAATAAATAAAATGTATAACATTTGTTCCATGTGATTATCTGAGAAACTATTTCCAAAAACAAAGCATGGATATATATATATTTTCTTTTTGGTTTTTTTGGGACAGGGTTTCCGTGTAGCCCTGGCTCTCAGAGTGGAGAACTCTGACTCAGTCTGCAGTCCATTCATCCAGGATCATGAGGAACCAAGAGGGTCAGCATAGATGGATCTGGATGGATCTCTGGTCTTAGAGGCTCTCATCTTGGCCTACCTGGGGGGGGTCCTAGGTAGGCGTGGCAGCTACCAGAAGCCTCACTAGGGGTAGTGCTTCAAGGTCAAAGCTGGATCAGCTACCCACTACACCCAAGTGCTGGAATTAAAGGCGTGGCCACACTGTGGATGTTTTCCAATATTTGCTAGAAGCTCCTCATAGGCTCTAACTGGATTAGAAATCAGTCTGGTCACAGTCTATTGTGAACCAAGTCTGAAACTGAAACCACAGCACCAAAGAGGGCATATAACCTTCTACTGTATTTCACCACTGTTTTTTTTTCCTCTTTTCATATACTTTTATACTTCTATACTCCTCCCTGATAACACATAAACTTGATTCAATTACAGATAAACCACCAAGCAACAACATTGATTTCATACTAATTTCTAGCCAATAACATTAGAATTTAAACCCAATATTTTGAAGCAACTAGTTTTTTATTTAATAGCATGAAAGGCACATACACACTGCATATGTGAGCATGTCAGAGACTAACTCTGTGAAGCTGGTTTTCTTCTTCCATCTTTATGTGGATTCCAGGGATCAAATTTAGACCATCAGGTTTTTTGGCAAACACTGATGCCATCTTACCAACAGTAACTTAAAAAAACAAAAAGCACTGGGGAGGCAGAGGCAAGTGGGTCTCTGAGAGTTTGAGGCCAACCTGGTCTACATAGCCAGTTTAGGCCAGCCTAGGATACAAAGTGAGACTCCATATCAAAAACAAAAACAAAAACAAAACAAAACAAAACAAAAAAAACCCAACAAACAAGATTTATGTATTTGTGTATATGTGGGGGTGAAGTGGGTGTGTATGTTTGTCCATGTGCATGAGGATGCCTGTAGAGACCCGAAGTGGGCACTGGATTCCTTAGAGCTGGAGTTACAGGTGGTCATGAATTTCTGGATGTAGGTGCTGGGAATCAAACTTGGATCCTCTGTAAGAGGAATACATGATTTAAACTGCTGAGCCATCTCTCTAGCCCCTAACAGTAGATTTCTAAAATCAAAATGCCAGAATAAAAAGGGAAGATTTTGTTTTGTTTTCCGAGTTTTTTTTTAAAATTTATATATATATATGTGTGTNTATATATATATACATATATATATATATTGGTATTTTGCCTGTATGCCTGTGTGAGGGTGTTGGATCCTGGAGTTACAGACAGTTGTGAGCTGCCNTGTGGGTGCTGGAAATTAAATCCAGGTCCTCTGGAAGAGCAGTCAGTGCTCTTAACTGCTGAGCCATCTTCCTGCCTCCTGTCTGAGTTTCTTATTATGGGGTAGCTAACATACAATTAAGTGCATAGTTTAACCTTTACCTATATCCATGTAATCATCACAAGACTCAATGGAATTAACATTTCAATGAGTAAACCAAAATGGAAAGTATCACCCACATTCTACATATAGCCCTTAAATGAAAGCTAATTTGTTTCAGACTCATTTAAAAATGTACCCAATACTTCAAGTCTTTGTATCACAGAAGATCTTACCAACAAGTATTTCTCTTGTCCATATACATAGACAGTGTTAATTGCATAATAGGACTTATGATCATCACGAATTTTCTTCTGCCTCTAAAAACAGAACCAAAAATCTCAGTTAATAGTAAAATATTAAAGTAATTTCATCAGCACATACCTTTGTCCACGTGTGGGTGTATTACAAACAAAAAGATACTCATCCGTCTCTATATTGCTATTTATCAGTAAAGATGGGATATTGGTTTTATATTTCTTAGTTCTGAGGGTGTTAGACAAAAGGTACATTTATTTTGCATAAAGTAAAAGCAGTAGTTGAACAGGAAGTAAACAGGATTAGTGAGCATAGATTCTGGAGCCATCTGCTGGCAATTCTCATAGTACAATCTGGTCTCACATGAAAACCATAAGTAAACAGTATTCTTAGTCAAGGGAATAGTCAGGACTAAGTATCATCACTCCTTTGATAAATGAACTCCATGCCACACTCTGTCAGGTGCTTTCATGTGTGCAGTCATTTAATCCCTAATTTTCTAAAAGACAGCTAACACCAGTGAAGCAAGCTAGATACTTCAACAGGATTACTGTTACTTTGTCTGTTAAAACAGAATCTCACTAAGTAGCTCAAACTGGCCTGGAACTAGCTTTGTATCCAAGTTTAGCCTCAGATTCCAAGTCCTGGGTGTACTTCTTGTTACAGTTTAGATTGTACAGCACTAATATAAGTAGACCAATGACTTCTAATAATTACCTAAAAAAGATAATGCCTATGAAAACTTTTGTAAACTTATTATTATAAACATTTGTTAGAAGAAATTATATTCTGACAATCCTCACCATTAGATTTCTTCCAAGGAGAGCCTGAAGAACTCCGCTTTTCCCACAGCCTTTCACTCCAATTACATTACATCTGAACACATTTCTTTGAGTCTGTTTTTTCTGCAGGTCAATCTTTTTATCTCTTGTTACTAAAAAGAAAAACAAAAAACATAAACTTCCACTACTAAGACTCACTAAGCTTCTATTCAACCATTTATAAAATTAGGTATTGGTTTGTCTTTTAGAAATGTTTGATTTACAAACAAACAATGCTGGGTAGTGGTGATGTAAGCCTTTAATCCCACCAGATCACTGAGTTGGAGGCCATCCTGCTCTACAGAGTGAGTTCCAGGACAGCCAGAGCTACACAGAGAAACCCTGTCTCAAAAACCAACAAAAGAAAACAAAGCCAAGCTCTGCAATCAGTAAAATAAGGCACCATATTTCTTTCTTTTGGGGGTAGGGTAGAGTGAGGAGAGTTTGAGGCAGGATTTCACATCACCTAGACTGGCCTCCAGCTCTCTACGAGCTGAGGATGACCTCATCCTCACTTTCATCAGTGGAGCACTATTGAATAGAATAAGAAGCAAAGAACTCTATCCCCTTTGATAAATAATAAAAGAAATTGCCAAATCATGAGCAAAACTAATACAGACACAGAATGAGAAGAGCTTATCTTCACTCTTTGTAATATTTGAAT
>LZPO01074928.1:511659-528948 GCA_001675575.1 Neotoma lepida
ATGCGTGCCTTTAATCCCAGCACTCGGGAGGCAGAGGCAGGAGAATCTCTGAGTTCAAGGCCAGCCTGGTCTACAGAGTGAGTTCCAGGACAGCCAGGGCTACACAGAGAAACCCTGCCTCATAGAAAAAGAAAAACAGAGTTATAAGAGTGACATCAAGACACTGGTTTGAGAAATAATTTGCATCCTTGAAATTCCAAAAGCTTTGTCCTTTCAAGCGTTNCCCTAAGATCCTTGAAGACCTTTGTCCTCTGGGCAGTGCCAGCTTGAGAATTCAAGTCAGTGGAATGGAAACTGCTCTGGGTCTAGGGCTGTCTGCGAGCTTGTGCCCTGCATGAGCGTGGAAAGAGAGGCTGAAGTCTAGCTCCTCACCGAGCCTACCTTCCACCTTAACTTTAGGGCTGCAGATGTGACTTGGTGGTTGAAAGCATTGACTACTCTTCAAGAGGACCCAAGTTCAAATCCCAACACTCACCTGGCTCACAACTGTCACAACCCCAGTCTCAGGGAATCCAGTTCCCTGTCCTGGCCTCAGGGTCCATTGCATACATATGGTGCACATACATACATGCAGACATCATAGTAACTTTACCTGGGGGTGAGACAGCTTTCTCATGAGCCATAAACTCCTGTCTTTCATACTTAGCTCGAATCCATTGCTCCTTTAAGACCCTAAAAAGAGAAATTTCAGTCAGTCGTGTCTGCTGCAGTGTCTTCTGTAGCGGGGAGTTTCTCCAGTCCCACCCAGCCCCACAGTCTGGACGAATCTCTCCCACCCGCGGTCCTGCAGCCGCTCGGACCCAAGCAAACACACAGAGGCTTATTTTATTTACAAACTGTATGGCCTATGGGTCAAGCTTCTCGCTAGCTAGATCTTACAACTTAACTCAGCCCATCTCTATTAATCTATGCATTGCCANGCGGCTTTGTGGCTTACCGGTACTTTCACATCTTGCTTCTCCTGGCAACTGTTTGCAGCATCTCCCTAGACTCTGCCTTTCTCTTTCTGTCTCTCTCTTTGGATTTCCTGCCTGCCACTAAGCTGCCTTGCCACAGGCCAAAGCAGCTTATTGACTAAGCAATGGGAATAACATATATTCACAGCGTACAGAAAGACCTCCCATAGCAGTNTTCCCATTCCCACAGTGACTTTCCAAGACCCTACAGTGGAGAATGGGGACAGCCCAGCAGCTGCCTTCTCAGGATACCCAGAGGTTCTTGGCCTTAGGATAGTTGGCATTGGTGCTGGATGATTCTCTGTAATGGGGGTGGGGCCTGTCCTGTGCTTTATGGAGTGCTTGGCAGTCCCTCTGGCTTCTACCTCCTAGATTCCAGGAGCTTCTGTTCTCAGGATGACACATCAGGAAAATTTGTCTTCTAGTGGGTTGAGAAGCACTAGACTGTCCCTCAGCCCTCTAAGTCAGTGATCAAGATATGTGCTCCCTAGACACTTACCCTGTCCTCCAACACTCCAACCCCCAACTCTCTGCTCATGAACTTGAGCCAAAAATGTCCCGGACCTGCTAATGGACTCTGAGCCACCACACTGCACAGAGCAGACTGATTTGGGTATCCCAGGCTGACCCCACGTGTCTAAAGTAACTGAGAATGACTTTGAACTCATGATCTTCCTGCTTCCACCTCCCAAGTACTGGGATTACAAGTGTGTGCCACCATACCCAGCTTTATGCAGCTCTGGGGATCAAATCCAGGGCTTTAAGCATGTTAGGCAGGGACTCTACCAACTGTGTTACATCCCCAGACCAAATTACTGAACATCGTTAAACTTGGGAAATGAGCCAGTAATATACCTGCTTTCCCTAGTGCTGTTGAGGTGGGCAGTTGTATGTAAAAAACCCAGCACCATACTCAACACACAGGAGGGTTTGTTGTTGTTGTTGACAGGGTCTTACTATGTAGGCTAGCCACGAACTCACAGAGATCCGCCTGCTTCTGCCTCCCGAGTGCCAAATAGTATTCTGCAGTAAAACTCTGCATCTGAGAACAAACTTACTTTCATTGTCTGTTCCTTCTTATCTTTTCCAGGTACATGTTTCAAAGGTGAGCTGACCAAATGCCCTGGGAACAGGAGTGTCCTGGAGCTGTGCATCTGGCCTAAACAGGTCACTTGGAACTCTGGGTTGCCCTGGGCTATTAGAGGTCAAAGGGACCAAAAGTTGAGAGACTGACCGGAAGTCCTCTCTGGGCTATGCTGGGTAATGCAGCATGAACCTGCAAGTAGATTTGCTGTCAGCTGCAGGTAGAAGTCTGGCTAAGAGAAAGATGGAGGGACAAGTGACATGAGAGTATGAAAGACCGGGTCACACTTGAGCCCCTGGTATGGTCCTTCCATCTCCCCTTCTCCTTCTCCTTGGTCATGTTTGAGCTCCTGGTATTATGATCCTCCTCCTCCTCCTTCCCTCCCTCCTCCCTTTTCTTTCCTCTTTTTAAAATAATACATTTATTTATTTATAGTGTGCATATGTATGTAAGTGTGCACTCCACAGTGCATGTGTGGACGTCACAGGACAACTTGTGGGAACCAGTCCCCTCCTTCCTTTGTGCAGAACCCCAGAATGGAACTCAGGTTCTTGAGCCTAATGGCAGGTGCCTTTACTCACTGGGCCATCTTGCAGGCCTTGGCGGTTGTTGGTTTGAAACAGTGTCTCACTGCAATCCAGGCTCGTCTCAAACTCACACTATGCTGGCCTCAGCCTCCCTAGCCTCCTTAATACCAGGATTACAGGTGCATACTACAGTACCTGGTTTGGCATGATCCTTCCTGATGGTGGCTTCACACCTGTCCTTCCTGGAGTCTGATCTTCAGAACCCCCAAAATCTTTTGGTGCCTGAGCCAGCTTAAGTTGGAATTCTGTCCCCAGTCAACAGTTCTTTCTAGGTTTGAGGCGTAGCTCGGAGGTAGAGTGCTGGCCTGATATCCACAAGGCCATGGTTTTTCCCTCAGTATACACCCCCAAGACCTTCCTAAGGCACAGCCTTCCCCATGGGACAGTGAGGATGGCACCAGGCCCAACATGGTAGTGGGAATCCTGGGACGGAAAAAAAGCAGTAGGGGAGAGACTAGAGACAAGACTCCTGTTCTAGTCCCAGAGGAATGCAATAGTTATAGAACTGGAGGAAAGCAGCCACCAGCCCTCAATCAACAGGGATTAAAATGCAAAGACATTTGTAGGAGTCATGATAAACAATGCTNGAGAGGACAGAGTAGAAAGCCCATGTAAGAGAAGCTGTCCAGGGCTTGGAGCAGAGGCTGGAAGGTGGCAAGGGGGCAAAATGGGAAGGTTCTTTCAAGTGGTGTCCAACATAACCCTCAGAGGGGTGAGGGACCTGGTATCACTGTAAGGCTGACACTAAGAAATGCATTAAAACTACCATGCTAGATGACATGGGAGATGCTTAACAAATGGTGTCATTTGATCTACATTACTTTATAAGGCAGGTTTTGTAGTCTGTGCTTTTGAAAAGGGACTTGGACTACATGCAGAGGGACACCAAGGGGCTTGGTGGCTTGGCCATCTTCTTATAGCTGGGTAGCCGTAGAGTTGGGGGAGAAAAACCTGAGGCCTTCTTCATATAAAGCTCTGCTTCCCTGCCTCTCCACATGGTACCAGTAGCCCTTGGATCACATAACTGCAAAACTACAGAACCACCAATTACAGTTATGCATTTGTGCAAGGCCCGAAAGCACTATGCTGAGACTCAGTGGTTCAAATACAATTTTTCATCCACGCCTGTGTGAGACTGTGTCTACATGGAGGGATCCCTTTTCCTGAGTACACAGGACACTGTCTGCCAGCCCTGAAGGAGGCTGAGTCCCTGAGAAGGAGGCCCAAGATCAGGGAGTCAGCCTTTCAGAGATTNGGGGTCACTAGGTTCTATGGTCCTCCTCATCCCTCACATTTACAACCCTCCTGCTAAATGGGTTTTCCTAATGTCATGCTATCATCCCCTGGTACCAGATGATCATTCATTCCCAGCTCTATCCTCCTTCACACCCATCGTGTTCTGTCTCTGAAACATAGAGTAGCAGTCTCACTTGCAGGGTTGCTGAGAATGTTGACAATAACACACAGCATTTANAGCTTGGCATGTGGGTAAAGCACCACAGATATTAATGGCCTTTGTTTTGTTCGAGGCATAGTCTCAAATAGCCCAAGCTGGCTTCCAACTCACTATGTAGCTAAGGCTGACCTTGAATTCCCGATCATACCCTCTTTGTTTACCTCCTATGCACCAGAATTCCAGCCTTCTGCCACCACATCTGGTTTAAANCAGGATGTCTATGTGCCCTCTGTGATGATTCCAAATTCATCCCTGAAAGAACCTTCCAACCAGGTCACAGGAGAACTCATCTCAGACAAAGGTACCAGGAACAGAGAAGGGCTGGGAAGACCCCCTCCCCAGACCCTAGGGAATCACTCACTCACTTACAGGCAGTCNCTGGCCTGAGGGACATAGTAGAAAGCTGGGATCCTGGCTTCAAACTTGGCTTTCACATTGAGATTCCCATTGTGGGTCATAAACTGTAAGACAAGAGCAAATTGGCATAATTGTAGAACTTGAAAAAAAATACATGAAACGAAACCATGGTCTACCCAGAAGACTGTGGTTGCTGGGCATAGTCCTGCACACACACCTGCAGAGGCAGGTGGATCTCTATGAGTTCAAGGTCAGCTTGTTCTGCACAGTGAGTTCCAGGAGAGCTAGGGCTATGTAGAGAGACCCTGTTCCAAAAAAATAAAAAATAAAAAGCCTGTGGTTTTCACTGGCTCTGAGGCAGGGCCAGGAGAAACTGCCTCTAAGGAGGCATCTCAACAGGCATGGAAAACCCNTTTGTCCTATCACAGGGACTGATAACCATGCCTTAGATAGGAATAGCTGACACAAGAGTTTATTGGGTCCTCTCAGCTATTTTAATACTACTATTCTGTTTTTAAAGAGGACACTGGGCTCAGAGAGGTTGGGTGGCTTGCTCAAGGCAATACAGCTAGTTAATACAAAGTGATGTTGTCAACCCATTTCTGCTGGACCACAAAGCTCATGTTCTTTCTCTCGCTTCTTCCACTGACAGCCCCCTTCTCAGCCCTTAAAGTCTACAGGAGACTGGACTAGCTGGAGAATGGAAGTGGCTGCCAGCCCCATAGAATACCCAATGTCACCTGAGACTCAGAGAGGACATTCTGTCCAGTGACATGCTAATGTGCCAGTGGGCAGTGACATAGCTGGGGTAAGGGCAGGAACAGGAGGTTTGTAATTCCTATCTGTGGACATAGTGAACACTATCTTCCTCCCTGGGGGCTCTGGAGCTGTGGCAAAGACATGTATTGCCTGTGGACCCCAGAAGAGCATGTGTGACTCTGGGGAGCTCATCTTACCCAAAGAAGACATAACAGGGGATTTAGAAGGCAGAAACCTGTGGGTATATGGGCTGGTTGGCAGCGTCCCTGTGTTTCCCCACACAGAATGTAAGCCTTGACTAGATAACCACTCTGTCTTGTCAGTGTGCTTGCTCTTCCCCATCAAGGACATTACAGTTACATCTGTGTGGGCTGAATAGTAAAAAGTCCAGTCCAGGTCCTGCCATGGAATGGGAATTGCTCAACNGTGTTTCCTGCTTCCCCGGAGGCCCTAGAAGCTCTCAGTTCACCAGTGTGGTGTAAACCTGTCTGCTCTCCTCAGGTTTTTCTGGCCAAAATGGCTTCACCACTCAGACCNAGGGCTCTTCTATACCAACAGGGCAGGCAAGCAGAGTAGGCTCGGGAGGTGTGAAGGACCTTGGGCTATGAATCAGGACGTTTCTCTTNCTCAGTTCCTGGCTCCCACGAATGTTGACAGGAACTGTTAATTCACTTTGTGNTTGTACTGAACCTGTTTTGTTTTTTTCTTCTGTTTTTTGCAGACAGGGTTTCACTGTGTAGCCTTGGCTGTCCTACAGGACTCTGCTCTGTAGAGCAGGCTGGCCCAGAACTCTCAGAGACCCGCCTGCCTCAGCTTTGGGAGTGCTGGGATAAAGGCATGCACCACCATGGCCCAGCTGTGTTTTATTCTTACAGCAGCCAGTGAGAGGGTGATTAATGTCCATAACATGGGTGTGGAGATTGAATCCATAGCTAAGATTAAGGAACTACCTAGCCCAAGGGCTAGAGAGATGGCTCAGGAGTTAAGAACACTTAGTTAAGAACACTTATTGGTTTTGCAGAAGACCTGGATTCAGTTCCGAGCGCCACTATGGCAGCTCACAACTGCTTAATTCCAATTCCAGGGGATCTGATACCTTCTTCTGACCTCTGTGGGCTCCTGCACACATGTGGTGCACATACATACACTCAGGTACACACATATCTTTAAATACACACACACACACACACACACACACACACACACACACACAATTAAAGGCACTACTTAGGGCCTCGCCCCTTGTAGGGAGCAAGTGATTAGCTAGGATTTGAACTCAGGGCCTTTGTCTAAGCCACCACCTACTAGGCTGTTTCCTCTCATTAGTCATTGCACCTCTCTGGGCTTCATTTCCTCCTCTGTGGAATAGGAGGAACACCTGCGTCCCGCCTCTTCCCCATGCCCAATTCCAAGAATCTGCATATGCTCGCCGTTCTACCTCCACCATACTGTCGTCCCAGAAGTCCAGTCTCACGGATTTAACTTTGCTGACGTCTGGGAAGTTGCGGTGGACGCCAGAGCAGTGAAGGCAGATGAAAATCCCCAGCTTGTAAGAGGCCCAATCAGGATCTGCGGGGTGGAAGGGCAGGATCTTCGCTGAGCCGGACCAGGACTGAGCTGGGGTGCAGGGACAGGCTGGGTCGGAGGCCAGCTCTGCCCACGCCGGTAATCCTTTCTCTTTCNGTCCCCAACCTTGGACAACTGAGGTAACATCATAAACCATGCTTAGCCCACCCTTTGGCTCAGCGACACCCAGGAGACCTCGGAAGGAGGACCAAGAAGAGGGNGCGAGTGAGGGACCCACTCNGAGGCTCAGGGCAAGGAGCCGCATCAGCATCCTCGGGGTCAACGCGCCGCAGTGAGGGTCGCGGGGGCCCAGGAGGCATNGGAGGTGAGGACCTCAGGGTCCGAGGGCCTAGGGTCGGAGATGATTTCCAGGGCCAGGTCCTGGGTTGTAGGATGCCCCGTGAGAAAGTGAAAGGGACCCAGGGCGTGGACCGCATCTGGTGCGGAGCGAAGACTGAGGTCTCGGGCTTCGTGAGCAGGGAGACGGAGGACCGTCGGGGCTGCCAGAGACGCTCCAGCGAGAAGG
Source organism: Neotoma lepida (assembly GCA_001675575.1). NCBI lineage: Eukaryota > Metazoa > Chordata > Mammalia > Rodentia > Cricetidae > Neotoma > Neotoma lepida. Next base: position 518,951 of record LZPO01074928.1, read on the forward strand.
ACTGGAGTCCCAGGCGAGGAGCGAGTCTGGGTCGCGCGTGGATGGCCTCCTAGGGAAGGGGNCGGCGGGCCAGGGGCCAGGGCCGTGCCTGGCTGCACCTGCCCCGCACGCCGCGCCCTTACCCGCAGCCCCGCAGTCGGCGCAGTGCGCGTTGCCGGTGCCCGCCGCTTGCAGCAGCTCCAGCAGCCGCTTCTTGTTGCGCTCGCGGTCACCCATGGCCGGACGGGAGGTCTTAGCGGGCTCAGCCCCGCCGCCTCCGCGCTTCCCGCTCCTGGGCGCCCATGGTCCTGCGTTTGCCAGCCGCGGGAGAAGGACTCAGCTCGCCAAGCCTTCAGGCCGGTGCGGCCGCCGGCCCTGCCCTTGGGACAGCATGCCCCGCCTCCAGGTCCTCGACCACGCCCCTGGACAATATACCAGTCCCCAAGGCTGGCAGTCCAGTTCCACTACCTAAGGGGAAGGACAGGAATGCACTAGATGTAATCCTGACTGGCTACTTGCTAACTGTGAAACCATGGTTTATTCAGTCTTTCTAGGCCTCAGTTTCCACATCTGAAAAAGAGGCATATAAGCTCAGTATAAGGGCTGGAGAAATAGCTCAGCCCTTAAGAGCACTGGCTGGTCTTCCAGAGGACCCGGGTTCAATTCCCAGCCCCCACAAGGCTGCTCATAACTGCCTGTAACTCTAGTTTCAGGGGATCCAACACCTTCACACAGACATATATATATGTAGGCAAAACACGAATCCACATGAAATAAAATAATTAATTTTAAAAAAGGGCTGTGTATCTATTTCTTCAAACATTCCGCTCTGGGGGGAGGAGGGCAGCTCATAAAACTCAGGAAGTTCAGAAAGTAGAAGATTCACAAGGTTGAGGAGAGAAGACCCTTTGAAATCAAACTNAACAGTTTTCATGACCCGGCATTCATGCGGGGTTTGGTTTTTGGCAATGCTGCTTTTTTGGAGTCACCGTGCTCCTGTAAGCAGCCTTAAGAAACTCACCAGTTTGTCAAGCTAGACTTGGGTACAATCTCTTTGGTCTATCGTTGGTTTCCTATAGGGTGAAGAGACTCTCAATGTCTCTCCAGGAAAAGTACACAAAAGGCATGCATCTGCACTTCAGGGCTCCTTGGAAAAACTCAACATGCTCTAACATGCGTTCTGCAGGTCTTACATCTGTTTAGCGACAGCTAGATGCAAACACTCCCTCCTCAGAACACCCTCCATGATTCCCAGTCTCCAGCACTCTATCGAGCCTGTTACAATTCCTTAATAGGGATTCCTATTCCTCTGTAGCCCCNATCACATCTGTGATTCATGTCACATTNTAGTAGCTTAGATACCTGTGTTCATTTCAATCCCTATGGCCTCACTCGAGTTCAGTCTCAATATTCTATTCTGGGAAACAGAATATTCTGTTCTGGGAAACAGCCTCTATCTACTTTGAGAAATTGAAAGTTTCATGATTGGATTCACCAGGAAGTAGAGCAACCCGGACAGAATTGGAGCCTGTGAAATTCTATCATTGTGAGGTGGGCAGGGCTTAGGGGGTTTTGAACCTACTTCACTACATCCCTTCTCTTTGATGCCATCCCCAATAACCCACTGGACCTGTCATTGATCCATGACACATGTAACACTTAATGCACAGAGATGTTGTGTTTCTATTCCAAAGGGCCTGAGGCTTTCCCATACCCACATTCAATGCTCACGTGCACACAGACACACAGACACACACACACACACACACACACCGTGTGTGATATAGTGGGATGAACCAGGATTCCACAAATTCAAGATATGAATGTTGGCTCCGACCTCATCCTTCCCTAGCTGCTTGTGAAGGAAGCTTGTTCCATCACGTCTCTGAACCTTGGTCTCACTGTGAGATGAGCATTTTGAGGAATGCTGAGACAGCACACAAAGCTCTCAGAACCCAGTGCTTGCCTTGCTTCTGTCTCTGGATCAGCTGGTGGGACTCTTCTGGAAGGCTAGGCTTCATTTCCCATCATTCCCACAGTGGAGGAGGTCAAGCCACCAGACCTGGAGAAGAAGCACATTCCAGAAACAGCCAGTCCTTAGGGGTCTTGACTATGTTTTGGGGTTGGGGGTGGCTAGCCCAGGAGCATCCATAAAGGAACCAGTAAATGACACAGCTGGGGTCAGCAGGCATGAAACTATTTACTAAACAAACCCAGAGATGATTCATTTCCGCTGCATTAGATAAAATAAGAGACAGAAATAAGTCTCCCAGGAGGAGGATGGGAAAGATAGCAATGTAAGGTATGAACGGAGGGGTAGGGAAAGAGGGGACAAGCCGAGGCCATCTGTCCTCTGCTCATCCTCATGGCAAACTTGGGCCGTCTGGAGCATCAGCCTTTCTTAGTCTCCTGTGACATCTGGACTCTTAACTGTCCCCTCCCTGGAAGCCCCGTAAAGAATCGCAGCAGCGGTCATTTCAGAGAGAAGTCAGAGACTGACTTCTCCCATCCTCATTTTTGGAGGTTTTAGTTTAAAAGCTAGCAAAGACTTAAGGTGGACTTGTAGCCACCCTAAGAAGGAAAAATGATAGTGACCTGGTACTTTGTGCCAGGTCTCTGCCTTGCCGCCTGTGTTGCGGGTGGGGAGGTAAGTAACAGTGGCTGTGGGCTCAGCAGACCAAGCCCCAGACAGTGATGCCTTTGAGCTTCAGGACGTCCCTCGGTGGTCCCCCGGTGGGCAGCAGGCATTTCATTTCACAGAAGAGGCTGAGGGCTGAACCCCAGGGGAGCTGTTACCTAAGGTCTTGTGGTCAAATGGTGTGTGCGACAGGGGCCTACAGCCAGATTTCCTGTCACGGTGTCACTTAGTGTGTTTATTTCATGAAATACTCTTCCTTCTCATCCTGGATTTTTGTTCATCTTCCTGTGCTGGGGATGAAACCTATGGCTTTGTGCATACTAGGTAAGCACTCTGCCACTGAGCTCTAATTCCAGTCCTTATCCCTTCATATGTATACCCATAACATATACAGAGTGATGATTTGGTACACTGTAATGATCATCATATTCAACACATCCAGGCTAGACAGAGTGCTCAATGGTTAGAGCACTGGCTGCTCTTCCAAAGGACCCAGGGTCAATTCCCAGCACCCACATGTTGGTTCACAACGGTCAGTAACTCCAGTTCCAGGGGATCTGATACCTTCTTCTGACCTCTGGGGGCACCTGCAATCATGTGCAGACACACAGGGATACGCATAATTTTTTAAAAAATTAACCTTAATTAAAAAAAAAACCACACACTACACACACACACACACTCATCACCAAACTACAACAAAAACCCACATCCACTACCAGCCTGCTGTGTTCATCTTATAACTCAGTTTGTACTCTATATTTTTACTGCTTGATTTTCAAAACATCTTCATTACCCCCAAAAGAAACTTTGTTACCTACTCCTGGATTTGGCATGATAAAAGCTTCCCTCTGTTTCTGTGTTCAGAAATCACAAGTCAAGGGGAGGTGGCAGCGGTCCTTTCATCACAGCTCAAGAGGCTGAAGCAGCAAGACTGAGAGTCTGAGGCATGCCGGCTTACACAGTGAGTTCCCAACCCACCTGAGCAAAGCCTTGTCTTGAAATAAAAAGTAAAGCCAGATGGTGGTGGCGCACGCCTTTAATCTCAGCACACTGGAGGCAGAGACTGGGGGATTTCTGTGAGTTCCAGGACAGCCAGGGCTACACAGAGAAACCTTGTCTCAAAAAAGCTCCCTCAAAAAAAATAAAATAAAAAGTAAAAAGAGGGGCTGGAGAGATGGTTCAGTGGTTTAGAGCACTTGCTGCTCTTGCAAAGGACCCAGTCAGGGTTCCCAGCACCCATGTCAGGTAGCTCACAGCAACCTGTAATTCCTGCTACACTGACACTCTTTTCTTCATCACACACACACATTTATGTACATATATGTCAATAAGAGTAAACCAACTCATTTTAAAAAGTTTTTTATTATTATTTATTATATGTGCATGTGTGTAAAAATATTTAAAATATTTATTACTTATTTTTAAGTTATGAATATGTGTTTGTGGGTGCTTACATATACGAATGCGGATCCTGTAGTCCAGAGGCATTGGATCCCCTGGAGGTAGAGTTAAAGGTACTCATGAGCCACTGTGCAGGAGTGGGAACCTAACTCGGGGCTTCTTAGCTGCTGAGCTTTCTCTCTGGCCCTAAAATTAATCTTTTTTTTTCTTTCCTTTGAGAATTAACACATTTGTGTCCCAGCACCTACTGCCAGTGTCCCCATCCTACATAATTATCATGTCTAAGGTCACGTGCGGTTGGGTAGATGGGAATGCCGAGTCTTAGAGGGCCCTCCACCCCTAGTGCCACTACATAGACCACACTTCACCAGTCTTGGAAGAACAGTCAAACCCAAGCCAACCCAAATGTGCTTCATAACTTAGGATGTGGGCTACCAGGATGAGAAGTGTGGAGCTTGCTGAAGCCTGTACGGATGGTTTAGTAGGTCCCTGGTGAGGTTACAGAGGCCACACCTAAGTCCCATGGCCTTGAATCATATCTGCACCTGTCCTGATGACCAGCCACATAGCCAAGAGGTGAGCCTTATTTTTCCTGGCTTCTGGACCTGGAAAATGAGAAAGGATAGATAGCTGCTTGTATTTTCCTGACCCTTCTAAATGCCCCCCAGAAAACCCAGTTTCCACACCCCCCCAACTCCAAAGCTGTATCTTGCTAAAATGCTGACCATGCAACCCTTTGGTGAGTCCTCGAAATCTCTGACATTGGGGTCTGGCTAAGAGCATCAAAGCCAACGCCCAGTGTCATCTCACCATAGCTCTGCACTATGTCAGGCTCTAACCGTCTTTTGTGCTCACTGGCTTCTGAACACTGAACACAGAAACAGCCACTTGTTCTTGGCTCTGATGTCAGAGACACAGCGGAGCAGCTGTGCCATGCTTGTGGTGCTAAAAAACCCAATAATAAATCTTAAAGAAAAAAAAGTAAAAAGATAGGAAGGGCATTTGCCTAGTACACTTGAAACCCTAAATTCAATACCCAATGCTGACAAAAAGGAAAGGGAGTGGGGATGGTGGTAGCGAGATGGCTCAGTGGTTAAGAGAACTTGCTGCTCTGGCAAAGGACTTGGATTTGGTTCCCAGCACCCACACAGCAACTCACAACTGCCCATAACTCCAGTCCAGGGACCCGACACCCTCTTTTGTCCTCCATAGACACCAGGCATATATGTGGCAAACATAACATGTACGAGGAGATAACATTCATACACATAAATAAACCTAAAATGTTTCTAAAAGAAAGGAAAGGGTGGGGGGCAGAGAAAAGAAGAAAAGAAATTAGAAGCTGTTCCCAAGGGAAGAGGATCAAGCTAGAGGCTGTCATGGCCCAGGTCATTGCTGATGACTGAGACCAGAACTTGGGAGTGGGTTGAGGCAGCCTCTCTGGGGTGTTCAGTCCAGACAGCAGCTGCTTGGGTGATGAAGAAGCCAGGACCCCGGGACAGAATGTCCTCTGTAAACAAAACTCCCAGGGCTCCTCAGGACACAAACATCTAGCCCTGGTGGAAGATCATTGCTGTCCAGCTGAGATGAGCCACAGCAGGCCTGGAAGAAAGCTTTCCATTACGTTCCCAGGAACAGGCTTGAGATCCCCAGGGAACAGAGCATGACCCCTTTGAAAATGTTTTNAAAAAATTATATTTATTAGTCTTAGAATTTTCAAGAAAACTATAATTATAGGGAATTTGGAAAATACAGTGAAAGAAAACAACATTCCCACTGATGGTCCACGGATTGCATTGTGTCAGGATGCCAGCATGCACAATTTCACTTTATCTTTGTCACAACTTTCAGAGAGAGACTAGTTTTAAGCCCATTTGGTGATCAAGGCAACTGTAGCCCAGAGAGAGCAATTTAGTTACATTGATTAGCTACATTTAGTTACAGGTCACATGACTAAGATGACGCACCTNGGGCGGTGCAGCAGCAGTGCTGGGTTTTGAACCCAGTTTGCCTTGGCCGATTTTCACCAACGCATTGAGTTGAGCTGTGAACCTAACCTCCAAAACAAGGCAATGGCCGGCAGCTGAGCCTCACACTGCACTTAACAGCCCTGCTCCATACACTCTGTGTGTGTGTGTGTGTGTGTGTGTTTCTTTCTGGTCTTTCACATATAACTTGATATGATCCAAACCATAGTTTTCATACCATTTTACATCCCTTTAAAATTTTATAGGTGTCATATTTTTAAGATTCAGACAGTGGTGGCCACACACCTTTAATCCCAGCACTTGGGAGGCAGAGGAAGGCAGATCTTTGCAAAGTTTAGGGCCAGCCTGGTCTACAGAGAGAGCTCCAGGACAGCCAGGGCTACACAGAGAAACCCTATCTCAAAAAATGGGGGNAAATTTGCATATTTCAAAGTCATGAAATTTTTGTTTAGTCTTTTTTTTAAAGTTACATTTATTATTTAGTCATTAATTTATTTGTTNATTCTTCACACACACTTGTGCGCTGTGATGCATGTGTGGAGGTCAGAAAATACCTTGTAGGACTCAACTCTACCACATGGATTCTAAGGTCAGAACATAAAAGCAAGTGCCTTTATCTCCTGAGCCATCTTACCAGCCTTGTTTTTGTTTTTAAGACCTGGGGCCAGGCCATTTGACATTTTCACTCTTTTGATTATTGTGCAGTGCCTTGAATCCAGAGCCTCATTCACAATAGACCAGAGCTACACATACCCCAGCCAGGGTTTTACCAATGGCTGAGATGGCCTTGACCTCATAATCTTACCGAAGCCCCCTGGGTGTGCACCACCACATCTGGCTACGGAGAACTAATTTTTAATGTCTACAAACAAAATTAATTTGTTTCAAGGACAATTATCTGGAAATAAGAAGAGGGAAATGAGAAGGCGATGATTTCAGGAGGAAGGTGACCACTTTCATTTTGAACACCCCGGCTCTGGTTTGCAGTGAATCATGAGGACTTGGTTGTCTCTTGCCCTGACCTCCAGTCTCTGGTCAAAGTACAGTTCTGAATAGCACAACTCTGATGAGGACATTTCCTCTCAAGGCTGTTAATCATTAGTTCTGAAGAACAGGAGATGCTGTGTGGGACCACTAGCACTCACTGAGCCTATATCGTACACAGGTTCTCTGCATCTCTGCAACGTTATCAGCAGTTCTGGGAGGCAGGTACTTTCAGTCCCCAGTTTACAAATGAGGAAGCTGAGCTCAGACAGGAAACTCTCTGCTAGCAAGTACTAAGTTGGGTTTTGCTCAACTGNGACATCTCTCAAAGCACCACCAGGACTCCTAGGTATTTGTTTCATGTGTGACTGTCATAGAGCTGCTGAAATGAACCCTGGGGAATTTATTATCTCACAGTCTGGGGGTCTAGAAACCTGAGAATGTCAGTGGGGTTGATCCTTTTGAGGACCTGTTGCCCTGTTGCATGCTTGTGACCTTCAGGTGACTACCTTCCTTGACATGTCACTAGGCATTCACATGGACATCTCAGAAGGACAGCAGGCATGCTGGGATGGCCACTACTCCAGTCCAGTGTCATCTCACTTTGGTGGAGGAGGTGTTTTGAGATAGGATCTTGCTATGCTGCCCAGGGCGCCCTTGAACTTCTGGGCTCAGGGGATCCTCTCACCTCAGGCATCCCAGTACCTGGGGCCATGTCCCATGGTCACTTTCACTCTTTTTTTTCTTAATTTATTTATGTATACAGTGTTCTGTCTGCATGTATACCTGCAGGCCAGAAGGGGGCGCCAGATATTACAGATGGTTGTGAGCCACCATGTGGTTGCTAGGATTTGAACTTGGGACCTCTGGAAGAACAGTCAGTGCTCTTAACCGCTGAGCCATCTCTCCAGCCCCCACTTTCACTCCTTTGATTGTGCAGTGCTGGGCCTTGAACCCAGAGCCTCACCTGTNTGAGACAAGAGCCACTCACAGCCCAGCTTCACCTTATTTCAACTAATGACATCAACAGTGACCTTGTTTCCAAATAAGGTGGAATTCTGAGGTACTGGGAGTTAAAATTTCAATATATCTTTTTGANTCTTTTTTGAATCATGACACCCCATTAAACAGAGTGGAGTTCTGGAGTGAAAAGATAGTCATTTCTTCCTGGATTGGAAGCTTTTAAAAAAGATTTATTTATTTATTTTTAATTCTTTAAAAATTATGTGTGTATGTGTGTGTTGGGGGGTGCCCATGAGTGCAGATGCCCAAGGAGGCCAGAGGACCCCTTGAAGTTAAGGTTCGGGTTGGCTGTGACTTGCTTGATGTGGGTGCTGGAAACAGAACTCAGGTCCTCTGCAAGAGCAGCCCTGACTTCTGACTGCTGAGCCATCTCTTCAGCGCTTACTTGNAAGTTTTGCATTTTAAAATTCTTTCTTTTATATGTGATGGGATTGTACACATGGACATTATGCATGCATGGTGGTCTGAGGACAATTTATCGGACTTGGTTCTCACCTGCTACCATGTGAGTCCCAGGAATCAAACTCAGGTCACCAGACTTGGTGGCAAGACCCTTCGCTCAGTGAGCGATCTCACCAGTCTATTAAAAACTGTTCTGGGCTGGAGAGATGGATCAGTGGTTAAGAGCACTGGCTGCTCTTCCAGAGGTCCTGAGTTCAATTTCCAGCAACCACATGGTGGCTCACAACCATTGATAGTGGGATCTGATGTCCTCTTCTGACATAAAGGCGTACATGCAGATGGTGCACTCATATACACAAAATAAATAAATCTTTAAAAAAAAAAATCTAAAATTAAAAAATAAAATGCCATCTCAGCATGCCTGCTNTCCTTACAAGATGTCCATGTGAATGCCTAGTGACGATGGAGTGACACATCTATATGTCAAGGAAGGTAGTCACCTGAAGGTCACAGAGAGGCATGCAACAGATTTCCTGCAGAATCCTCAGAAGGAACCAACCCCACTGACATTCTGATTGTAAGTTTCTAGACTCCAGGACTGTGAGAGAATAAATTTTTCATGGCTCATTTCAGCAGCTCTATGACATCACACATGAATGCTTTTGTTTGTCTGTTTGTTTGTTTGTTTTTTGAGACAGGGTTTCTCTTTATAGCCCCTGGCTGTCCTGGAACTCGCTCTATAAACTAGGCTGGCCTCGAACTCAGAGATCCACCTGCCTCTCCCTCCAGAGTGCTGGGATTAAAGGTGTGCACCACCACTGCCTGGCTTTTCTTTCTTTCTTTTGTTTGTTTGTTTGTTTTTTAAAGACAAGATCTTGTTGGGGCTGGAGAGATGGCTCAGCAGTTAAGAGCACTGGCTGCTCTTCCAGAGGACCTGAGTTCTCTTCCAAGCACCCACATGGCAGCTCACAACTGTCTGTAANTCCAGTTCCAGGGAATTTGACATCCTCACACAGACATACATGTAGGCAAAACACCAATGCACATAAAATAAAAATCAATCAATAAAAAAATTTTTTAAGACAAGATCTTGTTATGTAGCAGGCTGACCTGGAACTCATGTTTGACTGCAGGAATGTGCCACCACACCATGCTCTCTTACGAATAACTTTTATTTTAGACTCATTTATTTTATTTTACATGTACGAATGTTTTGTCTGCATGTATGTCTGTGTACCACATATGTGCCTGGTGCCTGTGGAGGTCAGAAGAGGGAGTTGGATACCCTGGACCAGGAATTATAGATGGTTGTGAGCTGGCATGTGGGTGCATGTGGGTGCCAGGTCCTTCAAAGAGCAACAAGTGCTCTTAACGGCTGAGCTGTGAAAAACGTTTGTTGTTGTCGTTTGAGACAGGGTCTCACTCCGTAGTCTAGGATAGCCTTAAACTCACCATATAGCCCAGGTTGGATTCAAACTCACAGCAATTCCTCTCATCCTCCTAGGTGAAGGGATTGCAGGTTAGCTACCATGTCTAATAGAAACATAAACCCGGTAGCTTCCCTTCCTCCTGAACGCCTA
>LZPO01074928.1:535402-554125 GCA_001675575.1 Neotoma lepida
TTTTTTTTTTTTAAGATTTCCTCAGTTATTTCAAAGATGCCTAAAGCAGATCTTTACATTTTGGAAAAATCAGGACTTTCCATTCAGAACACAACTCTGTTTCCTATACTGTTACACTTTCTTATCACGGAAGCCATGCTGTATGCCTTACTCAACAAAACTTTTGCCGAGGATGGCCAGCACCGGGTGCTAAGCATGAATCGAAATGCTGTGGGCAAGCACTTCGACCTGATGATCGGAGACACAAGGACGAGTGGGAGAGAGCTCGTGAAGCAGTTCCTCTCCGAGTCTGTGCTGAGGAAGGAGTCCCGGGTGTTCTTCCCACAGGATCGAGTAGTGTGGTACAGACAGAAGATTCTGAAGGCCTCATACCACATTGAAGAGTTGTACGATTCACTGTTACAAGCTGTCGCCTTTTATGAGTTAGTCTTTGGCAGAGGCTCAGAGCTCAAATGTTAATGCGCTCACTCTAGTGTTATATTAATTTATTAAACCAACTGTTCTCATCCTCCATGTTACTGGAGAAGAAAACATTTTGAGTATATTTTCTATGTTTATAAAAGTCAGACTTTTGGCTGTGAAATAGTATATATAAGCCAAGACCAAATCAATAAATATTTTATGAAATTCTGTGCCTTCTGCATTTAAGTCCTAAATAATAAGATGCCACTCACACAGCCAAAAGTTAGGTCCATTTAAAAGCAAGTACCAGGCTAGAGATAGATATTTTCGCCATTAACAGCACTTGCTGCTTTTCCAGAGGACCTGAGTTTGGTTCCTACCCCCATTGCAGGTGCTCACCATTGTCAGTTCCAAGACTCTGATGTTCTTTTTTGGGCTCCTNCACACACACAGAGGAAGCATTCACTTACACATGGAAAAAAATTAAAAACTGGGCTGGAGAAATGGCTCAGGGGTTAAGAGCACTGCCTGCTCTCCCAGAGGTCCTGAGTTCAATTCCCAGCAACCACATGGTGGCTCATAACCATCTGTAATAAAATCTGGTGCCCCCTTCTGGCTTGCAGGGATACATTCANGCAGAATACTGTATACATAATAGAGAAATAAACCTTTAAAAAAAATAAGTAACTGAATGGTGGCACACGCCTTTAATCCCANTTGGGAGGCAGACAGGAGGATCTGGCCAGGAGTTCAAGGCCAGTTTGGTCTACATAGTGAATTCCAGGACAGCCTTCAAAAATTAGAGGAAGACAAGCTGAGCAGATGGTTCTACCTGTAACTTCTACACTCAGGACAAAAAAGCAGTGAGATTGTGTGAGGTCAGTTTGGGACTATAGTGAGATTCTGTCCCAAACTCTCTGCCCACCCACCCCCCCGAAAAGAAAAACCAAAAGGGAAAAAAAATCCATAAGGACAGGTTGGGTGGTAGCTTGGTAGTCAACTGCTTGCCTAGGTTTGACACCTAGTAATGGGAAAAAAATGTTCTATCAAGCAAGAAACCCCACTCAACCATGTCCTTGTTAAGGAGGGAGTCTGGATAACTTGAACAGTTTCATATAATTATTTCATANTGGTTCATTAGTTGTTGAGATTGTCAGAGTCCCTAATAATAAAACACCTGACCAGCAGTTAAGCACCTCCAGTAGACACTGCAGGAAAGCACAGATAGGGACACTTAAAAGCTTCAGGACCTGGAGAGATGACCAGGAGAGAGGACTCAGCAATTAAAGGCACTTGCTGCCCTTGAAGGGTTCCAGGTACAGTTCCCAGCCCCTACATGATAGGCAGCTCACAACCATTGNCCTTTCCTTAACTCCAGTTCCAGGGTATCCAANGGCCTGTTCTGGCCTCCTCAAGCACTGTAAGCATGTGGTACACATATATACATACATGCAGGCAAAACATTAATACATATAAAAAACAAATCTTTAAAAAGGTTTGACAATATTTTCTTTTTGTTCGGCCAAGAAATCTGTAAGTTGTAGCGTTTATCTGAATGCATTCAATATACATGTGCATTAAGATGATCATAACTATTTAAATACCACTTAAAGCCTTTAGCTTTAACTTTTAATTAGATCAATTTGCTAATTAATACAAGAAAAGGTAGGTTGAACAAGAGGTAAAAACATATCTTCACACACATTGTAAACAGGTATGCACCTATACTTTAAAAAAGTACAAAACTAGGATCCTTAACTTTTGAGTTAAAAATACAATTCATCAGAAAATGTACCTGAATATTATGTTATTATACAAATATATGTAATATGAATTTTAAACATACGTGATTATCTTGACTGTAAAATAACATTAAGTAAAATGTGACATTTTAAAATCTTGCTACTAAAGTAAAATAGGTACTTACAAACAAAACAAAACAAACCCCATGACCTTCCTGGGTGTGGCAGCACATGCCTGTAGTCCCAGTACTTGGGAAGCCGAGACAGGAGGAGCACGTAAGTCGGGAAGGAGTTTAGAGTCAGCCTAAGCAATGTAACCAGACCCTGTCTCAGAGACAGAGTGGGGGGTTCTAGTTCAGTGGTTAACAGTGTCCCTAGAATGCACAAGGCCTTGGTTTTGATCTGTAGCACCACAAATAATTACAAAAACAAGACTGTGTATATACTAAGACATAGGACATAGGACATGTGTCTACAACACAAAAGCCCTCAATCCTCAGCACCACAAAACCCCAAAACCAAACTTAAATGGAAATAGCTGTTAGGTAGAAACCTTCATTATTTCTTCAACCATCAACAACTTGTCCAAAATAGATAAATTAATGTCATTACATTTATGAAGAAAACATGATATAAAGGTACCAGAAAATGTACAAATGATTGAGTTGGCAAAATGCACAAGACTTTACCTACACNNGATGATAAGAGAGGTTTGTGGAAACTAGAATTCAGAATGCTCTACGCTGCCAATACAGATGACTCAATGATTAAATAGTAAAGCATGCTGGAGGAGGGCACAAGGTATAAAGGCAAGAGGAATCGCAATGCTTTCCAAAGCTGATGCAGTTTCCTTNCTAGTACATTAAAGACAATTCTGCAAGTAACTGTTTTATGCTGTGCAGCTTTAGGGACTGCAGATGGCGGCACTGCTCTGATGCTGGGAGAGCAGAGGAAAGGTACAAGGAAAGGGAAAATTACCCATGAGCTCAGCACTGAAACAGCTTTAGAAATTTCTTTGTGAACACTGCCTTCTACACATACAGAAANCATACTAACAAAGCAAAAATAGGTAATACAAAACATTCAGGAAAAAATATGCCACAATCATATATACAGTTTGTAACCCAAATTTTTCATTTTAAATACTTGAACCACAAAAATACAGTCTTATAAAATTTACATTAAGAGCAATAAGCTCTTCTTTAAAGTCAACATAATCTAGTGTGTCTTAAGGACCACCATCATCTGTACAGGACACTGAAGATGGGGAACATCAAGGGAAGTCAGCGGCCAAAGCAGTCACAGCCTCTTCAGGAATATCAAGATGAATTCCTTCAAAATAGTGCAGAAACCTGTCAAAATTACAAAAACAGTTTAATATCAGTATTTTCATTACCATGAACATATTTATTAATCTTGACATGGCTGCCTAAAATATTACTTTTTTACACACTTTACCTTCTTTTATTTTTCTCTTGTTCTTTTAGCTTCTCTGTCCGACAAATGTTCCGAAGAGCTGGCAGGTAGTCAATTATACTAGCTTGCTTATTACCCACGTTCAGAAGAGATCGACTAGAAAACACTCTTTTAATGACTGCCATCCTCTTGTCAGCATTGCTAGAAATTAAGAGTAAGTATTATTTGTTGGTATTCTGTACATAAAAATGTAACAACCCCAAATATAACCAGTGTTNCTGCTTCTGGTCTAGACCAAATGACACTTCTAATTTNCTGTCANCAGTATCAGTCACTCTCATATATACCCAGACTGACCTAGAACTCTACATAGCTCAGCCTGACTTCAATCTCAGTCTCCTACCTCAGTTTCTGAGTGCTGGGATTACAGTCTTGCACCACCACCCTCAACTTCATATTGATAACTTTTGTTTAGAGACACGGTCTCATGTAGCTGGGGTTGGCGTCAAACTCTTGATCCTTGTGCCTCTACCTTCCAAGTGCTGTGATTACCGGCATGTGCCACCAGCCTGGTGTCATAGTGAAATATCTTAACAGCTACCTTTTACCTTTCACAACTCTGAACTCCTCTGTTACCTGAAGGTTTCCCAATTTTTTCTTTTTTTTTTTTTTGACAGGGTTTCTCTGTGTAGCCTTAGGCTGTCCTGGAACTCACTATGTGGACCAGGCTGGCCTTGAACCCAGAAATGTGCTTACCTCTGCCTCTCAAGTGCTGGGATTAAAGGTGTGCACTACCACACTCTCTCAGGTTTCCCAAATTTCATTCAAGCTAGTTTTCTCAATATCTCCTTAACTTGTATGAGAAGCTATATTAACACTAAGTGTTTCCCATGATCAACAGCCCAGCATTTTAAAATTAGTAAGAACAACTGCCATTCATTGATTACTGAAAAAATAAAAGGTAACAAATAAGACTTACTCTAGATTAGCTGCTGATTGGCGGAAGCATACATCACTGCGCCCTTGTGAAACACAGAGAGTGAGCCCATTGCCTGGGTCTCTCCCTAAGTGCTTGCATGAATTCAAGGACTCCAGTGCTTTTGAAATGGTGGAAGAACATTTAGCAAAGCTGAGAGCTTCTGCAGTTGCTTTTAATTCTTCAGAGCTCTGAGGAGCCCACCCATCTCTACTCTCAATACTGAACTCATCACAGAGTCCACTCTTAACCTTTCCGCTTGTCCAGTGAAAAGGATCTTTACTCAGTTCATTCTGTTCCCCTGAGTCTGTTAAAAGGGCGTCTAAGAAGGACGTGTTCTCCATGAACTCAGTGAGAGAATTTAAACAGTGGGAAACGAGCACAGAACACTTCTTCTCTGCTGGTGTCTTAGGAGGTTGAGGCACAGAGTCAGACGTGAAACCCTTGGTTTGTGTCTGTGTCTCTGGGTTGCCTTCTCTGTCTCTGCTTGTGACGTCTTCTAAAGTCAAGGAAGGCACAGGAGATAAGCTAGTCAGTTCATGAGAAAAGTCCAGTCCAGTGTCAAATAAGTCACTGTCATCTAGGGTCACCATCTTTCTCTGTTTCCTTTTCTGTGATTTTTTTAATGGCTGGTCTTCTGACTGCTTCCTGGGAAGATGCTCCATGCTTCCTGGTGCACTGGCCTCTGTAGTCCCTGGGGAGCCATAAGCATCTTTTACTTCTGGGATGACAGTAACTGGCAATGGCAAGATGAACTCAAGATTACTATACAATAGATCTATGTTTTGCATGTGGAATTCTGTGAGGAGCTGGATGAATTTATGCCATTCTTCCTTTGTTGTGATCTTGTGCTGAAAAGCAATTTTGAATAAAGAGATGTTTTATAAGTATCTAGTTTAGACATCTTCCCACCCCTAGGAATATAGACTTGTCCCTATGTATCTCTATCTTTTATTTATTTTTTTTAAAGATTAATTTATTTATGTATATGATGCTCTATCTGCATGTATGCCTGCACAGCCAGAAAAGGGCATCAGATCCCACTATAGGATGGCCGTGAGCTACCATGTAGGTGCTGGGAATTGAACTCAGGACCTCTGGAAGAGCAGCCAATGCTCTTAACCGATGAGCCATCTCTCCAGCCTACATCTCTATTTTTTAGATAGATGACTTTTTTTTTGTGCCTCAGGACACATGTGGAGATCAGAGAACAACTTGTAGGAGTCAATTCTCTCCTTCTACCATGTGGGTCCTAGGGATCACACTGAGGTCACAAGGCTGGAGTGTAAGCACCTTTACTGCTGAGCCATCTCCCTGGCCACCTATTCTATCTTGAAAGTACCAAGTGGCTACCCTTTGTTATTTTATTAGATTATATTTAACACATCAAAACAGTACCAACTAGGCTGGGAGTAAGTCAGTGGTAAAACACTTGCCTAGTGTGCACTAGGCTCCTTGGGTCAATCCCCAGGGCTGGGGGAAAAACCAAAGAAATGAAAGAAGGGGTAGATACGAGGGAGGGNAAAGTTCTGAGTCTGAAACTAGATTTCGATTGNTTCAGAACTAGTGTTCTTTATTTAGAACACATTCCAATTCNGTATCAAAATGTCATTTGTTTAAAAAAATATACTAAATGACCTTTTTATCTGAAAAATTTCTAAATTTTTTATTTTTTATTTTTCGAGACAGAGTTTCTCTGTGTATCCCTGGTTATACTGGAAACTCAGAGATCCACCTGCCTTTGCCTCCCCAGTGCTGGGACTAAAGGTGTGCGCCACTATCATCTGGCCTAAATTTAATCTGAGTCTCATACTATGCTTTTTTTCCCCTCAGATTTATTTATTTTATGTATATGAGTGCTCTATCTGCATGTATGCCTTTATACCAGAAGAGGACATCAGATCCCACTATAGATGGGAACCCGGGTCCTCTGGAAGAGCAGCCAGTGCTCTAAACCACTGAGTCATCTCTCCTGCTCCCTCATACTATGCTTTTAAAGCTATGCCTATGCATCATTTATCAACACATTCAAATGAGTTAATATCTCACATCTAAAGTCTAGAAAATGCCAAGTATATTTTAAGTTGAACTAATATTCAAAACACAGGGTAAAAACTGAGAAGATGGACAGGAACATGGATTCAACATTCCACACAGACATGGAAAATACCTTTAAAAATGAAAATAAGTCTTGGGATGGGGAGGCAATGTTCTTGAGTCCAAACAAAGCCTCTGCAAAGCCGGTGTCGCATTTAGGGAGAGCTACACGGTTCCTTCTGCTGTTTTTAGAGTTAATTTTTGCATCAGCACCATCTTCAGAGCAAACCAGTGCATTTCTGCTATTTCCTCCTAAAAAGTTAATAAAGACAAATCTTAGGTGATTACATTTTAAATGAACTGTATGAAAGAATGCACAAGTCCTGAGGAGGTGCTCCTGCCCAACACCTTCTGACTTTTACTCCATTTTGTTCTCCACACACTGTAATTCATTACTTGAAAACTACCTAAGTGAAATGATTTAATCCTATCTTTTATTTAATTATTTATTTATACCAGGGCTACTTTATTTTATTATTTCATTGAGGCAGGATCTCATTTAGCCCAGGCTGACCTCACATTTGCAATGTAGGCAAGGATAACCTTGAACTTCTTTGTGTTTGGTGGCCAGAGGACAACTTCAGGTGTCATTCCTTAGGTATACAACCTTGAACAGCTGACTCTGCTGCCCCAGGCTGAACTCAACTCAAGGATGACCTTTACCTCTTGATCCTCCCGCCTCCTCTCCCAGGTGCCATGATTATAGGAGTGTGCCACCACNGCTGACACGAGTTGCTAAGTGGTAACTACAGCTCTGTAAGAAACTCTATGTCTATAAATATATATGCAATAGTTTGGAGTGGTTTTGAAATGGGGTCTCGTGCAGTCCAGACTACTCTAAACCTGCTGTGGAGACAAGGATGACGTTAACTCTTGATCCTCTGGCCTCCATCCCCCAAGTACTGTCAGAACTCACCTCAGGTTTACTTCAGAAGCTACTGGGAGCTTGAGAAGCTTGATTTTAAAAAAAAGNCTAAGGACCATACAGAAGGTATTTCTCTTTTCATCTTGTTGAGAGATTGCAGAACTAGGATTACAGGCATGTACCACAATAGTGGGCCTTGGAAATTTTTTTCCTCTCATTTATTTGTGTGAGTTCAATCCATTTGCACCTTTTTGCTGTTTTGTTTTATGAGAGAAGATGTTATGTGGCCTAGGCTGTTCTTGAGTTTATTATATAAACAAGCTAGGCCTTGAATTTCTGATCCTCTTGCCTCTGTCTCCAGACTGCTGGGACTACACATGTGCAAAACAACATCCAACTATTTACTTACACTTAATGTTTTTAAAACCTTTATAAAAAAAGTAGATGTATGTGTAAATATTTTAAAAATCAGCACAGCTAGCCACTGAATTTACAATTTTAAGAATATTTTGATAGCGTATATATTTAAGAATATAGTCCCATATAGAACATTTCCTCATGAGAGACTACTTACGACAATGTGATAATGGCCTTTCTTCTAAAATTCCACCTCCACTTCTGATCCAAAACTGTAAGTACAGGATACTTTTTCTGATGTCACAAGCATTTGCAGTCAACAAGGTTACAAAGTCTTTTAAATCGGTTCTGAAATTCTCAACTAAACAGATCACTTGTAGATAGCTGGCAACATTTAGCTTAAAAACAGAAAAACAAGATACGGGGGAGAGAAAGACACGGTTAGTTACGTAACTGGCAGAAATGGAGTAGTAACCCTGAATATTGATAAAGAATTTTGTTAAAATCCATAATATATTAAAACTTTTTGAGAATGAAATTTCTCTAGAAAACACAATAGCATATACCACCAAATTAAAGGCATTTATATAGTCTTCTTGTGTTAATTGTATACAGTCCAGGATAGCAGCAACAAAAACCTCTGTATGTTTGTCTGTAAGACAGAATCTTACACAAGCCAGGCTGGCCTTGAACTTGAACCTCTGATTNTCCTGCTTCTACCTCCCAAGTGCTAGGATTACCTGCATGTTCCCGTATACCTGGCTTTGTTGTTGTTTTAAACAGGATCTTGCTACACAGCCCAGGCAGACCTTAAACTCAGGCTCATCCCTGAGTCTGACTCTTGGATGCTGGGATTACAGGTGTGTACCACCACATTCAGCCTGGCAAGGAAACTTAACACAAAATTCTATAACTTGAACACAACAGGCCGTTTTATAGAGATGGATTAAGTAACGGTACACTTGACTGTTTTTAAGATAAAAATTAGAAAACTATCAAGTTCATAGAAGCATATGTGTTTGCAAATATAAAACAGAAGGGGCAATGTTAAATATCTGATGTATTAGAACTTAATAGATAGCAATCTTCTTTCATTTTATCAGAATTCCAATACAGCTTTTTTCTTTCTTGAGACAGAGTCTTGCTATATATCCAGGCTGGCTATGCAACCTTATTTAGCCTTACACTGGCAATCCTTCTATCTCAGTCTCCTAACTGCTAAGATAATCAAGCATTTCCTGCCCTGTGTGTATCTGTGTGTGTGTGTGTGTGTGTGTGTGTGATAGCATCTGTGTGTGGTGTAAGTGTGTATGTAAGTGTGTTTGTATGTGTGTGTGTGTGTGTGTGTGTATGGGGTACTCAGAATGAAACCTGTGCCACATGCAACCAGTGCAATATTCAAGAGTAACAGAAAAAATAGAAAAATACAACTTAAACCATGCACTTATTCTTTATAAAAATTTATTTTAAAATTGGATTAATAGAGAATATCCTTAATCCTACAAAAATGTACAAAAAAAACACTGCAGCTAACTTTGTGGTCAATAGTAATAGTGATCGCTTCCTTTCTATGGTCTCATCTATAAATAGCTACGAATGTCCATTGCCAACACCTCTACTTAGTGTGGCACTGATGTCTTCGTCAATGAGTAAAGCATCAGAAAGAAATAAAAAAGAGCCAAGTAAGGTGGCATATGCCAGTAATCTTAGCCTATAAACTAACTTTTGAGAGAAGCAGGAAGATCAAGTGTTCAAGGTCATCCTCAGCTACATACTGAGTTTGAAGCCAACACAGATATAACATATACAAACCCATGTTGAGTAAAATAAGGCAACCACAAAAAGCCAAGGACAGCCACGGACAGATAGAGAGACCTTATCTCAAAAAACCAAACCAACAAACAAATTTTGAGAAAAATGAATACTGCCCCCTAAGCAAAATGACCATTAATTAGAAGATTCAGTATCATCAAATGTCTCTTGTCCAAAATTTGATTATAAATTCAATGAAATTCTAAGAAAACACCACAATAAACTGTAAAAATTGACAATCCCTTTCTAAAATTAACAGAGAAATGAGTACTACCTGTAAACAACTTTGCAAAATAACAGAGGAGTTATAGTCCTTAACCTCAAGGCNTGGTACAGTTACAGTAATCAAGCCAACATCAATTCTCACATAAATACATAGAACAGAGTAAGTGTAGTCTAAAAAACAAAACAAAACCCTGTAGTAGTGGTCATTAAAAAAGGTACCTTTAAAGAAAAAAAGGAAATAACCACAAGTTTCCTAAAATTCAGAAGCTTTAACATTTCCCTTTAAAAACCACACTTTAAAAATATAAATTTAATTTAAAAGATATCTTTTACATAATTGTAGTACATATAATTTGTGATCATGAAAATTCAAAACTTACCAGGGAAGGAATATTGAAATTTATTTCTTCAAAGCAGCCATCAAACACTAAACTAAATGTGGGATCTATAGGAAAACGACATAATGTTAAAAAAAAAACCATGAGACCACTAAATAACTTTTCCCAGTTATACTTTTCTATGGCAATATTTAGCATTTCATTGGTAATTCAAGGACAGGAGTTGTAGAGATGGCTCAGTGGCTATAGTGCATTCTGATCTTGTAGAGGGCTGGAGTTTAGTTCCCAGCACCCATATCAGACAGCTCACAACTGCCTGTAACTCCAGCTCCAGGAGATCTGATACTTCTGGTCTTCAGGGGCTGGGGACTGAACATGGCTCCTCTGCAGGAGCTACAAGTGCTCTATGGCTGAGCCATCTCTCCAGGTCCTTACATTTACAACTGTTAATAAGTGTTTTAACTGTTCTCTTGGTGATTAGTTGTTAATTTCTCATTATTAATTTCTTACAAGTGTTCTAAGCATATATGGATAGGGGGAAAGGTATATATACAGTTTGGAACTATTAGAACTGTCAAGCATCCATGGGGGTAGTCTTGGAAGTATCCCTCTCAGATGAAGGGAGACTACAGTATCATGCAAATGATAACTCCTGAAGGAACTTTCTATTTTGATCTAAAGTAATTATGACCTTTTAAATAAATTACCACCTAATCTATGATTATTAAGATTTTCTTTCACTTTTTGTTTTTTTTGGTTTTCAAGACAAGGTTCCTCAGTGTAGCCCTGGTGTCTGATTGTTTTTATTTGTTTTGGTTTTGAGAGAGGATTTGGCTATGTAGTATTAGCTGGCCTGTAATTCATTACAGACATCAGGCCAGCCTCATATTTGTGGGGATTCTTCTGCCTCTACCTCCTGCCTCCTGAGTACTGGCATTAAAAACCACACTATGCTTTGTTTTGAAGAGAAAAAAAAAAAGCTTTTTAGATTTATTTATTTTATGTGATTGAGTGTTTTGCCTGCATGTATGTCTGTGTCCCATGTGAGTGTCTGGTGCCTGAGGAGGTCAGAGGAGGACATTAAATCCCCTGGAACTTGAGTTATAGACAGTAGTATGCTGCCATGTAGGTGCTGGGAACTGAACCCAGGTTCTCTGCAAGAACAATAAGTACTGTTAACCACTAAGCCATCTTTCCAGTACCCCCATTTGGTTTCAAATGTCATTTATTAATTATTGTGTGTTGTTTTGTGTGTGTGTACATAAGCATTCAGAAGCAACAGGTCAACCCTGTGGAATTGGTTCTCTCCTTCTACCTTTATGTGGGTTTGAGGCACCAAATTCAGATTAATAGACTTGTCTGGAAAGGGCCTTGACTTGCTGAGCCATCTCCCCAGCCCACACCATGCTTTACTAAACTCATGTTTAAAGTTAGTAGCTCTCCCAAAATACTTCAACAAAAAATAAACTGTACTGAAATTATTGTTACATACCACTTGTAGTAAGAACTACTGGACGTTTAGTTGTTGCCATGAATGTTTTGACTGCATTCAAAAAACCAGAATCTTCATCGAAAATGACATCAACCTACAAACCATTCATTAGAATATTAATATAGTGAGTAAAAATACAGTTGTTCGGATCAATTATAGATATACACAATAGACATACTATGTCAGAATCAACACTGATTAATTTTTGAAAAGTGTGAATTGAGCTCATGCTAGAAATTTTATGGGTTTTTTTGTTTGTTTTGTTTTTTTCAAGACAGGGTTTTTCTGTGTAGTCCTGACTGTCCTGGATCTCACTCTGTAGAGAAAGCTGGCCTCGAACTTGCCTCTGCCTCCTGAGTGCTGGGATTAAAGATGTGCACCACCACTGCCTGGCGAAAAGTTTATGTCTTATACCATAAAAGAATTTTTAAGATGGGAACATAGTAAACATTAAAACTAAATAAAAGCCAGGCGGTGGTGGCACACACCTTTAATCCCAGCATTTGGGAGGCAGAGGCAGGCAGATTTCTGGGAGTTTGAGGCCAACCTGGTCAACAAATTGAGTTCCAGGACAGACAGGGTTACACACAGAAACCCTGTCACATTGTCTCAAAACAACAACAACAACAACAACAAAAAAAGCCAAACAAACAATAACAAACCAAACAAACAAAAAACTAAATAAAACAAATCACTAATAACTGGGTAGATTATTAACAACTTCTATAGTTGTTAATAATCAGTATACTTGAATTATATTAATCATCTTAAAATTATTCTAGACAGGGCTGGAGAGATGGCTTAGTGGTAAGAGCATTAGTTGCTCTTTTTGAGGACCTGGGTTTGATTCCCAGCACCCACATAGCAGCTCAAAACCATCTGTAACTCCAGTTCCAGGGGATCCAATACTCTCCTTTAGCCTCCTAGAGTGGTGCACACACATGGTGTACAGGCATACAGGAAGACATAACATCCACATACATAAAATAAAACAATACAAAGAAAATGTTACAAAAAAACTACCATTCTTTAAAAAAAAATGTATTATTCTAAAGTTGGATTTACCATTTTATAATTCCTTATAAGAAAACACATAGTAATCTTTAAAATATGTTTCCACTATGAGACAATGCATGTCCCTGGAAGCCTACCTCCTCAAAGAGGATGAGAGATGTTGCATTCTTTCTACTGGATTCTTCAGNTCCAATTTCTTTAACATTTGAATTATTTGCATTGCTTGATTTAGTCTGAATAATTTGCCTCTGTTCCAAAGAATTTTTGATTCCTGCATAAATACAATGTTAACATTTTAGGTAAAACTCATTTTTTTTTTTAAGACAGGGTTTCACTGTGTAGATCAGGCTGGCCTTGAGCTTACAGAGATCTACCTACCTCTGCTTCTAAAGTGCTGGGATTAGAGGTGTGTGCCACCATGCCTGACAAAACTCACTTTTAAAAAACACTAGGTATGCCCACAAACTGAACTCCCATATCAAATTTTACTCAACACTGACACTTCTATATTTAGGACCATTAGCATGACTGAGGCTTAATAAATAGCAGAGGACTACATGAAATACACAGTTTCATGCAACAAGGTTAATTTACTTTGTTAACATAATGTTTTACCTTTATTATTTCCCATGAGTGCTCCTACTTCATTATTTTTGGATTTGGAGGATACTTTAAAGTAATTTGCCAAAGTTTTAGGGGGAAGCGCTCGCTTCTGCCCACTTCCTTTTGGTGACGATGGAGGAAGCTTTCTTGGTGATGTAACAACTTTC
The DNA here is from genome assembly GCA_001675575.1 of Neotoma lepida. Taxonomy (NCBI): domain Eukaryota; kingdom Metazoa; phylum Chordata; class Mammalia; order Rodentia; family Cricetidae; genus Neotoma; species Neotoma lepida. The sequence goes on from LZPO01074928.1 coordinate 548,909, forward strand.
CCAGGGGAGTTTAACTTTTCTATGAAAAACAAACTACATTTAAGAACATTCTAAAATTATACTGATGGCAAGATAAAATTATTCACAGTGTACTTCTACTCTTACATGATAAAAACCAAAAGCAGACTTTTTTTCATTCTTATATGCAAATACTCGATACAGATATTATTGGATTGTTGTATATATTCTAACAGAATGACAGGACAAGGTAACTAGTTGGAAAAGATGCTCTTTTCCAAAGANACACACTTTTCTCTGATTGACTGTTTGAAAAAGTCTTTCTATGGTACTCAGATAGGACTCAAGCTTCTGAGCCTCTGTGGGATGTGAAGGAAGCCCTGAGTAAGTGGAGTCCAGAGTAAATGTGTATCGTTGACATGGGCATTGACATGTCAAGGACCCCAGAGCCTCAGAAAATGGCACCCACTCCCCCAGGCTCAGAGTGATGGCAAAGCCTTCTTCTCATCCTGTGTAGATGTTGATAGTACATGCAGAAAACATCCGTCACAGCCTCTCCCTCCCCACGTTTACAGCCTGAAGACTGCTCCTACCTAGATGAGCTAACCTGCCTCCTTGTTCAGCTGTATACCATAAACCTTGCCTCCTTGTTTATCTGTATATGTTAACCCCATAACCCCATCTCCTTTTGCAGCTGTATACAAAAACCCTGCCTCTGTTCAACTCTATTTAATAAACACACTGAGCTTGTGAGGTGTTGGTGTTTCTCCATCAAAGAACCCAGTCCACTCAATCCCAGATTTTCTGTGTGCCTGTGTTTTTAATTTTTTCTTCATTCCCTCAGCACCCTAGCCAGGTCCATCCCTGGAGCTATGCTGAACATCACAATCCTCTTTACCTCTGCCCTCTGAATGCAGGGATTACAGGTATGTACCAAATGCCTATCATAAATACATGATTTTGAAATAACATTCACAGTTCCTTCAGTTACTTTTGTTAGCGCTGCTTGAAATCAGAAGATACTGGAGAAAAATTGGTAATGGAACACACTGGGCTCTACAGTACATCAGTATTACAAGCAATTAGTGTGTATTTCCAAAGATGTTCTGGAGGATGGATACCAAGTCAAAACATAAAGAGGTGATCTCTACTCTACAGAAGCATGAGTTTTTTTCCCCCAGAACTTTCATCATTGTCTTAGTCCTTACATGTTTTAATTATACAGTAGAGCCCTATCTTCCTCAGTTACCACCCTACTTACAAAATTCCATACCTGAGCCCTGTTTATGTTTGTTGCCTCTGTATCCATGGATCTTATCCTATTACTTGCATATCGGGGGTGTTTAGTAAACAGAATGAGATATTAACACACATTTTTATTAAAAACNAGGACATTCTAGGGCTGAAAGAAGGCTCAGCAGTTAAGATGTTGCTTTTCCAAAGGACCTTGGTTCAGTTCCCAGCACCCATATAATGGCTTACAACTATCTAGAACTCCAATTCCAAGGAATTCAATGCCTTCTTCTGGTCTCTGTGGGAACTAGGCACACGCATGGTACACATACACATGTGCAGACAAAACACTCATATAAAATAAAATAAAATAAATCTGTTACCTATTTTAATAACATAGGTAAGAGATGTAAAATCTTGGTTAAAACATTTCTTTATAGTGAATAAATAGCAGAAAAACTACTTTGTTTTATTTTTCTGGTTTTGACATAGACAAAAGATTAATGGTTTTGAAATACTACTGTTTTGTTTTTTTTCCTTAAATAGGGTTTCATGTTACCCAGACTAGCCTTGAACTGGATATATAGCCAAAGATGACCTTGAGCTGCTGTGCTGGGATTAGAGGCATGCACCATCATGCTCAGTACATTCTAGGCAAGCACTCTATCAACTGAGCTACACCACAAGCCTGTCTACTTCTTTTGTTTTTGTTGTTGTGTTTTGTTTTTAATTTATTTTTACTTTACAAACGTTGGTGTTTTGCCTGCATGTATGTCTGTGTGAGGATGTTGGATCCAACGACACTGCAATTAGACAGTTGTNAGCCACCACATGGATGCTGGGTATTGAACCCAGGACCTTTGGAAGAGCAGCTAGNACTCGTAACAATTAAAACATCTTTTCAACCCTGCTTCTTTGTTTTTATGAGAGAGTTTCTCACTCTGCAACTAAGGGAAGCTTTGAACTCATGGCAGTCCTCAGTCTCCTATGTGCTCATATTTCAGGCATGAGCTACCATACCTGGCATTATATGCTATCTATAATTTCAAGATTATAGATTGAAATTTTAAAACATTTTAAAAATTTTTTAAAAATTAAAAAAAAATCATTTCCAAAACTTTTCCAACAGAAGAATCACCTCCAGCCAACTCTAAGTATAGGGCAACCTGGCATACCAGAAAGCAAGGAGATATAGATTCCTGAGGCCACATCAAAAGGATACAGAGCAACTGAGACAGTTCCTTGCCAGCCACAGAGGGGAGTATATAAACACCAGAAGAAAAAAGATGTGACTCTGGTTCTAGGCAAGATAAGAAAGAGTATCTGAGACTGGATTTACTTCTCCATCTACAGCAGTAACAACAAAAAATGAACATACAGTATGAAATATTTTTCAAGTTTTGACTACCATCCAACAAAGGACAGTGATCCCTGAGTTTAGCTCTTCCTTGAAAGAGCTAAACATGAAAATTGCCCAGCTTATTATTGCTTTGAAAGAGTTCCTAAGCCACAGTGGGAAAGAAAAACCAGGCCCAAATTTTCCTAAGTCAAGGAGACTAGAGCAGGGGATGAAGAAATCTAGGCAGACAGAGACCATAGGAGAGAATACACAAATTGAGATAGTTATGCAGAGTGCTCTGAAATCTGCAGAGTCCTCCTTTGCCAAGTCTAAAACCAATACTCATGAGGGAAGGGAAGGCCACAGGAAACAAATCTTGAGACACACAGAAATCTAGGAATGGCAAATTCATCCTTTTCTTATTTGTTTTGTTTTATTTTTTTGATTTAGAGATAAGGTTTTACTATCTAGGCCTGGATGGCCTGGAACTCATTATGTAAACCAAGCTGGCCTCAAACTCATACCAATCAACCTGCTTCCCAAGTGCTGCGATTAAAAGCATGTGCCACCATGCCTGGCTGAATTCATTCTTTTTACTGGACAGACTAACAAACATCATCACTGATGAGAGACTAGCAAGGGTGCTCAGAATTAGTACCAAGTAGAGGAGCAGAATCTACCCAGGTCTAAACGCTGCTATGATCTTGCCTAGATCCACTTAACAGACTTGAAATGAACAAATGCAGAACAAAGGTCAAAGACATTTACAGTAGACAGAAATACAAGNATCTAAAAGATAAACTGTACAGTCTGACAGGCAATTAAAAGTATCAGGCTTTCAGGCTGGAGAGATTGCTCAGTGGTTAGGTGCACTTATGGCTTTTCTAGAAGACTCAGGTTCANTTCCCAGCATCCACATCAGGCAGGATTCTGGGATCAAATACCTTGTGGCCTCTGCAGGCACTGCACGTACATGGTGCATATAAACTTATGCAGACACACATACATACACAAAAGTAAAAATAGATCTAAAAAAAAGCATCAGCCATCAAAAGAAGCAGAAGAATATAATCCATAGGTAAGACAGAAAAATTATACAGGAGACAGAAATATGGACAAGAACAATGAGATAGCTATAATCATATTCCACATGATCAAATATTTTGAGGAAAATAGGGCATATGATAACTAGAAACTAGAAGGATATAAAAAGACCCACATGAAACTTCTGGAAATGAGAACTATGCTGATGGCAGTGAAAGCATCTAGACCCTGCAGAACACACCCACAAACTTGAGTATGTGGCATTAACTGTTCACACTGAAATGCCAAGAGTAAACAACTGAGAAATAGATGAATCATCAGTANACAGTGAGACATCTACAAGACAAAGATGATTAATGGCTGCACAGTAACATTAAAGATATGACAGAGAGCTTTATCATGAGTGAGCCAGAAGGAAAGAAAATACTTGAATTCATTCACCAATCACTAGACATGGGACAGTCTTCTTTCATAGTGTCATAGGGAGAATATGCCTCCCTGGTCCTGTATTCCAGTCATACCATAGAAACAAATCTATTATAATCCATAACCAGCGCCTTATAAGAAATGTGGAGAAGGGGAATATGGTGACTGATACAATGAGAATACACTCAGAAGCCAAATCCATTGTGTGACAAGGACTCAGTTCTTCAACACACAAATGACAGGAATAGAAAAGATAGGGACTTGAAACCTAAGAAGCAAGCAGTAATCAAATATGAGATGTGAGCCTTGTTTGGATATTGATTTGAACAAACCATGCAAAATCACAGAAAACTGAAACCAGCCCGTTTTTAGCAAGGAACNAGCTTCATTTTGTTAGGTCCGATTATGATACTATCGCTATGATTTTTAAAAAGCCCTTAATGTTTAGAAACATAAATTGAAGTACATATGGACTAGAACAAAAGAATGGTCTTAAGATTTAGTTTATTTAGTTTATGAGATTTAGATTTATTTTATTTCAAAATAGTCCTGGGAACAAAGGCGTGTTTATGTGCAGGAAAAGCTAAAAAGAAAATGGCAGGTCTCTTAGATTTTATTTTTCCAAAGACTACTGTAGCTCAAGGGAATAAGTTACTTACTTGGTGACTTGCCAATGTTGTAGTTATTAAAGAAGCAGGGCTTTTGCGAGTTTACACCTTGTTTATCTACTTGATGGGACTGGGTAGCTTCTTTCAGCTGAGATAGGATTTGTCTACCACTTCTCTGGGAAGAGGCATTCACTTCAAATATCTAAAAGAAGAATATATACANTTAAAAAGGCAAATAGATTTTATGTTTTCTTTCTTTCCTTCTTTTCAAGACAAGGTCTCACACTGTAGCCTAGGTTGGGCTCAAATGCAAAGCAATTCTGTCTCAGCCCTCAGCTTCCTGAGTGCTAGGATTCCAAGTGTGAACCATTACACCTGCTTCCTTCCCTGTACATGTGCAAGTGGGAGTGTGTGCATGTGGAGGCCAGAGGATGACCTTGGGTGTCCTCCTCAATCTCTCTCCACCTTGATTTTTAGAAAAAGGTCTTTTGATCCCTGTAAGGTGGAGCATGCTTGTAATCCCAGCACTAGAGAACCTGAGGCAGGTGCATTTCTAAGTTCCAGGTCAGCCTGGTCTACAGAGACCCTGTCTCAAACAAAACAACAACA
>LZPO01074928.1:598090-609958 GCA_001675575.1 Neotoma lepida
TAAGTCCTTTTATGGCTGATAATATTTGTGATATGAATACATTTTGTGTTATTTGTCCATTCACCAGTCGGTAGACAATGGGGTTTAGTCTACTTTTTGACAATTATGAATTACAAATATTTCTGTACAGTTTTTTGTGTGGACATGTTTTCAATTTTTTTTTAGAACATACCTACCAATTACTAGATCACGTACCTTTTTCATTTAAGATTTGTTTAACTGTTTCATAAATTCTTGGCATACATTTTATCTTTTTTCTTTTGGTTTCTTACCATTTAAAATTTCTCATAATTTTTGTCGGTTGTTAAGAAATGGCGTATATGAAAGTCTGGGGGAAGAAGGATAAAAATCTTTTAAATTATTCTGTCAAAAACATATAGCAGTTTCTCCTCTGTGGTTAAGTTTAGGCCCTACCCTCTGTTTTTAGAGAAAAGGAAGTTCTGTGTAGGAATGCAAGGGTTGTCTCTAACGTACTGTTTTGGTTTTTTGTTTGCTCTTTTGAGACAAGTTTTCATGTTTCTAAGCTGACTTTGAACATGCTTTTTAGCTGAAGATGATCTTAACTCCTGCCTCCACCTCTGAAGTGCCACCAATACAGACATGTCACCCAACTAATCTTACTGTTTAAGTAAGTTAAAGACTAGAGATGTATTTGGTTGTTAGGAAAGCAGATAATGTTCACAGCAGCGTATTCTGATGTGGAAGTCCTTCAGAATAGTTTTCTACACCTCCCAGGAGTCCTTGGTCCTAAGGAGTGAATACCAAAGAAATTAAACCCTCCTCTCTTTAAGTACTCACTTGTTCATTCACTCAGTAAATATTTATTGTGTATCAGAGATAACTTCTAAGTCCTGTATACTGAGGTCAGAGAAATAAATTTTCATGAATTTATTCCTGTCTCTGGTGCCTGATAAGTAGGTTATCACCCCTCAAAACAAAATAAACAAGAGGAGCCTGAGTCGTTATGTATTTGAAGATTTTACTTACTTCCACTGTATTTTTCATCACGTGTGCTATTTGTAGAACAGTGTCATTTCTGCTTGTAAGCAGATATCAAAGATCAAGGATGCCAGCCATTCACTCAAGCCTAACAGCAGTAATACCTTGAGGACATTGCTACCGTCTTAGGCCTAACACCTGAGTTTTGGGGAGGGTCAGTGTGAGATACCAGAAGGTGCCTACAGTGAGAAATGCCAGTGTTTTAGTCTCTGTGTGGTTACAGTGCACCCTCTAAAATGACTATCTTGCCGTTCCTGTGTCTTTAGTAGGGTGATTTCTTTATCCTCGAGGTATTAACCAACACAAGTCTTTGCTCCCTCATTATATACTGAGATNCTAATTGAGGTACTGTTAGGTGAAGGCTCTACCCATCTCTGGCTAGTGTGACCCCTGAGTACTTGCTATTTTAACTGTGGTCCATGATTTGCAGCCGTGACTTCATCTTGAAAAGAATGCAGAACTTTAGGTTTCAGACCAGACCCAGAACTCTAAAACTGAATCCCTAGATGGGATAGGAAAACACATTAAAGGACTGGAGAGATGGTTCAGTGGTTTAGAGTGCATACAGCTCTTGCAGAGGACCTAGGTTCTGTTCCCAGCATCCATGTTAAGTGGCTTAAACCACTTGTAACTCTAGCTCCAGGGGATGCAATGCCCTTAGCCTCCACAGTGCCTGCACTCATTCCATAGTTCCTGCACTCACATACACATATCTACTACATACATATAGAGTAAAATGAAATAAATTTTTTTTTTTTTTTTTNGCTGGCCTCTACCTCCTGACCCTCCTGCTTCCACCTTCCACAAACATGTGCCACCATGCCTGCCGTGTCGTTGTCCCTCATTGGTTGTATAGCCAGCTGTGTTGTCTCTCAGTCCTCTTGCTTCCTTTCCATCCTTTTACGTCTTTTCTTTTTTTCTTGGTTTTTTGAGACAAGGTGTCTTTGTGTAGCTTTGGTTGTCCTGGAACTCACTCTATAGACCAGGCTGGCCTCGAACTCACAGAGATCCGCCTGCCTCTGCCTCCCGAGTGCTGGGATTAAAGGCGTGCGCCACCACCGCCCGGCGAAATAAATTTTTAAAAAAAGAACACACATTAAAGACTGAGGCACATGTACTCAGAGTACGTTACCATTTCAGTAGACCTTCATTGATTTCTAGGGTTTAAACTAAGTGGATTTCCCTAAGTTGCCATGTTTTTTCTCCAAGATTAAAATGTTGTTTGGGGCATGGTGGTGCATTTTGGAAATCCTAGCACTTAGGCTAGAAGAGGATGGACTACCCTAGCCTGAGGGACTTAGTGAAACCCTGTCTCAAAATAGTGTTTGAAATATCATACATTTGTATGTTAGATACATACATTTGTATGTTAGATAATTATGCAAAAAATGCAAGGGAATAACTGATGATTTTATTTTAATTTTTGTTTTTTTGAGACAGAGTCTCTGTATAGCTCTGGCTGCCCTGGAATTCACAATGTAGAGCAGGCTAGGCTGGCCTTGAACTCACAGAGATTCTCCTGCCTCTACAACCCCTTCTGGGACTTGCATCAACATGCCCAGATGAGTAATTGATGATCTTAAGCCAGTGCTTACCTAGCATGTCTTTTTGTATAGCCCTCAGCGTGGCTTTGAACTCTTGGTGTCTGCCTCCTGAATAGTTTGTATTATTGATCCATACCACCACTCTGGCTAGCATCTTTTAATATCTATAATGTGGCCAGTCAGTGAATAAGTTTATATATACTGTGTTTTTATTTATAACTTACTTTTGTGTGTGTTNCTTTTCTTTGGTTAGTTGGTCTTTGAAGTATGGTCTCATTGTATCTCTGATGCGCCTAGAATCCACTGTGTAGTCCAGGCTAGCCTCAAATCTTGTTATTCTCCTGCCTCAATCTCAAGAGTGCTGGGATGACAGACGGTGCCACAGGCACCCTGCTTGCTTTTGTTTTTGAGGCAGTGTCTGCTGAGTCGGGCTCAAAGATCCTCGTGTCCGACACAGTGTTATGCCTAACTTAGTTTTGTTGTTTTAGATAATTGATTTTAGACTACTTTTTGAAGATTTAATTAGTATCCTTGTTTTTTTCTTTGTAAGACCAGGTTCTGTATAGATCTGTATTTCCACAGGAGTTGAAAACACACAACAAACTAAAGACTCATGAAGAAAAACATAGGTTATTTCAGAAAACCAAGACAGGAAGTCTTAGTAGCTCAGTGAGAAGAAAAGAAAGCTATTATTGCTGCTTTTAGCTGCTTTTATCTCTCACTTCCCCTTCTGTTACCATTTTGAAAACAGTATAGGAGTCTGTTTAGATGTAATTTGGTACAGAAAACATTAAATCTAGATCCAGGGAAAGCTAAGAACACATAAAGTCATTTGAAAGTAACCCATAATTACAGTTGTAAACAGCTCTAGTTAGCAGTTTGATGTATCTGTCAATGCATATTCTACAGAGGTGAGAAACTACTCTATATGTAACTATGTATCTAATATTTTTCTTTTGGCTAGCAGTATAAGCATTTATTAAGAATATTTTCTTAACAAAAAGGTTAATGGGTGTGGTGGCACACTCCTTTAATCCCAGCACTCGGGAGGCAGAGGCAGGATCTCTGTGAGTTCTGGGACAGCTAGAGCTGTTATATAGAGAAACCTTGCCTCAAAACAAAAAATAAAAGAATTTTTTCTAGGTTTGGGGTGTAGCTCCGTGGCAGAGTACTTGCCCATCAAGTACAAAGTCCTAGGTTTGAGCTCTAGTACCACAATATATAGTTTTCCCATATACTTTTACATGCAGAGGTAAATAGATAACTATTAAATAAATACTTAGGAAGTTTTTGTTGATAGTAGGATGAAATGTATTGACAAGTATGTCAAAATATAAGCAGAATTCTGTAGGCAAAACTAAGTAGTTGGAATGGAGAGGGGGTGAGCCACATATAACTTAGTGTACAAAAGATGCGTTTGTCCCCACAGTTACATTAATTGTTTGTACCCACAGTTACATTAATTGTTTGTACCCACAGTTACATTAATTTTAAGTTACGTTTTCACAAATGATTTTGTTTTTGTTTTTGTTTTTTGGAGAAAGGATCTCACTATGTATCATTGGCCGGCCTAGACCTCTTGAGGTACACCAGGCTGGCTTCAGACTCACAAGAGATCGATCTCCCTCTGCTTCTGCCTCCTGAATGCTGGCATTAAAGGGGTGAGCCACCGAGCCTGCTCTTATACACATCTAGATGTGTATAAGAGACAGGTGTAGCTGAAGATGACCTTGAACTTCTCACCCTCCTGTGTCTGCCTTCCGAGTGCTGGGATCACAGATGTGCAAGCCTGGTTTTATGCAGCACTGGGGATGGGACTTGGGCTTCTAAGCTTTTTATATGCTATGCAAACACTCTACCAACTGAGATGCATTACCAATTCAAAAATGGTCTTTATTTCATTTCATTTTAATTTATTTTAAGACAAGTATGGTGGCATATGCCTTTAATCCAAGCACTTGGAAAGCAGAGTTGGAGGAAATCTCAGTGAGTTCAAGGCTATCCAGGTCTACATAGAGAGTTTTAGGCCAGCCAGGAGGTACCCATGGAGGCCATAACAAGGCATTGGATCCACAGGTGATTGTGACCTGCCTCATGTGTGCTCTGGGAATTGAATGTTGGTCCTCTGAAAGAGCAGCAAGTGTTCTTAATCACTTTGCTATCTCACCAGCCCACAGCCTTTAAATACGACACTCTGCAAGCCTTTAATTTCAGTACTTGGGAGACAGAGGCAGGAGGATCTTTATGAATTGGAGGCCAGCCTGAACTACAGAGTAAGTTCCAGGACAGCCAGGGATACACAGAGAAATTCTGTCTTGAAAGAAAATAATAACAACAATAATAATAATAATAATAATAATAAATAAATTTTTTTTCAAGGCAGGGTCTCTCTCTACATAGACCTTGTTATCCTGAAACTATGTAGAGTTGGTCTCCAACTGACAGAGATCCACCTGCCTCTGTCTCCTGAATGCTGGGATAAAGGCATATGCCATCATGCCACTTTTTTGAAAAGTTTCAAAAAGAAAAATTATATGACATGATTTGGTAGTCTGCTAAATTAGTACACCAGGAAATGTACCTTATGGAACTCCAGGCCTAGTACAGTCCTCCCTACCTAGAAGTCAAGTTGACAAGCAACACAGTCACATGTTCATAGCAATTCCATGAAACTGATGCTTTGCTACTTCTAGACCTCACTCTAAAGATCTGACAACTGTGCTGGTACTTTTGGAGGTCCTGATGCACCATGAAAGTGGCGTGGTTACCATGGTAGAGAAGACAAAGGGGTGAGAAGGAGGAAAGACAGAAGAGGGTGGTGTGGACAAGAAGGGATGGAAGGGGAAAAGGAAGATTGAGCATTCGGGTCTCTAATGGAGTCCTACAAATTAATACTAAGGCTCTGAAAAGTAAACACTCTGCCTTGGAAACGTGATGTAATCTGACACAGTATCAAGGTCTTTGCTGAGTAAAACCAGAACTTCCTAACTTGATCCCACTTAAATCCCAGAACTGTTTTTTGGGTTTTTCTTTTTTTGGGTGGTGGTGGTGGTGGTGGTGGTGGTGGTGGCATTAAGAAAGTGTCTTACTATGTAGCCTTGGCCTAGAACTCATTATGTAGCCCAGGCTAGCCTCATACTCCTAGAAATCCTCCTTCCTCAGCCTTAGTGCTAGGATTTTGAATATGCCGTACCAGAGGACTAAAATCTTTGCTTCTAAGCTGTTGAAATTTTGCAGGTTATTGTGTAGCAGGAGATAACCAAACCATATGAGACAGATGTTTAACTCTTTTTTTTTAAATTTATTTATTATGTATATAGTGTTCTGCCTGCATGCCAGAAGAGGGTACCACATATCATTACAGATGGTTGTGAGCCACCTTGTGGTTGCTGGGAATTGAACTCAGGACCTCTGGAAGAGCAGCCAGTGCTCTTAACCTCTAAGCCATCTCTCCAGCCCCTGATGTTTAACTCTTGATTAACTGCATTAATGAAGAGAATGTATATAATTAAGATTACAATCTAAGGAGGAGCTCTGCAAAACTACACCCACACTTATAAAGGCTTTCATTCACATGTTTATTGAGGTCTGTTATGTGCCAGGAATTAGAGTTGTAAAATGAATAAGGCATGATCTTGACCTCAAAAAAACTCATTCTACTGGGCATGGTGGCACATGCTCACAATCACAGCATCCCAGAGCCTGAGGCAGGAATACTACACATTTCAAGCCAGCCTACCTCACAAACCAAAAAGAACTTTCATTTTGGGAAAGAATACAGAAAGTTTCCCACACCAGTAACTGTAATAAAATATATTAAGTTCTTATATAAATAGCACAGCCAAAAACTGCCACCAGGATTCAAAAAGGGCATTTTGTTGGGGAAGACCATAGCAGACATTAAAAAAATAAGCTGTCAGTAGAAGCAAGAGATGTCCTCTTGAATAACAATGTTTAGTAGTTTTTATTATTTTGGCTAATACTAATTAATTGAGAACATCCCATGTCTCAGGTATTGTGCTAAACATTTTAGATACCCCCTTTAAAATTTGTACTTATTATTCTCTNTGTGTGGGATGGGAATGGGCACATGTGCCACTGTGTACATGAGAAGGTCAGAGGATANCTGTGTGGACTTGGTTCTCTCCTTCCACCTTTATGCATGTTCCAGAGATCAAATTCATGACCTCAGGCATGTGCAGCAAGCATTTTACTTGCTGGGCCATTTCACTGGCCACAGTACTTCTTATTTTATTTATTTACTTTTTCTTTTCTTTTTCTTCTTTTTTTGGCTTTTTAGACAGGGCCTCTCTACATAGCCCTGGCTGTCCTGGAACTCTCTCTGTAGATCAGGCTGGCCTCAAACTCAGAGATCCACCTGCCTCTGCCTCTGCCTCCTAAGGGCTGGGATTAAAGATTATGCCACCACACCCAGCTGTACTTCTTATTTTAATTCCCACTCTGTTCAGGTAAAGTAAGCACTAATTTTTTTTAATCTTCATTTACAAGTAAGGAAACAGATGATCAGGAAAGTCAAATTTCACTAGATCTCATGAATAAAAAGGTTAAGGAAAATAATTGCAATAATTAGTGTATCATTGACATTGTTTATATCTAATATAATTTCTTTATTGAATCTTTGGGAATTTCACATCATGTATCCCAGTTCCACTCACCTCCCAGTCCCTCCATATCCTCTCCTCCCCCTGGTAGTGCCCCCTCCAACAAAAATTAAAAACAACAACAAGCAAACAAAAACAAAAAGGAAACCAAAGGAACCAAACCAAAACAACAAAAAGCCTCTTCCGTCTTCCATCTTTCCCACTTCTCCAACACCTCTTCATTTGTCCTGGTGGTATTGGGAGCTGTAGTGTGTCACACAGTATACCCTTTTGTCCANTCAGCTTTACTTGCAAGTGTTCATTGCAATGAATCACTGGTCTCGTACAAGGCCTCTGGCTTCTGGTACATACCATCATCACTGGTTCCTCACCAAAACTCTTCTCTGATATCCAGAGGCCTCCCCAAGTGATGGAGATCCTGCCGTTATCGTTCCACAGGACCAGTCCCTTCACGAGCTCCAGCAGGTCCTAGATGGGGCAGATGTTAGGCCTGGCCAACCCCAGGCCCAGCTGTGGGTGGTATTTGAGCTGGTTAGTCCAGGCCACCAGGGAGCCCCCCCACCTCTCAGGTGAGGGATGGGGGCNATCTCTACTGAATGCTTGGGTCAGGGGGTAGCTCTTCAGTGAGGGTTGGGGCCAGCTCTCTTGCTGCCTGGTCCATTAAGGGGCAGGGCAGGCTCAGCTTGGCTCTCTAATTCCATCATTCATGGTTCCCATGGCCCCCAGACACCAAGGCCATAGGCTGGGGCCCTGACCCCAGGCTTCCGTGCAACCTTTGGTGGCAGCACAGACTCTAGCTGCAGTGAGACCATGGACCTAGACATGCTCCTTGGTAGCAGTCTGGTCTGGATGTCACCATTGCCCTAGGTGGCAGTGGAGACCACTCAGTTTGGCACAGACTCTGGTTGCAGTAGGGCCATGGACCCAGACATGGCCCTCAGCTACAGTTCTGGTCCAGACATCACCATGGCATCAGATAGCAGCGCGCAGGTCGCTCAGATCTGCGTGACCCCGGCTGCAGCATGTCCCTTGGCCATCAACATGGACTCAGCTGGCCTGACCCTGAGCATCTGTATGGTCCTTGGTGGCAACATAGGCCATGGACCTCACCACAGACTAGATGCAGTAGGACCATGCACCCAGACGTGGTCCTCAGTTAGCTAATGGTTTTTCAAGGTAGTCTCAATTTTAATTTGACAAAGCAATTGAGAAAATAAATTCTTAGATTAAAGCCGGAGGATAAAAATTATGATAAAAGTCATAAAAATGGGTGTTTTAGAGATGATAGTTTAGATTCTAGTTACTTTGCTGAATTAATAGTATTATGCTGACATATCAAATATGTTGCAGCTTTTTTTTTTTAATCTTTTGAGACTAAGTCTCTTATAGCCCAGGATGGCCTTGAATTTAATACTTAGCTGTGGATGACCTTGGACTCTTTATCCTCCTATGGCTACTGGCTACTTCCTAAGTGCTGAATTATAAATGTGTATAATCAAGTCTGGCTAGGGATGTCTTTTTGTTTTGTTTTTGTTTTTTTGTTTCTCCTGCCTCTGCCTCCTGAGTACTGGTATTAAAGGCGTGCACCACCACCACTGGCTAGAGATGTCTTAATTAAGGTTTTACATACATTTTATGACCTCTTTAAATGACTTGTTTATTTGTATTTTATGTGCATTGGTGTTTTGCCTGATGTATGTTTGTGTGAGAGTGTTGAATCCCCTGGAACTGGAATTACAGAGAGCTGTGAGCTGCCATGTGTGTGATAGGAATTAAACCAGGATCCTCTGGGAGAGCAGCCAGTGCTCTTAACTGCTGAGCCATCTCTCCAGCCCCAATTTTTTTTTTTGACCTTTTTATAACTAAACTCTGGAAGAAAGTATATCAGTTGTGTTGTTTTATATCACTGGGTAGTATTTTGTGAGCTCATCATCTTGTTAACTTTTAAAAGTTACTATAAGTTTAAATCCAGCTTTAGTGAATACTTTGTCAGTTTTAATGATCTTGCAGGGGCGGTGGTGACGCACACCTTAAATCTCAGCAGTGGGGAGGCAGANGCAGTCAGATCTCTGTGAGTTTGAGGCCAGCCTGGTCTACAGGGCAGCCAGAGCTACATAGAGCTTGTCTCAAAAAACAACAACAAAAAAAGTTTGAATGATCTGTCACATTAGAGAGGTTTCGGTAGGAGTTCAGAATGTGACCAGTGAATGTGAACTGTATACATTTTGGTTTCTTCCTGAAGACCTTGACTTGCCTGCCATTTATGTTTGTTTGTTTTTTTTTCTCTCTCTCTTGACTGATCTAGAACTTGCCTTGTAGACTAAGCTGGCCTTGAGTTCACAGAGATTCTCCTGCCTCTGCCTCCTTAGTGCTGAGATTAAAGGCATGGTGGCTGACCATTTATATTCTTCTTTGTTGTTGCAAACAGAGATATTGTTGTCCTAGGTCAGTGGTTCTCAACCTTCCTAATANAATTTCTCATGTTGTAGTGACCCCCAGCCACAAAATATTTTCGTTGCTACTTCATAACTGTAATTTTGCTACTGTTATGAATTGTAATGTAAATATCTGTGTTTTCTGATGGTCTTAGGCGACTCCTGTGAAAGGGTCGTTTGATCCCCAGAAGTCTTGACCCACAGGTTGAGAACCACCGTCCTAGATGACTAGGTAGCATTTGAGGCTGATGGTTGTTAACTACAGTATGATTTATACAGGCACAAGGAATGTGTGGTATAGGAGCTGGGGATATAATTCAGTTGGTAGAGTGCTTGCCTAGCATTCATAAAGCCNTGGGTTGGACCCACAGCACCACATAGTGCATGTAAAATCCTAGCACTTGGGTGGAGGCAGGGGNATCAGTTCAAAGTCATCCTTGAGTCAACTATATAGCAAGTTCAAGGCCAGCTTGGAATACATCTAGAATAAAAAATAGATGGTATAATTGAAAGTGTCTTCAGGCAATACTAAATTTACTGGTTTTCCTGGGAACCATTTATTTATCAACATTGTTTCACAGTATAACACTGGCTAGTATGGAACTCAATCCATAGACCTCTGGCTNCTGCCTCTGCCTCTTGAGTATTTAGGTTACAGAAGTGTGCTATCATGCTTGGAACTTCTTAAAATCTTATCTGTAAGTAAGATTTNACNTCAGTAGAGAGAGCATGGCTCGGGAGTCAGGTGTGGGGACAGTGAAGCCATGCTAAGTTGAGNTTTATTTAAAGCTGCCTTTCCCTCTGTGTACACAGTGAAGACTTGGAGCCGTGACCCTTCAGTGAGGTAAGAGTGAACACGTTGGACCACAGGAACCACCTCAAACACAAGGAGATCCTCTTAGCAGAGAAGCCTCTATTTTAAAACTTTTCATAAAGCCAAGTAAATGTACTTGATTACTTCTGTGGTTGCATTAGTGTTGACTGAGCTTTAAATTGTGAACTCTTTTTGAAGAAGAAGATGATCTAAGGTAAAAGCAAGTTTGAAATGGCAGTGGTTGGTATTCTGTGAACAAAAGAGCAAACTTAGAATGAGTTCACACGAGGTGGATTTAGATGGATTCTCCTTTCCACAGTCCTAACTGCTAATAGTTACATACTTCCTTTTTTCCCTAAGGTTCTGAAACAAAAACAAACATAACATGGACTTGCAATGTCTGAGGGAGCTTTTGAATTCTTTCTAAAGAGGAAATTGACTTTACCTAACCAGTGCACTTCCTGCATATGCTGTATCTGTTAAAGCTGGTCCAGTGCTCAAGTGCAGAGTTTCCTCTTAGAGGGAGGTCTGCAATGTAGCACAGTGCTCGGACTTGATGACTTTATTCTACCTGTATAGCATTTATAAATCAACTATGGTCTTCAAAAATGTAGGTTCTGGGGCTTGGATTTAGCTTAGTTGAGAGAGTACTTGCCTAGCATGCATGGACCTGGGCATGGTATTAGAGAGGTAGAAGAAGGAGGATCAAGTTCAAGATCATCTTGAACTTTATAAGAGTTTTGAGCCATGAGATCTTGTTTAAAACAACAACAAAAAGAAATTAAAATGCAGTGTCTAGAGCCTGATACTGTACATTACTAACAATATAAAAATAGTAAGGCAGCTGGGTGTTGTAATACACACTTTTGATCCCAGCGCTTGGGGGGCAGAGGTAGGCCCATCTCTGTGAGTTTGAGGCCAGCCTGGTATACAGAGTGAGTTCTATCTAGGACAGCCAGGGCTATACAGATAAACCCTGTCTCAAAAAACCAAAAAGGAAAAAATAAATCGTAAGACATTCTTTCTGGTTTTTTTTTCTCTTGTTTGTTTGTTTTTTCCTTTCTTTCTTTATTTTTTGTTTTTTGAGACAAGGTTTCTTTATATAGCTCTGGCTATTCTGGAACTCACTCTTTAGACCAGGCTGTCTTGGAACTTACAGAGATCTGACTGCCTCTGCCTCCCCAGTGCTGGGATTAAAAGCAGGTGCCATCACCCAACTTGAAACTTTTTTTGGGGGGTGGTATGTTCATTCTTGGTAGATTTTGTGTGTGTGTGTGTACACGTGTACTTCTTTTTTTGTTTGTTTGTTTGTTTTTCGAGACAAGGTTTCTCTGTGTAGCTTTGCACCTTTCCTGGAACTCACTTGGTAGCCCAGGCTGGCCTCGAACTCACAGAGATCCGCCTGCCTCTGCCTCCCGAGTGCTGGGATTAAAGGCGTGCGCCACCACCGCCCG
>LZPO01074928.1:625873-637792 GCA_001675575.1 Neotoma lepida
TACTAAAGTGGAATCTGCAGTCTTGCTGCTGCCTCCTCACTCTTTTGTGTTGGTGGTTGTGCTATAGCTGAACTTTAGGCCTTGGACATGTAGAGCATCTGTTTTTCCACAGAGCTACCCACCCACCCCTCCTTTCCAATTTAGAACCTCTGTCCTCCCCATATTGCTTAATCTTAATGTTGTCCGATGTTTTAAATTCCCTCTCTATGGATACAGAGTACTATTTGATTGATGGCTTTTGTAATTGCAATGATACAGAGTGATCTGACTCCCTGCTTACTGGTCTGACAGTAGGTCTCAGTCAAACTTTGCTTCTCTGTCTCTTCCAGAGAAGCCTTCCTGGGCCCTCTTGGCTGAGTGAGTGCCTGAAACTCAGTTACACTCAGTTAGCCAGACTGCATTTTTGTCATTTTCCCCTTGAGTGTGAACTAAGAGTTTTTTCCCCTTGTTCAAAGGCAGCAGCAGTTAAACCAGAAGGTGAATGGGAGGGGCACATGAGTGTACCTGCATGAAGACCATCTTAAGGACCTCTCTTTAGAAGGACGGCTGTACTCTGGCAGGCACTGCTCTGTTATTTAGCCAGTTAGTCCTTGCTGTGGTTTCTGGAGGGCTATCAGGTATGGCCAACCTTTTGGCATTGTGACTTGGCGTTGTCATCTAGAAAGTGTGTACTTGGGAACTGAGCAGTGCGAAAAGGAGAAGGAGATTGCAAAAAAAAATTTTAAATGAAAATATTTTAAGTAAGTGTACAATTTTTTATTGGGCTGAATTCACAACTCTCCTCGGCTGCATGTGGGCTATGGGCCACAGATTAGTTGTGCTTGGTAGAGTGTATGAAGCCAGTGAGACTTTGTCTCTGGCTGAATGCTTAACCCTTCCTAGAGTCTCACTGCCCTGGTGCCTGAGTCTGCTGACAGCCCTTCTCCAGGCCTCTCCTGTTTCCTGTGAACATTCCTGTTCTCTGTGCTTGCTCTTACCTTCTCCTGGCATCATCATCTGTTTACTTTTTAATTATGTATGTCTGTGTGTGCATATGCCATGTGAGTGCAGGTGCCCTGGGAGGCCAGAGGTGTTGGATCCTTTCGAGCTGGAGTTGCAGACAGTGTGAGCTGCCTCTTGTGGGCACTGGAAATTGAACTCAGTCCTCTGCAAGAATAGCACGTGCTCTTAACCCCTGAGCCATCTCTCCAGCCTCTGTTTTTTACATATACTTTTTACCTTCATTTTTCTGTCATCTGTTTTTTAGTTTGTTTTGTTGTTTTTGAGACAGGGTCTTGTGTATCCCAGGCTGGCCTCAAACTCACTATATAGCCAAGAATGGCCTTGAACTTCTGATCCTCCCTAACTCCCTATTGCAGAGACCATGAGTATGCCGCCACACTCCATATGCTGCCTGGGGATAGAATTGGGGCAGGCAGTCTCCCAGCTGAGCTATGTGCCCAGCCCTATCATCTGGGTTTAAGCTTCCTTTTCTTTTGGTGCTTAACAGCCTTCCTTCCCCCTGGAAGCCTAGGAGGTGGCTGCTCCTCTTCCTCCTTCAAGTAAAGAAACAAAAGTACACAGAGCTCATGTCAAGACTCAAATCTTGGTAGCTCCAAACTCTGTTCTTAGCACTGTATTCTCTGTCCTCTTGCCTTCTGTTGCTGTGATAAAACACTGACCAAAAGCAGCTTGGGGAGGACAGGGTTTATTGCATCTTACAGGTCCCACTCCACCACTGAGGGGAGCCAGGGCAGGGACTGAAGCAGAGGACAGCAGAAAGCTGCTCACTGACTTGCTTCACTACCATTCTTGCGTACTCATGCCCACATGCTTAGGGATGGCACGTCTCACAGAGGGTCGTGTAAGACGAATTTCTAACCAGTCTTATTAATAAACAAGACGAATTTCTAACCAGTCTTATTAATAAACACACAGAACAAGAAATAAGGGTGAAAATCTGACAGAGATCAGAGGAATTAGGAGCAAGCCACCAGCTAGCCTCACCTCACCAACACTGCCGCTGCTTCCAAAGAGCCAAGCAAAGAGAAGAGAGTGATTTCTGCCTAACCCGGCTTTTTATGCCTGTTCATTCGGCTAACTCATTTCCTATCGCCACCAAGCTACGTCACTTCCTGTTTGTCTGCACAGACCTCCAGAACTCTATGGCTGATGCTGGGATTAAAGGCGTGTGCTACCACCTTCTTCCGCTAGTTCCCTAATGTGACCTTGGACTCACAGAGAACCAAACAGATTAAGGGCGTGTGCTAACTTGCAAGACTTTTGTTTTTTTGTTTTTTTGTTTTTTGTTCTTTCAAGACAGGGTTTCTCTGTGTAGCTTTGGCGCCTTTCCTAGAACTCACTTGGTAGCCCGGGCTGGCCTCGAACTCACAGAGATCCACCTGCCTCTGCCTCCCGAGTGGTGGGATTAAAGGCGTGCGCCACCACCGCCCGGCAAGACTTTTGTTTTTACTACTAGTGGCTGGCTGCCCTGTTTTTCCTCCGATCCTCAGATAAATTTTATTGGGGGACACAGATAAAATATCACCACAGGGTCGGGCCCTCCCACATCAATTGCAATTTTTAACCCGTGTCCCCCAAGCCATTCACTTGTGTTTTGAGATAGGTTCTCACTGTGGTACCCTAGTTTAGAATTTAATATGTGCCCATGCTGGTCTTGAACTTGGCAGCAATCCCCCTTCCTCTGTATCCAGAGTGCTAGTATTTTGACAAGTACTACCACATCCAGAGGTTAACAGCTTTGGGATGTGTGAATTTGATTCAGTGCTTGCTTGTAGTAGGTCCTCTGTTCCCCACACCTGTCAGTAAGGGTCTTACTTAAAGCCTAGGTTGGTCTGAGTAGAACTCAATGTGCATCCCAGGCTGGCTTCAAATTTTCAGCAATCCTGTTTCTACCTGTTTGGTGTNAGGGTTACAAGTGTGTGTCACCATACCTGGGTTGTTTTATTTATTATTGTGTGTGCGCACAGTGTGTGTATGGATGTATGTACATATGTTTGATCTGTGTGTGTGTGTGTGAGTGTAGGTGCACTCATGCCATGGCATACATGTGAAGGTTAGATAACAACTTTCAGGAGTGGGTTCTCAGCTTCCACAATGTAAGTTCTGTGCATCAAGGTTAGATAACAACTTTCAGGAGTGGGTTCTCAGCTTCCACAATGTGAGTTCTGTGCATCAAGCTCAGTTGTCAGACTTGTAAGGCAAGCATTTTCGCACTGAACCTTCTCACAAGCCCATGTTTTTTGTTTCTGAGACATAGATTTTTATGTAGCCTAGACTGGCCTCAAACTCTCCTCCTAAGTGCTGGGATTACAAGTATGNACCAACCGAGCTGGGCCGTGGTGACCCACACCTTTAATCCCAGCACTAGGGAGGCAGAGGCAGGAGAATCTCTGAGTTTGAGGCTAGCCTGGTCTATAGAGTGAGTTCCAGGACAGCTCTGGCTACACAGAGAAACCCTATGTTGGTGTGGGGGGGTGGGGTAGGGGCAGTTACTGCACCAACCTTGCCTGGCTTTTTTCTTTTTGCAGTACTGGGAATCAAACTCAGGACCTAACATATGCAGGGCAAGGCCACTGCCACTGAGCTACACCCTCACCCTGTTTCCTTTTTATTAATATTAACATTATTATCATTTCTGAATGAATTTGAGCTCAAGGAGATCTTTTTTTCCTGTACAGAGCTTATTTCTGCCATTACCAGGTACATTTGTTCTGGTCTAGGCCTGGGGTGCACTCAGTGGTATAGTGGGCAGTTAGCATACACAAGACTCTGAACTTGATCCCCAGAACCAGGGAAGATACACAGAACTGCCAGCATAATTCAGTATTTCCTAGAAGAGCGAGGCAGTGGGGAAGTTGCTGCTACGGAAGGTATACTATATGGGGTGTCCCTGGTAGGTTGCCCTTGCTCCAGTGGGTGGTCCCACACCCAGGTGACAGGCAGCACTCATTGGACTCCGGGATATTTAAAAAAAAAAAGAAAAAGAAAAATAGGAAGTCGAGAGGGGAACATGTTGGAGGATAGTGTTGGGAGGAGCTAGAGGCAGGAAGAAAGATGGTTGTGATTAAATATATTTTATTCTTGCATGAAATTCTCAATAAATAAAAAGTACTGTTTTTTAAAAATTGGTGTTTGAGTCAGGCACAGCACACATGATAATCCCTCCCAGCACCAGAGAGGCTGGGGCAGGAGGATCATGAATTCAAGGTCAATTTAGGCTACCTATGTAAGACCTTATCTCAACACAAAACAGAAATGAAGTTAATTTGTTTTTAACTAGGATCTTTGAATCTGGTCTATCCCTCCATATGCTCTGTGGAGAGACATTCCATAGTCCCAGGGAGAGTGCAACTGGGTTAGCATTTTGTGTTTTGCTACAGAGATACCCCCTAGAGGTACAGCAACCCGATGAAGTGGGCTCTTATTACAGACATGGGAATGTCACCCAGAGGAATTCTCCCCACACACTATTATAGTGTTGGGAAGATAAGCCAAGAGGTTGCCAGTAGATAGATCACTCACACCCTGACTTCTTTTTTTTGGTTGTTGTTACTGTTTTTGAGACAGGGTTTCTTTGTGTAGCCCTAGCTGTCCTGGAACTAGCTTTAAGATTTATTTATTTATTTTATTTTTATTTTTATTTTTTTGGTGTGTGTGTGCGTGCATGTGTGTGTTACTTATGTGCAAATGCCTGTGGAGACTAGAAGGTATTGGATCCCTTGAAACTAGAGTTACATGTGGTTGTGAGTTACCTGGTGTAGGTACTGGGTACTGAACTCCCATTCCCTGCAAGAGCAGCAAGTACTCCTAACCACTGAACTATCTTGCCAGTCCCATGTTACATTTAAACAAGAGAGAGATGAAATGACCTTTCTACTTCAATTTTAGAGTTGAAACTGTGGGACAGCCCGACAGAAGAGACAGTATAGGAGTGTGTGCCGAAAAGCAGAATGGCTATGACTCTCTGCAGCGGGATCAAGCTGTGTGCATCAGCACAAATGGTAAGACACTATGACTGTGCCCTTAAAACAGACCGAAGCCGGAGCTGACCTAAATGAACGTCACTTCCGCAAGGACTAACTTACTGGTAGGAAAAGGTACCATGCAAGCCCACAAAGGAGGGAAACAACCAACAGTCCTGCCCAGCTATGAAAACACACACACACACACACACACACACACACACACACGTACACTCACTCACTCATTCTAGTTAGGGCTGGTGAGTTGGCTCAGCAGATAAAGCACTTGCCATGCAAATCCAAAACCCTGAATTTGATCCTGGAACCCACATAAAGGTGTGAAGAGAAAACCAGCTCCATAGTTGTCCTCTGGCTGTGGGAATGGGGGTTAGTTTCTATTTAAATTCATGATTAATACCCGATTTTCTGGAGTGTTTCCTTTTCTGAAGTAGGAATCAGTTTTGATTCTCTCAGTCATTGCTCACAGGTGAATGTCTCTTAATGTTTTAGGTGCAGTTTTTGTCAATGGAAAAGAAATGACTAATCAGTTGCCTGCAGTTACCTCTGGATCCACTGTCACATTTGACATTGAAGCTGTGACTCTGGGAACTGCTAACAGTGAGGGCGGAAACGTCAAGCTCCGAGTGACCATCGGCTCCAGTAACAGGGAGGTGGTGTTTGACTGGGCGCTGGAGCAGTCCTGCGGCTCCCTGTACTTCGGGTGCTCCTTTTCCTACCCTGGGTGGAAAGTGCTGGTGTTTTAGCCTTGAGAGGGCTTGGCTTTGGTGTGAGGGTTTGCCACTTCTGTCCTCAGCCCAGTTTAATTGTATCTGACTTTCAAAAGGTGAGCTTACCTCTTGGACCACCAGAAATGGAGAGTGTTGCTGGGTTTGCATTCTAATATTTCAGTAAGAGGCCTGTGGTGGTGGTGCACTCCGTTAATCCCAGCACTCAGGAGGCAGAGGCAGGTTGATCTCTGTGAGTTCCAGGCCAGCCAGGACTGTAACACAGAGAAACCCTGCTTTGAAATCCCCCCACCCCCAAAAAAGTAATATTTCAGTAAGAAGTGAGTTGAATGGGGTGGACAAAACCGTAGTTCAGTTTTATTTTTAGCATAAATATCAAACTAGCTTTAAAAGTCTGCGTACTTTTCCTCTGTTCTTCTTCCTAAAGTTGATCGTTAAAACAGAAAAATGTCACATGATTAAATCTTCATCAAGATCGAAGGCCATAAGAGAACAACAGAGTACGACAGCTAGAGAGCAGGGCTCTGTAATGCTGTCCGGTCTGGTTGCTCCTCCCACCCCCACCCCTGAGTGCGCTGACTCTGTTCCTGTGTTCAGTAGTCTCTGGGTCTGAAAAGCTTAGTGGATTCTGCATTTTCACAGTGCCTAAGCAAACGTCCGTGATAGCCAGTGTTCGCATCCTCCCTCTTTCCTGGCAGCGTGAGATAAGATAGGACGGAGGGTCTGTATTCCTCAAGGTGAAGCCACTTAGGGAAGTATACAGCAGTGTTAGCCAGTCCATACGTGCACAGCATGTACCCAGTGCACCCCGCCTCAGCCGTGCACATGGGACCATGCAGAGCATTATAGTCCAGTGTGATATCAGGTTGAGAAATGGTCTTTTAATGGACCAAAGAAATATAGGGTAAATACTTGACCTATTTTTTTAAAACTTAAATTTGTGTAAAATATTTATTTGACTTACTTAATATGTAAAAAATTGTGGTCTAGTTATACCAGCGTACAGATAAGTTTTAATGTGAATTTTTTCTTTCTTTTTTTTTTTTACCAGTAGTAAAAAAGTGGAAAAGCAAGTGTGATATTTTTGTAAGATAATTTATTTGGGGATTTATGTTCCCTTTTTGACAATCATGACCTTTCCTCCTTCCCTTGTTTTATATAAGTGCCTTTTCTCGTGTTAATAAGTTCTAGAGTGTAGGTGCCTTTATCCAGCCTTCTGAAACAAAATAAAAAATCAAAAGTTAACAGTGTGTATTTTGTGGGTTTTTTTGTGTGTGTGTGAGTATAATGAATCTAATTTTACTGTGCTTTTTATTAGAAAATTTTAAAAGGTTTGTTGTGGCTCCAGGCATTTTCTTCTGTAAATGGCTGCTTATACATGCTTGTGTTCTGTCCCTCGTCTCACACCTCCATGGTCCTCTCATGGACCACATGCACCGTACATGTGGATTGACTGAATGGAGGGGACTCTTTTTCACCAGAAATCTTCATCTCCAGAATTCTTAAGTGTATGTTAATGTGTATGGGTTTGGGTTTTGTTGTTTTTAAGACACGTGGTCTCTGTGTAGCCCTTACTGGCCTGGAACTTGATATGTAGACTAGGCTGGCCTTGAATTTAAGAGATCCTTTTGGCTTCTTACTTTCTTTTTGTTTTTGGCAAGACAGGGTTTCTTTGTGTAGTCTTGTGTGGGGGCCTGCAGAGCCAAGTTGTTTACAAGTAAAGATGGTCCTGGGAGGAGGGATGGAGGAAGGAACCCAAGTTGTTGACAGAGGTCTGTGTGGGTTTGTGAAGGAAGCAAGGAGGGAGAAACCTAAGCTGTTTATGTCTGGGTGACCTTGAAACTGATTGGCCCGACGGGGCATCTACCCCGCCCCTTTCTCTAGCCTTGTGGTTTTAGCTTTAAAAGGGGCTCACTGTTTTTCAATAAAGGAGTTCTTGCTTGACTTGACTCCCTGTCATGTCTGATTGTCTCCCGGGAAAAGGAGGCTGGAAACGGGCGGACAGTCGCACTTACCTTTCCTTGGTTCCAGGTCGTCCCTTCTTGGGAGACCTAAGTTCTCAGTGGGGCAGACATCACAACGTTTTGGCGTCCCAACATGGCGTGAACTCATTAAACAGCCATTGGTGGCCTTAGAGGCCGAGGGTTACAGGCCCTGCGGCTCGTCCTGAGCTACAAGCCTTTGGGTCTAATCTTTTTGGCTTTTTTAGCTACTGGTGGGTGGTGGGCTCTTGCTCTCTCTGGATTTCCATCTTGGACTANCACCATGCTAGGTAGCTGCTTTGAAACTCCCTCGGACTTCTACTGTTCTATGCAGACTTGGTAAGTCAATTAAAATATTTTAAAGGGAGAAATTAGTTTAAAAGAAAAATTTTCCCACATTAAAAATTGGGAAATATTTCTACAATGGAAAGAATTTGGTTTTTGTTTGATAACAAATTAGGCAGTTTAAAAATGGAACAAATAAATGAAAAGATAACTAATGTTGATGGGATGTAGGTAACTTCAATTATGAACATTATTTGTTTAATCATTTTTATTTTAGCATTAAGAAGATTGGTCAATTTGAGTGCTAAGATAAAAGCTTTAGAAAAACCAGTTAGAAGGAATTATAGAGAAGTTCAGAGTCAGACAGAAGAATTTAAAGGTGAACTTAGCTCAGGATTGAATTATACAGTTACAGACAAACAGCCTCAGACTATGAGACAGCAGACATTAATTTACCCTNTAACCTTACAAGAACTGCCAGATGCTCGTGTTCAAGCTAATTGGGCTCCAGTGCAAATGCTAGATTTAAGGAGATTTAACGAAGCTATAGCATCACACGGCATGCATTCTCCATTTGTAAAGCAGATGATAAACTCGTGGTCAACTTGTAATAGAATTATCCCTCAAGGTTGGAAAGAATTGGCCGCAGCTGTCCTAGAACCCAGTCAAAACTTATAATTTCAAATGTGGCTTAAGGAGGAAGCTAAAACTATAGAACAGCAAAATAGGACTAGAGGTATAGAAATTACCAAGGATCAGCTTCTTGGAGAAGGCAAATACGCGGATATAAACAGACAATGTTTATATGATAACCAAACCCTAATTCTATGCCACATGGTAGCCATGAATGCATGGGACAGAATTGAGGAAGCAGGAAAGAAAATTGAATCATTTACAAAAGTTATACAGGGCCCCAGAGAATCCTTCATGGATTTCTTACAAAAGCTGTCTTCAGCAGTAAATAGAATGATACCAAATTCAGAAGCTAGACAGATAATAATTGAATCTTTGGCCTTTGAGAAAGCAAATGCAGCATGCCATTAAAGGCATGATCTGCACTCTTGGAGGACTGGATAAAGGACACAATATTGAGTCTCATGATCAGGACGATATGTGGATAGGAGAGGTTATATCAAGAGGTTTGAGGAAAAATAATGTCAGATGTTTTAATTGTGGAAAANTAGGACATCCGAAAAGGGAGTGTAAACAGGGCGTTTCTAGAAACAATTACTTCAAGAAACACAGGCAACAGAATGCCCCTGCCTTCTGGATTACGTAGAAGGTGTGGCAAAGGTAAACACTGGACCAATGAATGTAGAATCAACAAGGGACAGACAGGGTAATCCTCTGCCGTTGGGAAACTCCCTGAGGGTCCTCATGCAGGCCCCCATGGAAAATTCAGTTCAGACTTTTCCTGCCATCGTAGAAGAAACCCCTTCTCAGAGCAGTTAAATAACCGAATGCCTATTGTAAAAAACCATACTGCTCAAGGTGATAGAACAGCTATAGCAGAGAGAACAGGATATATAACTCACATCCGATCCCATACAGATCTGCCAGGCCCTCTAGCACAAGGTAATGATGAGATTGATAAACTATTGATAGGAAATGTGCTGGAAGCCACAGAATATCATAAAAAACATGTCAATATTAAAGGTTTGAAAAAGGATTTTTCCGTAACCTGGCAACAAGCCAAGGAAATCGTAAGGAAATGTCCTACTTGTTCTTTTTACAATCATACTCCATTACCAGCAGGATGTAACCCAAAGGGTACTCAGAGGAATGAAATCTGGCANATGGATGTGTTTCACTTTGCAGAATTTGGAAAATTGAAACTTATTCAGGATTTCAATGGGCAACTGCTTTGAGTTCTGAAAAAGCTGATTCAGTAATCACACATTTGCTAGAAATTATGGCCGTCATGGGTATACCTGCACAAATTAAAACTGACAATGCTCCAGCATATGTCTCTGCTAAAATGAAGCAGTTTTTTGCTTATTGCAACATAAAGCATATTACAGGTATACCACATAATCCAACAGGCCAAGCAGTCATAGAAAGATCAAATCGAACTCTAAAGGATATGCTAAATAAACAGAAGAGGTAACAAAAACCCCCAGAAATAGATTACATAATGCTNTATTAACTTTGAATTTTCTCAACACTACTGAGAAAGGAACAACAACAGCTGCAGAGAGCCATTGGATAAAGAAAAAACTTCGGAATTAAACCAGCCTATATACTTGAAGGATGTGCTGACCTCAGAATGGAAACCAGGATATGTGTTACGCTGGGGACGAGGTTTTGCTTTTGTTTCTACAGGAGAAGAAAAGCTATGGATACCATCAAAATTGATAAAGGTTCGATTTGAACAAGAGAGACCTCTTAATTAAAAGAGGTGATAGTTCATCATCCAGCATGACCATCCAATTTGAAATTAACTAATGCTTTTTATTTAATCAGATATAACTTGCCAAAAGAGAACCTCCACCAAAGTTAGACTTGGAGAAAGTGTTTTTGTTTTTGTCTTTCAGGAGAATGAAGACTAAAGAATCTGAAGAACACTGGATAAATGAAACATTTGAAGAAAAAAGGCAAATCATCCAGCATAAATGCCCCAAGAGAAGGAGTAAAACGGCCTATTGGTATATCACATGTAAAATGTCTGGTATATCACATGTAAGATTTCATAAGCCTTCCTAAATGTTTGTTCTGCTCTTCTCTATAGACACTTAACATAAATGGTTCATGTAGTCCCAGTTCAGTTAAAATTTAAAGCTGGCTTTGGAGTTGGAGAACAGCTCTCTCCTTCTCTAAACCCAAGCATGTTTGTTAAAAGGAAAATACAAAATCTCTGTATCATGTCAGAAGAGCNGTCTGATATGGGACTTGAAGGAAAAAAGAAAGAAAAGAGAGCTCCATTTAGCTGCCTATGCATGTTTTTTTGTTCGAGTCTATCAGTTTTTTCAGGGAATCATGACCAGTTCTGACAGCAAAGATGGCTAGCTGACACGATCCAGCCTCACAGACTGTTCGAGCGAAGGCTTGAGATAAGCCCTGCACCTTTGTATTATGCAGAGACTGGATAACAAATGATACAGCTACCACTGCAGACTTGACAATTAACCAAAAATTTTGCTTTTCAACATCCCCTAAAGATGTCTTCACCCACAAACAACAGGAAGCAATTTTAAGACAATGACGCCCACATTCCCAAGAGGTGGGGTGGGTGGTTTTTGGTTTTTCAATGGGTTTTGGGTTTGAGATAATTTTTATTGTTTAGGATGGTTGGTTACAAGTTGTTATTGTTAATGGTCAGGAAAAAGGTTAAACAAAGGAAATTAGATTTAGGGTTCTTGTTTGAAGAAAAGAGGATATAGATATGATATAGATAAAAAGGTAGATTATTGAATTTATTCTTAAAAGGCAATTACTAGTTTTAAATATTTTACATTGCATTGGATTTTTGTATAGATTGATTTTGTTAGAAAATATTGTATGTATATTTCTAATCTTGTTCAAGGTATTGTACCTATACAGTTCATTTAACAATGTTATGCAATTTGCTAATTCCTGAAAGTTATTATTATCAACTATTAGGATATAGAGAAATGAGAGTTACTGGTTAGTCATTACAATCGAACTTGTAGTCATATTAGGTGTTTTCAAGGTTAAGCAGAGATGTATTTTAGATAGACAGGTCATCTTCAAACCCTTCAGAGATCTGCAGAATATGGCATTTAAAATGTTTTAATAACTTAGATTTTTTTCTTTTTTATGACTATGAGACATGTTGGCTCCTGGTAGCACCAATCTGTTTCAGAGAAGATAGGGGCATTGAAGAGACTGCATGTGGAGTTAACTTCCATGTGGCAAAAGTTAGCCACTGGGCAAGAAAGTGCCCTCGCATTGACTGCTGACAGTATGCTGTTCAAAAAAAAA
>LZPO01074928.1:665855-681050 GCA_001675575.1 Neotoma lepida
TTTTTCTGTGTAGCTTTGGAGCCTTTCCTGGAACTCACTTGGTAGCGCAGGCTGGCCTCAAACTCAGAGATCCCGCCTGCCTCTGCTGGGATTAAAGGTGTGGGCCACCACCACCCAGGNAGAATTCTTTAAGTCCATAAATCAATGAAAGAGTAGCAACATTTGTAAATAAATGCCAGCTGGCCATGGTGGCACACATCTTTAATCCCAGCACTTGGGAGGCAGAGGCAGGCAGATCTCTGTGAGTTCAGTGCCAGCTTGATCTACAGAGTGAGTTCCAGAACAGCTAGGGATACAGAGAGAAACCCTGTCTTGGAGGGAAAAAAAAGGAAAAAAAGAAAATCTATCTATCTAGATAGATTGATTAAATGTTAAAAACTTGAAAAAAGGGCTACATCNATAGTGTTGTCTAGTATGCATACAGCCCCNAGCTTAATCCTCAGCAGTATACAAACAATAGAACTTGAGAAAGTTCAAAGTAAAAGAGGAAAAACCATGTAGAAACAGGGTCTAGGAAGGGTTATAAAATAGTGTACTACTTCAGAGACTTAATTAATGAAACAAAGATTTCTACCAAACACTAGCTTTTTCTGGATCCCTTCTGCTACTCTACCATCATATGCTGCCAATCCTGACTGTCTCAATTTAATCTCTGGGACCCACACGGTNGGAGGAGATCCCCCAACCTCCAAGAATCAATAAAAAAAAATGAAAGTCTAAGTATAAGCTTTCTGCCTACCTGCACACAAGAATGTGTGTGATAGGTGTTCTCTTTACTGGTCCATTTCGACTAAAAGCAAATCCAGGTTGGCGATGAATATCCTGAGGATTCCCTGCATAGGAGCCATCATAACACTCATTGATAGAGACATCTATCCTAGCACCTTTTGGATGATACTATAAAAAAACAAAAACAGGGTGTTTAGGAAAGATAATAATCCTATTCTAAACATATATTCTTCCTATTTAATTAAAATACAGCTATGGGTTCTTANTGTTTTGAAAACTGAAGACGGGGCAGTCTAGCTACAGATAAGGCCTGGTTTCAAAAAACAAAAACAAAACCCTACAAAAAGTAATGAAAATCTTATAGAACTCATTTATTGGNTTGGTGACTTTGCACAAACTATTTCTTTCTCAATCAAGGAGGAAACTCTCCTTAATTATATTCAATGAATGTATGGTATATACAAATATTTATTATTATTCAATATAAATACAATAAATCAATCACCCACTGTAACCTGGGCAGGCCCTCTACTATTTACATGCAAAGTGCACTTTCTCTAAGGTTGTTCTATGTGTGAAGTGGACTACTGGTAAGCAAGCAAAAAAACTACTTACTACATAATTGAAGATAAACCTGCTATGGCAGAGTTTTAGATGCTTGAGTAAACTATACAGCTTACGGCAGTTGAGAGTGCACCAAGGGCAGTGCAGGTCATCTCTGGCTTCTGTCTGTTGTCTTGTATTATTGTTATAAAGGAACTAAAAACAAAAAGCATCAAGCTCACAACTTGCACATTTCTAAGCACTATTTCATTATTGCCTCTAAATATACTGAGATATAGCATACAAAATTGTATTTCACAATCACTTCAAATGAACCAGTCAGTTGTATTTACCTGATAAAATATTCTTAATTTCTGGCGATTTTCATTTGAAGTATCCTTTTCTTTCCTTGTTTGCAGCTCTGTAGTCAGTGTCTCCTTAACAGCTGAAAATATAAANCTGCTTATTTGATGAAAAAACTCTTCTATAAAGCATCTTGCCAAAATTATTAAACAGAAATTTATAACTGTGGTGTTTAGTATTTCTGTTCTTAACTCCAACTGATAATAAAAACATTATTTAATATTTGATCAATAATCAGGTATCAGTTTATTTGAGGACTTTTTTTTTTTTTTTTGAGACAGGTTTTGTGTGTCTAATATCCCTGGTTGTTCTGGAATTCACTCTGGTTGACTAGGCTGGGCTCAACCTCAGAGAGCTGCCACCACCCATCGAGGAACCCACTTTGTAGACCAGGCTGGCCTTTTAACTCACAAAGATCCGCCTGGGGCGGTGGTGGCACATGCCTTTAATCCTAGCACTTGGAAGGCAGAGGCAGGTGGATCTCTGTGAGTTCAAGGCCAGCCTGGTCTACAGAGCGAGTTCCAGGAAAGGCACCAAAGCTACACAGAGAAACCCTGTCTTGAAAAAAACAAACAACAACAACAACAACAAAACAAAAACCAAACAAAGATCTGCCTGTATCTGCCTCCAAAGTGCTGGGACTAAAGGTGTGTGCCACCACACCTGGCCTATCTTCTGATATCTTAAAACCATAATAAAAATAACCCCAAATANCTCTGCAGTCACCACAAAGTTTTTAAATACTTCAAAGTCATGGGTGTCTTTTTTTTTTTGGGGTGGTGCTGTTGTTGAATTCAGGCCCTCCCTCACACATGCCNTTCACCTGATGCACTGAGCTACAAACCTAGCCCTGACTGTGGTTCTGACTAGTTGTTAATGCACAATAGCAAGAAGTTATCGTCTAAGAGCTCACTTATTAGAAAGTGAAAACTGATTGTTTTATATTCAGTCCAAACACCAAAAATAATCATCCTTAAAGATTTTAGTATATTTCTTCAGACTNAATGGAAAATTAATTTAGTGTTTGTGTGACAAAACTAATACACATAGAATTCTGTCATAAAGTTTTGTTTTAGTTTTCCTGTGACTCTTTTACCCATTTCACTAGCTTAAGAATATTTTGAGAAGTGTTCAAACCACAAATTATTCAGGAAATGTTTNNCATAGCACAGGCCATTTCTTTTATTATCTTTGTGTACAGTGAATTTAACAGCCAGGTACCAGGGCACATATGTGGAGGCCAGAGGACAACTTTCAGGAGTCATTTTTTTCTTCTCCCCACATGGGATTTGAGAATCAATCTAGGAAGTCAGGCTTGCATAGCAAGCAGATGGGCTCACTAGGAATCCCTGGGAGGGCCTCCCCAGCGCTGGGGTTAAAGGTATTACAACAAGTCCCTTCTATCTCTCATCTTTTACAGTCACCTGCACATAACAGATGCACATGATTGTGCAATGTCAAAGAGAAATCTTCCCTCTCCAGATAAAAATAACTAGATGCTCTAATATCAAGGGCAGTGTTCTTACTAGACAGATCTAAAATACCTTAAGTCAGGACTGAATACAGCAGAACTCTGGTTCTATCTGTATCTGTTCTTTAATTGCAGTACCAGGGATTGAACCCAGGGCCTTGTGTATGCTAGGCAAATACTCTATGCAGCCCAACTCTTTTACATTTTAATAGTGCATTGAAAACTAATGATTTTCTTATCTGCGGCAAATTAGTGGAAAAATTTGTTCTAATTTGACACAAGGATCTTTACAGACCCACCTGAAGGTGTTATGTAAACATACTACATATCATACTTCTGAAATGTTAAAGAAAAAGTGGAATCCCCAAAACATCTGCCACAATGATTCTAGAAAAGGGATTATTAATCAGTACTTGAACATAGAACTTTACATTTAATATAGGCAAATTCTAACTTATCAAAGCTAATAACTACTTAATAAGCCAAATATAGTATTTCCTGAATAACTACATGCAACAAAAATACAACTGAGTTACTCTAAAGCCTAAAACAGTGAAACCACTATTTTGAGAGCAATGGTGCTTTTACCAATAGTTTGTGCAGGTTTAACAGAACCAGGCTTATTTTCCTGATTGAGGCTCTCTGAATTTCTAGTGGCAAGAGGCTTGGCAACAGGAGCTGTAGACTTATCGTTGGTTTCTCCTGTCCAGCGAAGAGTGAATTGCAATGTAGGTCCCTGAGAAAATGTTTCAAATGGAGGCAGCCTCTAAACAAAGAAACAAAGAATATGGAAAGAGTTATGATGACTTCAAAAATATTGCAGGAATGAATGAGAAATATTCATTGTAATATGTCAATGTGAATTTATTTAAAACCAATACAACTTTTTAAATTATGTATATNCATATGTGCACACCTGTGCAAACAGGATTCAGTGCAGTGCAAAGAAAGCCAGAGGAGGGTATGAGACACCCTGGAGTTGTGAGCCCAACATTGGTGCTGAGAATTGAAACCAGATCCTCTGGAACAGTACACCATCTTAACCTCTGGACCATCTCTCCAGCCAAATACATTTACTTTTAAAGTCCAAAAGCCACCAAGCATAGCCAAATAATGTATGGAGTAGGTAGGTCATCACTGGAGAAATGGAAAGCTCAGGCAGCATGAAGTGGCAGCTACTTACAACAAATGCTGAATTATTAATGTATGGAAACAATCACACATTAAAAGTCAGAATTTCAGATTTTTCAGCTGGGCGGTGGTGGTGCACACCTGTAATCCCAGTACTTGGGAGGCAGAGGCAGGCGGATCTCTGTGAGTTCAAGGCCAGCCTGATCTACAGAGTGGGTCTCCAAAGCTACACTGAGAAACCCTGTCTAGAAAAAACAACAACAACAGAAAGGCACCTAACACCAAACCTAGTGGACGTTTAGATAAGTAAGTGTTGAATGTGGTGTTGCAAGGTCTTTAATCCATAATTTGGGGGAGGCAGAGGAATCTTTGTGCCTTTGAGACCAGCATGGTCTATAGAGAGTTCTAGGAAAGTCAGAGCTATATTATAACATCCTGTCTCACAAAAAAGTAAAATAATTGCTTAATGTAAAAAAACAAAAAGAAAGACTCCTTATTTCCAATACCATTTGCATTTGGGGAAGAAAACATCAANCAAAATAAGAGTTGACAACTAAAGCATGCTCA
Organism: Neotoma lepida; assembly: GCA_001675575.1. Taxonomy (NCBI): domain Eukaryota; kingdom Metazoa; phylum Chordata; class Mammalia; order Rodentia; family Cricetidae; genus Neotoma; species Neotoma lepida. The sequence goes on from LZPO01074928.1 coordinate 670,660, forward strand.
ACCTTAGTCATTCATACCTTCCCATCAAGAATAGTCTCCCATGTTGCTCTTTTCTTGCTTANTGGACATTCTTCCATTTCCTGCATGGCTACTTCATATTCCCCATCTAAAAGCTGTAAACGCCTGTAAGATTAACACATACATTTTATAAAGGAACCTGTGTNTTACTGTAAGGACACGAAGTCTACACTCCAGATCTATACTAAAAAGCATTAAATTTGTATACTACCTTACACACAGAGCAAGCTTTCAAATTTCTACATTCCAGCTCTGATAAAAGGAATATTAACAAAAAAAACTATATAAATAGAGAATTGTATTACTGTAGCTACAGACATAACTTTTAAACATTTGAAATATAATATTCCTAAAGTCTCAAAACCTAGTTAATTTTATACGTTAAGTATAAACTGGCTCTGTAGGTTTTATACTTTTGAAATCAAGACAACAGCAGTGCTAAAATTCATTCCTTGGNGAATCATTACAAAGTAATGCGTGTCAGTCAGCGCCAGAACTGGAATTTTTACATGTNCATTTGCTCAGGAAACAAACGATTCAAGTGACAAACCTATGAACTACAGGTTTCCATGGAACCTGGCACATACAGGTGGCTCAGTAAATATTTCATGGGTGAAGGAATGAATTAAACCATCAAGAAAGTTATACACCATAGTTTTAATATGTGTGGACATAACCATCAAGAAAGTTATATACCATAGTTTTAATATATATGGACACATGCACGTGTCGTATCATTTCTATATAATTTCCATACTTAAATACTGGCATTCACTAATATTCTAAAAACCTTTCCTTTATTATGCTAACAATGGATTTCGCATAGGAAGACTATGGCTTCTCCTCACTCTTCACAGTCCCATTAGATGATGATAGATAGCTAAGATGTACTGAGAACAACTGTGTGCAAGGCACTGGGACTATACACTGCTATTTTAACCTCCCACAACCTTTTTGTAGAAAAGGACAGCAAGACCCAGCAACAGCAAGTACCACCAATAACCAGGCCTAGCAAGTAAATCCAACCACTGAAGTGTGACTCCTAGCATACATTTAAGAGAGATTTTTGGTGTGTGTTGGCTCCATGATCTATTATTTGAATTTAGCCATTCATGGTATAAAAACAGTTCAGTTTTCTTTTAAAAATTAACTTTGGCTGTTGCAAAATTTTTAGTTTAGCGGGAAATACAATCCTCTACTATTAAATTTAAAAGGTGTCTCCCTCATGCTTTTACATGGCTACATGATATTCCACATTATGGCTATGCATTTGACAGCTCTAATCCAATGCACTCACCTCCCTGTAATGTGCTTGGAGGCCCTTCCCCCTACAGCCTTATGAAGTGCTTTATGAACTTTTTTGATTGTCAATCTGATAAGTGAAAAAATGACATCTTAATGTACTTTTAATTCAGATGTCTTATCTTTTTAATTAACCACATATATTCTCTTTAAAATTTATTNTATTCTTTGTTGTTTAACTGGAGTATGGATTTTCTTTTTGTTACTATTACTGTTTTGAGATGGGGTCTTTTATGAAGCACAGGCTAGTGTCTAACTTGAGNTCTACTTCCCTCTCCTGAGGCTGCAGTCAGTCCTTCAGAGCTGCACAATAGTTTTATATCAGAGAAATAAGAACTGTGAACATATGATTTCAAAGTAACTTCCCCATTTGTCACATTTTTGAAGCCCGCTGTTTTCGCCTCTGCAGTAGTTGGGATTATAGGCACTTGACAACACGCCTATTATAGTTTCATTTTGGTTGTGGTGGCCTTTGTTCCCTGAAAGCCTTAGGTTTCTCTTTTTTGTTCGGTATTTCAAACTTCCTCTTTATGTTTTTTACATTTGGGTTATTCTTGCAGAAAACTTTAATGTAAGATTACAAAAAAAAAATTTGATACATCTAACTTCTAGATTGTGGTTCATAAATATAATTCTTTACTAAAAGCAATACCAGGACTTCTGAAAGAAAAGACAATCTCCAAAGTATTAGGAAAAGGAGATTTTCAGTACTGAATAAGGAAAACCTAAAAAANATACTGGTAATCCCAGCACTTGGGAGGCAGAGGCAGGCGGATCTCTGTGAGTTGGAGGCTAGCCTGGGCTACCGAGTGAGTTCCAGGAAAGGCATCAAAGCTACACAGAGAAACCCTGTCTCGAAAAACCAAAAAAAAGAAAAAAAGAAAAAAAAAATTCAGTATTTGCAAATTTGTTTTTCCGTTTATTAGGAGAAAACAAACACAAGCAATATCACCGTTACTCTGCTTCAGAATGAAAACATTTGCAGAACACTATGGAAGCCTCAATATTACCTGTTTTTGTCAAACACTGTCATTTGTGCAACAAATGTCTTTTCCCCATCTTCACGATTTTGTTTTCTTCTGGCTGGAACTTCTTCACTGACATCTGAATTAAATAAAATTTTTTGTAAAACAATTTCTTGAAAAAAGCCAGTGTGTCACCTGCAATATATGGTCCCTTTTAATGCTGCAGAGTAAAATGTGCTACATTTATCCAAATGAGCTACAAATTACAATGTTTCAATATTCCGACTCATTTGTTTCAACTTTGGATTTTTAACATGGTATTATGTCCATCTTTATATTTCTATAACATGGTCTCATAATATAGCCCAGTCTGGTCTGGAAATGGCTATGCATTGGCTGGCTTTCAACTCCAATTGGTCTACTGGGTGCTGGGCCTATAGGTCTGTACAACTCAGCTGGGTCTGACCTTACTTCCTGACATCATTGACCATCGAACTCATATTTGCAAATGCTAACTTGTTTAGAATGACTCATGCTAGGCAGACTCCTCATTACTACTCAGAGTTCCATTATAAGAATTTAAAGANATTTGTTTGTATTTTATGAGTGGTTTGGGCTGCATTTATGTTTGTGTACCATGTGCATACAGTGACTACGGAGGCCAGAACAGGGTGTCAGATCCTTTAGAATTGGAGTTACAGACAGCAGTTAACTGCCACATGGGTGATGGGAACCAAACCTGGATCCTTTGGAAGAGCAACAAGTCTCTTCTGAGAGTGTTTACACTGANCTATCACTCCAGCTCCTTATAATAACCTTTAAACAGTACTTCACATATACCTTTGTTATATCACTGTTCATCTCAATGTAATTATTTATTCCACATCTCTCTCCCTAAATTAGGTTGTAAGCNTTCTGAGAACAGTACTGCTAATTATCTTTGTATTGTTAAGTATCTATACGTCAATTGAATGATTACCTCAAAGATGAATTCAGATCTGCTAGAAGAATAAATGGGTAGAGGGATCAATGTGATATGTATCATAGTGCTCATGTTCAAGATAGTACAATGGCATGCACCTATAGTCCCAGCACTTTGAAAGCTGAGCTACAAGGATCACATGAGTCCAGTTTGAAGACCAGCCTAGACAATGGTGAGACCATCTATCAGGAAAGGAAAAAAGCAAGAACATAAGAAGAGAGAGAAAGAGAAGGAGAGGGAAAGAGAGACAGGGAGAGTGGAAAGGAGGGGAAGGAGAAAAAGCAGGTAGGCAGACAGACAGGAAGACAAAAAGGGAAAGCTCACATTTAACCTAAGCAGCGAGCAGACACCCAACATGTGGAAGGCCCTAGGTTAACCTCCATCATAGCAAAATAATAACAGAATAACAGTCTTTTAACTTTGGAAAGAAACAANGTTTTATAGGTTGTTTTTCTTTATTTTACTATTATTTTTAGGTTTGTTTTTGAGATAGGGTCTTGCTACATCGCAGCCCAGGCTAGCCTCAAACTCATGTTCTACTGACTCAGCCTTCTGAATACTAGATTACAGGAACAAACTATCACAACCAGCAGAAACTCAAGGTTAANAAAAAAGAAATACTTTATATACAATTCTAAATATTATGAAGAAATATTAATTTAACTATTTTCACTGACTACTTTAACATTCAATAATAAAATCTAGTGAAATTATAGAAATAAAATTACCAATATTTTCATTGGTTTCTCCATTAATCATTCCATTAAATTCTCTTCTTCCTGGACGAGTTACTCTAAACAGTAATGAGTAAGACTTCACCATATGGCTGTTACTAGGTTCAAATTCATTACTGGAAACTGCCAGGGATGNGAAATTTCCTGGTTTTGTTTGATTGAGGTCAGGATTCAAAGGCACCTGCTTTTTACCAGTAGGAACTTGCCTTATTGGACAACTTACATCCTGCAAAGTAAAGATTCATAAGTTACAATGATACATAAGCAATGATAAATTACACTAAAACTTCTAATCACAGTTATAGGAAACATAGTATAAGTCATGATTACCAAATGGCATGTTAAAATAATCATACTGCTGAAAACTGTGAAGCAAAAATAAAAATGGAACAAGTAGATTCCCAATATTAAAGCAATTGAAGATTACTACAACATAATGAGGAGAGAGGAAAGTATATCCAGTATCTAGCTGATAGTTATTGGCAAGATTTATATAACAAATGTGGAATATATGGGCTAGAATGGAGATATGGGGCCTGGAAGTACAGAAGAGTGGTTAAAGCACTTGTCTACCATGTGCAAGGCTTTGGTTCAACTACAAGCAATAGGGAAAACAACATAAAGAAAACAAGACTGGGGATGTAGTGCATTGGTGGAGAATTTCCCCTGTATGCACAAAGGTGTGAGTACTGTGTTCAATCCCAAGCACTGTATCAACAGGCATGGTGGTACAGGTGGAGGATCACAAGTTCAAGCTCATATTGGACTATACANCGAGTTGGAGCAGCACACCACTTTAAGACTCCTCCTCAAAATAAGTAAAAAAGTAAATAAAATAAAAACCTAAAATATAAACAAAATAACTGGAAATACAAGAAAAAAGAAACAGAATTAAAAGGATGGTGATAAAGTTGGTAGTAGAGCACGCATGAGTCCCTTGGTTCCCAGCACTCAGTAGACAGAGACAGGCTGATCTCTGAGTTCAAGGCCAGCCTGGTCTTGTATTTTAAAATTTCACTTTACTACTTATCATAAATTTTTATGGGGGTTGAGTAACTTTACATATACTTTTTAATATGTTCCATAAGTGCCTCCTATCATCTAGTATGCTTCCTGTTATGACTCTGGCAGCTTGTAAGTCCCTCATCACTTTAAACCATATNGAAGAGCATCGCCAGCAGGAGTTCTAGATAGTTCAACTCCTGTTTAAGGTGTAATGATACATAGGTGCACTCTAAAAATAGTAACAAAAAAATCCTCTATCACCCTTTCTTGTGCTTACTGGACATACCCACATTCTCTTTGGAAAGAAATAACTATTCCTATCCTGTAGCCATTATTAATTTTGCTGCCTTTAATAAAAGAGAGACTAAAAGGACTTAAACCCACTACAAGTGTATACTGTTGGTTTTGGTGGGTTGCACAGGAAATGTATGTTGTCATTACGACAGCTGTTTCTGTGACGAAATGATTTAATCTTCTAAATACAATCTGATGGAATGTATTAATAAGTCAATGGCTGACAATGCTGACAGTAAATTTTTTTCCATCATTGTGCTATGAAAGAAATAATCTTGCTGGGTGGTGGTGGNGCACGCCTTTAATCTCAGCGCTTGTGAGGCAGAGGCAGGCGGATCTGAGTGAGTTCGAGGCCAGCCTGGACTGTTACACAGAGAAATCCTGTCTCTAAAAAACAAAACAAAACAAANAAATAAATAAATAATCTTTTAGGGCTGAAGAGATTGCTTANCTATTCAAGGATAGGCTTACAATCAAAAATATAAGAAATAATCTTTTGGGGAAAAACTCTTAGCTCTTATTTAAAACTGTAAAGACTACATCCATATCAATGNAGTAGTAGCTAAGGAACAACCTATGAGACTACATAGTTGAAGCAACTGAATTTGTCCTAAAGCTNCACCTTCTTCCTGTGATTCCTACTGGATAATGTTTTGTACAGATGCTCAGGGGAAAATTTAGGAAGGATGGCAACGGGTTAATAAGAGTAAGTCAGCCACCAATGTAGTTGTCTCCCTGTCCCTCTCTGAGACACCATCTCATTATGTAGCTCTGGTAGGCCTGGAACTCACTATGCAGACCTGGCTTGTCCCTGCCTCCCAATTGCTGGAACTAAAGACGTGTGTTACCATGCCCAGCCTCAACAAAGTCTTCATTTCTGAGGTTTTAAAATTGGCTCACAATTATAATAGATATGCAGAAACATGTTCAATTAAAGATTATTCTACTTCATCTACTAGTGTTGTATACATTACCTTTCTTTTTTTGTGGCAAACTTTCACAAGCAGGACTTCCAGGGTAACAGAATTTTGTTCATTTTCTGAGTTTTGTGATGGCTTATCTAAATAGAAAAACCAATGTCTTAAAAATCTTTAATGTATACACGAGAAAAAAAAGAATAAAAAATATTTTCCTAAGTTAAAGAATCTCAAAAGCCTTCCTATAATGAAAACATACCACAAGCCTTATTACTTTTCTTTTTTCTTCTCAGCTCAGTCCCAGACTTGCAGCACTTTTTACAATTAAACCTTTCGTAAGGCAAATATGTGCATCTGCCTATAGACTAAGATTTTTCTCCCAATTTGAGTAAGATGGCTCAGTTATTTTAATTACACTTAATCTAATTACTTCTCACTTGAAAATTTAATGTTTATGATAATACAGAAAATATGTTCTTCAAAAGTGACAAATGCAGGCAAAGCTTCTTGGCAGGAAGCTTGAGTAAAATAGTTTTAGAGGATTACACACACAAAAATAAATTCGATTTTTTTCCATTCCCAAAATCCATTATTAGCAAATTTATTTAGTGGGACATGGTGGTACACATCTTTATTCTCAGCATGTGGGAGATAGAGGCAGGTAGATCTCTGTGAATGTGAGGCCAGCTTGGTATACATAAAAAGATCTTGTCTTGGGGCTGGAGAGGTGGCTCAGAGGTTAAGAGCACTGACTGTTCTTCCAGAGATCCTGAGTTCGATTCCCAGCAACCACATGGTGGCTCACAACCATGTGTAATGAGATCTGGCGCCCTCTTCTGTATACATAATAAATTAAAGATCTTGTCTTAAAAAGAAAAAGAGAAGGGGGTTCAGTGGTTGGTATGTAAAATAGCAAAAATATTATTTACTACTTGGGCATGCTTTGCCTTAGAAAACTTAAAAACTTTTGCAAGCCAAGGCTCCAAAGTACTATCTATTATTTACTCATCTTTAAAATTCTGAAGTTATTAATAGTTCAAACCTAAATATTTAAATACTAGATTTCAATAATATACAGAACTATTACTAGATCATTAATATACCTATATATACTGAAAATAATTTTCTTTTCCCTTCTTAGATTTTTAGGTAACTTTCTTTCCTACATAAAATCAATCTTCTTGGGCTATGGGCATTGCTCAGGGGTAGACTGCTTCCCTAGTATGCTGAAGGATATGTGTTTGGTATCCAGCACCCAAACTAAAATAAAACCAGTAACGAAAAACACTAAAACAAAACAAACAAAACAAATCCAGGTCAATCTTTTTATGCAACATATACTGAGAGAAAATGGCTGAATCAGTCTCTTTGAAAATTATAATCATGATGAAAATATTTTAAGATGGCAAAAATAATACAATGTCAAAAACCCATGAGAACGGAACCCTAACAATGTATATAAATTCATCCTCAGATCTCTCAAGTAATTTCTCCTATTCCGGGCATTTTGTTTGTCTGAAACAGGCAAACTGAACTGGATCTTGCAAGAACTACTGATCCTTTGGCCTAGGCCTCCCAGGTGCTAGAGTTACATACACAGGCACATGCCACCACACCCAACAATGTTGGGAACCGTGAAGCTGGTTCTCTATTCTGGTTTCTTAAGTGTTTTCAGAAACAAAAAAAAAATTTTTTTTTTAAAGATTTATTTCTTATGAATACAGTGTTCAGCCTGCAAGCTGCATGTAAACCTACAGGCCAGAAGGGGGCACCAGATCTCATTACAGATGGTTGTGAGCTATCATGTAGTCGCTGGGAATTGAACTCATGACCTCTAGAAGAGCAGCCTGTGTGCCTTACCTCTGAGCCATCTCTCCAGCTCAACAAAAAATTCTTAATTCTCTCAAACTTCCATTAATTTTATTTTGAGACAGGGGCTTATGTAGCTCTGGCAGGCCTGGAACTCTTAAGAGATCTATCTATCTGCCTCTGCCTCCTGAGTGCTGGGATCAAAGTTGTGTGCCACTACACTTGNCAAGGAAAATTTTTTTTTTGTTTTTCGAGACAGGGTTTCTCTGTGTAGCTTTGGCGCCTTTCCTGGAACTCACTCGGTAGCCCAGGCTGGCCTCGAACTCACAGAGATCCACCTGCCTCTGCCTCCCGAGTGCTGGGATTAAAGGCGTGCGCCCGGCTAGGNAAATTTTTTTATCAGATGGTTCTCAAAGATACCATTTTAGTATCAATATATTTATGTTTTNAAAAAGTCCCTGGAAACAAAGCTATTGAATCCAAAAAGGTTAAATTATGGCTTCTAAAATAAGTACTGCAGAAAACAAANACAGATGATTAAAAGTAGGAATTGTAGATCATAAATTATTTAAGAGAAAAAATAGAAATTGTTATTTGGGTTACCTCCATATATAAAACAGTCCAGCTCTTAAAGCAAAGCCGAAAAACTCTTAGTGGATAATATACATATGATCAGATTTTAAGTTTCTAATATAAAAACCATGAATCACTTATCAAGAGGTTACCACACTATTTTATTATCACCCTCATCTGTTTGCTGTTGCAGGGCTGCAGACAGAACACAGGACCTTGCCTATGTTGGGCAACCATACCACCACCTTTTACTCCTCAGCTCCTTAAACTTTGTTACTTACTGTACTATTGATTTATTTCAAAAAAAACCAAAAAATTTAAGCTTTTTTTTCTGGTAAAAATTTTATTTCACTGAATAAGAGGATACATAAACTTAAGATGGACAGGCTGACAGGCATTATCTATTCATTTTACAATAATTATTTACTTTAAATGTGTGTGTTTGTTTATGAGCATTTGTGAATAGAAGTAGAGGACAACTTAGAGGAGTCTGTTTTCTCCTCTACCATGTGAGTTCTGGAGATCAAACTCAGGTCATTAGGCTTAGTCACGTATTATATGCTGAGCCATCTCAATAATTCCCTATTCATTTTTTGGGTTTTTTGTTTTGTTGTTTTTTGAGTCAGGGTCTCACTATCTGTAGCCCTGGCTGGCCTGGAACTCACTATTTAGATCAGGTTGGCTTTGAACACACAGAGAAGTAACTCTCTGCCTCCTACAAGCATGTACCACCACGCCTGGCCCTTACCACTCTTGGCCCTTATCCATTTTTAAAACAACTCAAATTTTCCAACATGCTTTTAGCGTTCACTGAANCAAACACAAAATACTATATATTTCTTGGTACTAACTGACATTCTGATAATATCTCAGTAGTAGTAGTGGTTATTTCAACTGTTTATTGTTCTCTTTCAAAACATCAATAACAAAACCAAAACAACACCAATGANGTAGCACCAACACAACACATCTATGTAAAAGGGTCACACCAAGATCTTTGGCCTCTTGAACTTCTGAGGTAACTATTAACATTTTTTTATTATTACATTTTAAACTTGCATCATCAGAGGGCTATGGGTATAGCTCAATGGTAACACAGTTGCTTGAGAGGGACATTGTGTTTAATACCCAGCACACACAAAAAAATAAAAACAAGAAATTCCAAACAAATGAAAATTAGCAAAAACAAAACAGAAAAAAAAAACCCCACAAAGAATTCAGAATGAACAACTTTTCCATTAACATACTTACCATTTTTGTGGAAGAAACCGGTAAATGTAAGTTGCAAATGAGCAGACAAGCTAAACAAAACAAAAAGTTACCACTTTAATATTCTGTAATAAATGTAGTACAGACCTTAAAATACTGAGAGCAATGGTATTCCAGGTATTTATGAACGTTTGATTTTCTCACTCTTAACTACTGAGGCTCAGATCTCGATGTGCTTTTGCTAATTGTAACAATCAAAACAGTAAGTCTACTTCTATTACATCACAAGCAGATACACAGAAGCTAGTGCAGTCTCTGTAATCTCTGTCTGTGCTCCGCAGATAAAGATATTAGCTATCCAGATCACAGACAACCTCAGCTACATGGTGAGACCCTATCTCAAAAACAAAATCAAAACAACCACAACAACTCCCCTCACACACAGCTAACAAAAATACAAGTAAAAACACCAAAGGAATAAGGCCAAAAAAGAGCCGACTACCAAAATATGCCCTATAACCACAGTGCTTTATTGTCTTTGCTTATATAAAGGGGAAGGTTTCCTATCATTTAATGTTAAAAA